>JAYXIM010001718.1:0-30480 GCA_037575425.1 Anastrepha fraterculus
AAAAATTGGTTCTGTAAAGAATAGTAAAAGGGTTGACAGACCAAAATGCGGACGTTCTGTTGAGAATTTAGCTGCTGTGTCTCGAGGTTGTGCCTCATGAGTCGACTGTTTGGCGGATTTTACCAGTAGATTTGCTCATGGTGGTTATTTAAATAATTCCATTTCTTACATATAATTGTTAAGAGCCATACTTTGAAGTGAAATTGAAAAATCTAAATTTGTGAAACCTGAAAAATCTAATTTTTTACATGTTTAATTTTAAAACAATATCTGGGTGCGTCTTTTGAAGGACTCTTTAACAACTTCTGGATCAGTAAAGCATGAGTTAAGCTTCTCAAAAGTAACGACGAAACAAATTATATAATTCGAATAACATATTACCCATTGCCCTTTTACCTCATATTTTCCATTACTCTCCTTTTAAAGAGGAATCAATTGAACCATCTTTCGATTGGTTATTCCCGAAATCTAAGGTCGTTTGGAAAGTCCGCGCAAAGTCAGAGATACGGCACTACTGGCACCCATTGAGGGCATGCTGAATTAGGAGCATCCCTTGGCATCAACAAACACCAAGTTTAAGCCAGATCGGTATATTTCTTTGTGTTTGACATTCGTTTGAATCGAGGAAGTCGAGTGATTTTCCTTTTCCATCATTACAACGCACCAGCTCACGCCATAGCAGTTGTGGTCTCTAAATTAATGGAAATATGATTCCAACACGCTTCGCATCCCCCCTATTCTCCAGACTTGGCTCCCTCGTATTCCGCTGACCACTATTTGTGCCGCAATTTGCAGAAGTGGCTGGTGGCAAAAATTTTTATTCAAAAGAGGAGGCGAATGCAGAAACGAATGACTAGTTTATGTTTGTTTTGTTTGTTTTTGTTTATTAAACTTTAGTTTATACTACAATAAAAACACATAACGCAACGTTTTAAACTTTGTACAAAATTTTTGAAAATCCGGCGAAATTTGATCAACATTTCCTACTTTTTAATCAGAATTTCTGGAAAATTTTCGAGTATGCAATTTTGTAGTACATTGAATTTTGTTATACAAACGTGCAAATTTCAATGACTCAAAAATTACGTTGATTTTTGACAATTTTTTCTGCTGACGGTGTAGGGTGTTTTCTTCCAGATAACGAATGCTGTACATTTTTTGTACTTTTAAAAATTTGTCGGTATGTGTTACATACTTTTGTTTTGACGCTCACTGCATATTAAAATAAAAATATATGGAAACTAATGCCAATTTCCCAAAGCGATAGGTCTGATAAAACTTCAAAGTACCTCCGTCGCGTGCCAGCTATTTTGTTCACCATTAATTTCTTGACTTATTTGTTTCCTTGAGTCCTTCAGCTGGAACATTTAAAATAAAAATATTCAAATTTCACTGAGTTTCAGCTTATTTCTCACATTAATGAGGAAGAGAGAAAAATATGTGCGTGCAGGCCTTGAAAGTTTATCGAGTTCACCGAAACCGCTCTGGAGACAACGACTTATTTTATTAAATTTTGTTTTGTTGTAATGTTGTTAATGTACTTATCGCCAACACACTTTTTTAATACGGTCACCAAAATAGTTATCGCGTGTTCTTCCAAGAACCTTCAATTAACGTCATAAAAGCCTCAAGGAAGCGCCTCACCCCACTGTAGTCCATTCGGGCTGTTGGCTATGTGCGCGGGCGTTCTTATCAAAATGATTCAAAGGCACGTACAAATATTCTTATTTATGGGTGTATATGCCAGTACTTATGTGTAATGGTGTCGATGGATTGATTTCATCTATCGGCCTAAGCCAACTAACTGTTCGACGCAACGCACCACCCAGGCCAGACACCCATCGAAACTATTTCCTGTGCCGCAGCATACCGTTCGGTTTTGTTTATTATATTTCACACGTTAAATTAGCTCGTCTTTAGCTATAGCCCATCTTATCGGTTGCTACGTAGGAAATTAAAAAAAAAAAAAAATTATAATAACAAACAAATGGAACTTTTTATATTTTTCAAATGATTGCTCGGTTCTGCTCAACTTTTTCGTTTTAATTTAATTTATATTCTGTTTTTTTTTTTTCAAGTAAACATTTTCATTGAACTTTATCAGTGTCCAATAATTTTTATTGTTGGCCGATTAAAAATGCTTCCATTTACGTCACTATATTAAAGCAATTAAGCGCGATTAAGTGTATGCATGTGCGTATGTATGTATGTATGTGTGATTCTTGCTGTATTGTGAATGTAGCACGCTTAATCACAAGTAAAATAAGAATATGTGGCAATAAAAGTATATTTAGTAGTAGCGCACACATAAAAATACAGCAATAAATTATAGTCATGTAAGTAAGTGCAGAAGAAGAAGAAGACGAAGGAGAGGAAGAACTTCACTAAACTTAGAAGCACGCATACATACATACATACTCGCACATATTTGCCTGGAAGAAATCAATGAGTGCTGATAGCAATCGTTTGGCGTAAACAAGTGTTTGAATGAATGAATTCAAGAATTTCTGAGGAACAGCGGCGGTAGAAGCAAAAATTTACTTTTCATATAAATGGAATTTATTTAGAACAGCAGTTGGAGATTTTGACTATTAGCGTAATGCAGTTCTTCGGCATAAAATGCGTACGGAATACATTTTTGTGAGCAGCTTTTTTGATAGTAAACTTGTTTTTAGTAGTTATTCGATGCAATCGTGTCGTTTGCTGTGTGGCACGTAGCGCCGTCCTGCTGGAACCACATGTCGTCTAGGTCCATATGGTTCAATATGGGCCATAAGAAATTGGTTATCATCGTTGTGTAGCGCTCGCTGTTGACGGTGACCGCCTCACCAACGTCGTTTTCAAAAAAGTACGGACCAATGACGCCGCCGGCCCAAAATCCACACCAAACGGTAACTTTTTGAGGATGCATTATCACCTGGTGAACCTCGTGTGGATTGATGTCGTCCCATATACGGCAATTTGGTTTGCTAACACAGCCATTCATCGAAAAATGCGCCTCGTCACTTAAGATGATTTTTCGCCCAAAACTGGGGTTCTCTTCCAAACGATTCGAAGCCCAGTCAGCGAACAAACGGCGTTGCCTATGGTCATCAACTTTGAGCTCCTTGGTCAGTTGGATCTTGTACGGGTGTATGACCAAGTCCCGGTGCAAAATTCGCCAAGTTGAAGCCTGCGAAAGACCAAGTTCTTGTGCACGGCGAGGAATAGACTGCCTCGTGTTCTGCTGTACACTTTCACGGACCGCGGCAATGTTCTCGGCTGATCTTGCGTTCCTTGAACGTACGGGTGTTGGCTGATTGTTTACTGACCCGATCGTCTCAAATTTGGCCACCAAACGTTGAAGAGTCGACTTTGAAGGGCCACCACGTCTACCGAAAAATGGGCGCAATGCGCACAACGTTTGCCTTAATGAACACTCATTTTGATAATAAAGTTTTATCATTTGAACGTGCTGTTCAATCGTGTAACTTGCCATGATGATTTGGCATAAACAACTGAATAATAAACAAAAGATTTGACAGATTTCACCAAAACAAAATGGCTGCCACAGGGCGCCAAAATCGACCCGCGCCAATTGAAAAACTCTTTATATAATTCTTGTTATGATGAAAACTGAAGATTATTTGAGTCTATGAAAGCCAGAAATTTATCTTTTAACTTTAATACTGGCGGCTTCACCAAAAGTGTAACGACGGTTCCCAGTGAACGGAATCGTGCACGTGAAAAGATCAGCACCGGTTCCAAGGACGCTTAACATGTTAAGGAATGCAGTCTCTTCGTCTTACAGGTATTAGGGGCTGAGAGTCGGTGAATTTTCCACCAAACTTGGGCTTGCTAGTGCGTTAGGAATTCTCCTCGACATCAGTGGGTCGGCGTAACCATATAAATGTCACAGCATTGTGTCTGTCCAGCTCATTTCTAATCATCAAGAGCGAAATGCTCGTATTTACCCATTTTTAGATGACAGCTGCAATGCTCGATGAAAGGAGTGTCATGGCGTTTTACATGCATCTACATACAAACATATATAGTATGTATGTAAAGATTTGCAGTTGAGATATTGTCAATATTTTTGGAAAGAAAGCGATTTTCTAATTTACTTTTTAGTTACTTTTAGTTGCCTACCACTGAAAATCGAAAAATGGGTGCTTAAAGATATGAAAAAAAGGATTTTATTTTACTTTTTTTGTTAGCTTGCACGCACTTTTATCTTTTCCATTAACTGTGCTGAGTGGCAAATTGAAGGCGGCAATGCTTGCTGCTCTACTCGCTTCTGCACTCCAACTTCAGTTGCGGTGGCCATATTTTGGCCTGATAAAACGTCTAATTTAGAACATTTATTTACGATCATTGCTGCTGTTGCTGCCACCACAGCCAGCTGCTTGGAACGCATGCGCACAGTGGCACATTTGTCAAAATAGCAAATCGGTGGCAGCTAATAGCTGCAACAGCAGTCATCAATATTGTACACAGAAGTATTTTACAGGCGCGTTTGGTTCGGTTTACGGCATTTGGCATGAGGCTGCCGTGTGGCACACATCTGATTAGCATTTGATTTAGGCAAATTTGAACGCGTTCGCAGTTGCGGCTCTGCGGCAGCGGCAATTTGTTGCACGCATTGCATGCACAGATACATGCTGATACCCGTAGATGCAAGCAAATGTGCGGCTTATGCAGAAATGAACATACAGGCATACATACAAACAAACATTTGGTGGTGGCTGCATGGGGTGCTTTTCAGATTTTCTTATTATCACACTTTGTGAGTGGTTTTGTTGTTGTTGTTTAGCCTGCTTGGTGCTTGGTGCTTTGCTGGTCATGCACTCGTCAATTCACTTTGTATCATAAATGCAATTAATTATTTTATATGCAATTCCAAATTGAGTATTAATACTCAGCACAGATACACACACACATACGGACATAGTATGTAAATAAAGCTAACGGTGCATTGATAGTTTTGTTTATGGCGTGGGTACGAATGGTTTATTATCGACTGAGTTCACGCTGAGTAAACAATTTTTTATATTCGAACAGATATTAACTTAACATTTATGGCTCTTCAAGAGGATTTCTTTATTTTACTTACAATTTGTGGCATAGCCAAAGCGACTGGTATAATTCTAACTGAAATTAGATTAGATATTCAAATTAAATCGGACTAAAAACCAGGCTGAATCGAGTGCTTAAAAATCAACCTTTAAGTACAAAATATACCCATATTTTATGCTGCCTCCTTTATGTTAGAAAAAAATTACTTTTTGGTCAGTAAAGGAAAACTACGAATATTTACTTTATGTTTTTGAACGGTTTGTTTCGACATTAATTGCATAAGCTTACAAAACGGGCGTGTCTAATGGCAAAATGTGCTAAAAAATCATAAAATAAATTTTCATCACTACAACACAACAAAAATTTATCCACTCTTTTTTTGCTCTGTCGCTCTGCGCGGATAAAATTTATCAATTATTTGCTATTAGTAACAAACTTTGAGACCAAAAAATATATGGTTCATACTGCAACAAAAAGCATATAAAGCAAAGTTTCAAACTTCGTACAAAATTTGTAAGGATTCAGCAAATTCTCCTAAAAATTTAAAATTTTTGCTCAGAATTTTTAGGGTAAATTAATTAGGAAAGCGGAGTTCAGGTTGCACAGACTACATGACTCCGTACTTTAAGTGGGAGAGAAAGTTTCGTACAACAATTGAAGAGGAGGGATGGCACAAAGACATGAAGCCTGGCCATAGGACCTTTCACATCTATACAGACGGCTCTAAAACTTTAAACGGAGGGGGAGCGGGCATTTACTGCTCAAAACTAGGGATAAGGCAGCCTATCAAGCTGCCAGATAACAGCAGTATTTTCCAAGCGGAAGTTTTCGCTGTGGGGAAGTCGTGGAGCTAGCCTACACTAGAACAAGAAAGAACTCAACAATTAATGTATATGTGGACAGTCAAGCAGCAATAAAAGCAATGAGCTCATATTGTATTGAGTCCAAAAATGTGCAACGGAGCAGGGAGGCTATAGAAAAGCTAGCCGGAAACAGTAGGCTGCATATTTACTGGGTACCTGGTCACAAAGACATTATGGGGAACGAAATAGTAGATGAGATAGCAAAAAGTGCTGTTAAACTACCTTTTGAGCAAGAAAACGACATACCAAAACCGCTAAATACAATATACAATGAAATGGACGACTACATGAAAAGGCGAGTGGAAGCTAGGCGGACTAATCTGACCACATGCAGAACAGCAAAAGTTATGTGTAGAAGTAACGACAAGAAACTGACTCAATTCGTACTTATGCTCTCGCGAAAGGACTGCAGAACTATTATAGGTATGCTAACAGGTCATAATCTTATTGGCTGCACATGCGTACAAGATAGGGACTGCTAACATGGACAAATGCAGGAAATGCAGAAAGGAGGTTAAGGAAACTCTAGAACACATTCTCTGCCTCTGTCCGGCATTATTAAAAACGGCGTTTAAAATGCCTGGGAGTCCCATTGTTTGAGGATCTGGAGCACGTCTCAAAAGCGGATCTCCCAGCTCTGCTTAGATTCGCCAAAAGCGCTGATGATGTCTACTTTCGGTATTCATAGAGGTCGATCTCTATTTGGTATCGCTACGGACCAAAAGGCCTATGCGTGGCTTATTATCAACCAGGCTAACCTAACCTAACCTTTTAGGTAAATTTCAGGTATACAGTTTTATAGATCGTTGAGTTTTGGTATAGTTTTGGTATAATGAAGTGCAAGTTTCAAGTAGAACAAAAATCACACTGATTTTTGAGAATTTTTTTAGGACGCGTTCTTGTTCATTTTCGACATTTAACGTGTAATCTACATTTTTTTATATGGACGAAAACAGCCAATGCCGTAAGCAGAAAAATAAATAAAATTTTAACGTTGATGCTAGGGTGTCGCTATTTGATATTGCCGATTAATTATCTATGCTTTATAACTTTATTAAAAAAAAATGTATTTACTATAAATTACTTGCTCATATACACGAGTGAATACATACAAACATACAAGTGAAAATGTCTCGCATTGCAGTAGAAAGAGCCATAAATACCCATGCAACTAATAAAATCAAAACAATATTGCCTAATAATGCCAACAAATGGTAACACAAACATCACAGAAAACTTCCGGTTGCAGCATAGCCAATTGATTTTAGAGCAAGAATTTTGTTGCATCATCCAAACAAGCCCACTAATTACGCTTGAATAGTAATTGCGACTGAATCGGGCCACTGTCGTCGCTTAAGCAGCAGCGGCAGCAGTAGCAAGTAAACAAAAACAAGAACAACAACAACAACAATATGTGGCTAATAAGATCAAATAGCAGCTAATAATGCTATTAAATAATAATTGAAAATTGGACATACACACAGCCATACAAACATGTTTGATTGTGCCACAAGCTGGTGCAGCTTAAAGGCTTAAATTTCGTACTTGTTGCCGCTTCTTCTGCTTCTTCTCTGCCGTGGCTCTCAGTTTTATTATAAAATTCGTGCATATACTCAATGCATTTTCTATTGATTTCAGTCAAATCATGTTTGTGTGCATGTGTGAGTGCGTATTCCATAGTTGTTGCATGCGTCGCATTAGTTGTACATATCTTTATGCAATACAGCAACAAAGCAAGAATCACTCCATTCCAAGTGTTGTTTTGGTTGTTTATATCTTTTTTATGGTCTCGTTCGTTCTTGTTGTTTTAATCGTGCACCGCTCACCGCTCACCGCAGCAGCACCCGCCCATGCGTGCCCGCGTTAAAGTCGCTTGTCATTGCGCCTGCAAGAAGTGGCGTTCGATGCGTGCGTAGTGTCTGCCACACACTTTCAACCGCAACTGCATAGATACGTACATACATACATGTTACACCTTTTTGCACCGCATCCTTAGCTACGCGCTCCACCATCTCACCGCTTCTGCCAGCTGCCCGTCGACGCCAGTCCTATCCACCCGCTGCAACGTCGACATCAACCCGAACTTGTTTCTTGGTCGCCTCCTTTATTTTTAACTCATTTTTGTTTCGTATTTTCAGTGACTTTTTGATTGTGTGCTTTTTTTATTTTTATTTTTCATTGATTTCTTAGTTATGCTCTGTCAGATCTTTGCCTGATGTTCGTTGTTGTCCATAGCTGCCCGTTGCTGTCATTGTACCAATCGCTGTCGTTGTCGTTGTCGTTGGCGGCGTCGGCGGCATTAAAGATGCTGGTTGTTGGCTGTTTCGTCGTTGTTGTTATCAATATGTATGCGTGTGTTGGTGTGCTGTTAAGTTGTTATTGTTGCTGTTATTCACATGGCAAGTGACTTGATAGGATTGTGTTCGCCTGCTCAGCGTCGTCGGCATGCAGGCGCAGAGACACACAGACGGATAGATAGACAGACAAACAGACAGACAGACAGGCAGACAGTCAAGCTGAGAGATAAACAGTCGAACTAACAAACACCAACAAATCGGGCATGCGGACCCATGGCCGACGGACGCTTCGGTTGACGCACAGACACTGCATTGCGTCTTGCGCTTCACTCAGCTATTTGGCCTCTTGCTGCACGACAACAACGGCAACAACGACATGCTGCCTGTCTCCAGCCTCTTGGAGGCGCGGGTGAGCGCGCGTTTGAACGGCCGGTTTGACAGGTGTTTCTGCGCCTCGCATAGTGTGCGTCGTGCTAACCCCCTGCTTGCTTGCACAAATTCTGTTTACCTGCCTCCACCCAATTCGACTGCGCACCCGTCACCCTACTTAACTGCGCCGCGCTGCGCTTCAACCTGTCCAGCGCACTCGCCTTCTGACAAGCCATGGTCTTCAGCGTTTATTATGGATTCTGTTTCTTCTACAATTTCGTTATTTTGATCTTTTATTTAAATTTCTCTCATCTGGTGATTATTTTGTGTCGCTGTGATTTTATTGTTTCAAATATGCTTGTACGTATGTATGTATGTATGTCTTCTTAGCTTAATGTGCATTTGCTAGCAACCGAGCGCGGCCCACTGTTGCCAGTCGCGCGGTGCTTGCATGTGGCTCGCTGGCATACTGGTTTTCAATTGTTTGTTGGCTCTTTTTGGGTTTTTTTTTTCAAATTTATACCCAAGCTCATTCGGGCATAAGGGTATTATAATATTTTTTAGATGTTGGTTGTATGTAACAGCATATTTTCTTACCAAAATGCTCTGAATGATGAGAGGAGTCGATTTAGCCATGTCTCTCCGTCCGTCCGTGAGTGCGCACTATAACTCAGTCAACAGTTGATATATTTCAATAAAACTTGGTACACATTTTACTCTTTATTCAAGGTAGCTTTGCATAGAAAATGCACTAAATCGGTCAATAACGGTGTTCATCCAACCATATAACGGTGGTTTTTAAAAACGAAAAAAAAATATTGATATCTCTGTTAAAAACTAAAGCAAATATAATATTTTGAGAAATTGGTGCGGTCAGCGACGACCATGGGGTAAATATGCGTATCTCGATACCGACCTAATAAAACTCGTCCAAACCCAGTGCGCGTATTGTTCCCCATCTCCTTTAGATCCGTCATAAATAGTTTTCAGTTCGTTTGAAAATCACGCCCATTTCTTTATATGTTAAGATTGATTTTCCGCCTGTTCGTCTGATGTTGCAAGTTGTAAGTCTCATTGTCTGCGATGTTTGCTTCCGAAAATTGGCTGCTAGCCCTGATTAAACTTTACATTTACTAAAATGCGCGCAGGTGTTAAAAACTCTGTCCGCACCGAATTTGGTACTTCCTTACTTATTTCTCTTGCTTTTTGTCTTCATTCTTATATTGTTGTTTTTTGTGCCATTTTTATCTATGTACTTCAGTTTTTGAATTATGACTTATCGGCGACGTTTGACTCTACTTAAATATCGTCGCGGCTATGAATTTAACGATTTCGTATTTCGTTAACTTGGGAACTGGATTAATGAGCGCATAAGCGCCGTTGAAATGGAGCTGGCAGCGACAAGTGTGCAGCAGGTCTACGCCACCCGCCGCAGTTGATAACATCCGATATAGCTGGATTCCCATGCAGACACACACCCATACCTACATGCATAATTATACACTTATGTCATGTCTGCTGAGTAACTCAGTTGTCTTGTTGGGGGAAACTGATCGCCACTTTCGCTGTGCAATCAATCGTACACGCTGGAAATGTGATCGCTTCATGGGCTCATTTGAATACTTAAAGATAAGCGCTATAATAAAATAAAATGCCTTTTCCTGCACATGCACACACACACACTCGTATGAGTGAGCGGGCATGTAGTGGCTTAAAGTTGAGATATCGCGTGATCTTTGGCATGATCTTCGATGTTGATCCCACGACTTGTAGGCGTAAAGAAACTCACATAAATTCCATTTGACTGTATTTTGTTGTTGCTTAAAATTCGAGCATTGATTACATTATGTCCAATGTGTGTTATTGTTTTTATGGCGCGGCTTTGATTATAATCATCGTGTACATGTATGTGTGTATGTGACGCAGTGTTGTGGCGATCATTTGATCCTTTGGCGTATCACAAAACCGCAGCATGTCATCCGTCTTCGTTCGATTGCTACAACACTATAACCAACTTGCTGCTTGTGGCAAGCGCAAATCCTTACGACTACACATGCGCACACCTGCACACACGTAACCAAATATGTGTGAGTGCATGCAGGTATTTGTATATGTTTTTTGTGCCATTTTGAAGTTAGCTTTGCTTTCCAGCGTTTGCGCTTGTTGTGTTCGAATTCTGAATATGTTCGGTGTCACTGTAACAGACCGGACATGCGAACGCGGCCGCCCTGCCGCCAAGCAACCAGGCAACCAGGCGACCGGGCAGTGAAGTCGTTGCTGCTGGCGTCGGTGGTTGTGGTGGCGGTCAGTTGTATGTACATACGTGCGGCGCGGTGCATGCAATGCCAAATTGAAACGTGGGAACCGAGCGCAGCTTTCAAAGTATCAATTTACTCCAACATAACAGCACGCGGACACACACACGCGCACGTATGCATTACATTTGGTACGTATGTTTGCCATGTTTGCATTGTCTGTCGTCGTCGAAGCTCCCGGCTTACTTTTATTCGCAAATGTGTTAGATTTATTTTTGCAAGCCTTGTCAATTCTTTAATACGATCAGTGCGGGCCCTTTTGCCCACGAAGCGATTTTAATTTCCAGCTGTCAGTGTGGGCAATGGAGAAGGCGTTCGCGCTGCCAAAAAAAGAAAGAAAATAAAAGTAACTCAAAAATACAAGCTTGTTTGTGAAGGAGTAATGCTTGCATGGGACGTTTTGAAATGCCATTTGCGCCAAAGGGAGCAAAAAAATATTAATGCGAATAAAAATATAGCAAGACATTGCACTCAGCGGCGCAGCATTGGTTAAAAGGGGGCAGAAATGCTTGGAATACTTGGCAATATCACCCAAATGGCAACGCTTGTTGTACATACATACATATGTACATATTTTACAGTACTTTTCTCCTTCCTTCTGGCCCTTTTTTGCCTCGATGAGTCTTTATTGTTGTCTTCCCTTTTGGGTGATTTTATAAACTGACATCGGAAATGAGTTTCAGCCACTCAACAGGCTTCCCTTTTCCTGTGTTGTCATTCGATGTCAATGTGCCTATACTTTGCCGCTATGTTTGTTGTGTTTTTGCTGGCCAACGTGGCACAAGTTTTGCAACGGCAGGTATGCGACGCGCATTGTTTGCCTCCACTGGGACACATTGTAGAGACTTCGTGATTTTGGCACTTCTGTTGTTACTTTGGACGATTGCTGTTTTTTACTGCTTTATTTTATTTTTTGATTGTTTTGCTTTTGCGTGACTATTTCTTCGTACCAGTCCTTGCCTGACGAATTCCTATGCGAGTGTTTTCGTCTTTTTTTAACTTCATTGCCCAGCCACTCTTCTCCGTTGCACTGCTTGTGAATTTTCTTGTTGCAATTTGTTTTTGTTGGTGCCTATATGCATGTACATATGTATGTATGTAGGTACATTCATTGCGTTCTTTAAAAACCTTTTGCTCTGGCAGCTCTTTTATGCGCAAATTTGGATGTTGAGAAAGTACCATTTGCGACAAGCGACTACGTGTTGGTCCTTTGAACGTTTTCCGATAAGTAAGACCATTTAAGTTTTTTTTATTATTGGTCATTAAATTTATTACAAAACAAATTTAAGTGATAAAAACTACTTAACATTTTTCCCACATTCAACTTCTTTAAACAAATTCTTATAACTATCGACAACGCAACGATCTGAAAAATTTCGGAAATTTCGTTTGACAAACATATTTATTACCTTACCTCGATGACCTCTGTGACCAATAAATCTCAAATGCCAGGAAATATACATATTTTTCCCAATATTTTTTCCAGTAGGGTTGGTGCGTGTTTAGATGTTTAGAATTAATTTGAGGTTTTTAGCTGCTGTGCCCACTACTCATCACAGTACCTCATCCAAACCCAGTTCCCTTATTGAACTTAAGATAAAACTCGATTGGACTGAGTGTAGATGTCTTTCTTCTGGCTGCAATTGGTCGAGATGTCTCAACCTTCTTTACGTTATAGAGCTACACTCAAAGAAAAAGTGTATTGGGGTCTCCGGTGATTGATCGTAAAAACTAAAAGAGTGAGTTGACCATATTCCAACCATTTTTTTAGTTTATGCTTAGGAGTGTTGGGATGTTTCTAAACCTATGTTTATTGTCCCCACAATAAGGATTTCGTCTGACATAACTCCATATTTTCTTACAGCTAACTTCCCTTAGCCTTAGCTCTTCACTGCCCTCATAGCAAAGAAGGGCTCAGCTTCGATTAATAATGAGACTGGAGACACTCTTGCCAATGCATCCGCTACTTTGTTTCCAGCGAGCGGGCATGCAACCCCAAATGATGGAAAAGATTTTTTATAATTTCGGTGGCCCCTCGGCAGTCAAAAATACAACTCTGAGAGAATTTCTGCTATGGAAAGCTTGGCATTAAACGTATTAGCCGTTTTATTTATGCCTCTTGGCACATCTCTTAACCAATCTTAAGAAAAAGGGTTCCACGCTTCATAGAGAAGCTTCCTCTGCAGGCCTTCAAATCAATTTTGACAAGACGAATGTGATGAGTCGGGCAAATAAGATGGGTGGGTGTGTGGAGATTGCAGGTAACCCTATCGAAACAGTGGAGGAATTTACATTTTTTTTCCTTGTTCACTCCACTCGGGAGCATAGGGCCTCGACAAGACTCAGTCTTGCGTTGGTTTGGTTAATCTATTTTGCTTTCTGACAGGGTAGGTGATTAGCCTGCCGCTACCAGTCCTAAGTAGTGGGATTGCCCACCTCTCATTGCTTAGGAACAATGCCTTCTTACTGCTTGAAGACGCTATCTGTGTGTCACATTTTTCTGGCAGAAGGATCACACACAGATGGTTGAGGACTTCGCTGAATTTAGTGTGTCTGCGCTATTACCGCGGTCGCCCGCTTCCAGTTGCTGGCACCACTGATGCAATGTGTAACTGTTCGTTTTTCTTTGTGTTTTGCTTGTTTTAGCAGCCACAATGCAAGTAATGCGCTGACTTTTGTGCGGGAGTAAGAGATTGGAAGGATAAGGTTGATGGGGTTGAGGAATGAAATTATTATTATTTTTATTATTTTTATTTTTTGATTTTTTATTTATTTTTTATTTTTTATAGAAACTAGGAAAGTAGGTAAGTTTGGAATTGTACATACCTTGGTAACAAAGTTGCCCTGGCGCCGGTGGCACAGATGTTGATATACGCTCCCGAACCGGGAAAGCCAAAGGGGCATTCGAGATATTGTACCCAGTATGGCGAAACAACAATCTTAATTCCAGTTTAAAGGTTAGGCGCTTCAACTCGAATGTGCTGTTGGTACTGCTGTACGGTAGCTCTACCTGAAAATCACCATCGCTATAACAAGTCGCTTAGAAGTTTTTGACAACCGCTGTCCAAGGATTATATTCCGAATTTTCTGTGCAAAAATAATGCTTAACAAGGAATTGCTCGAAAAAGCTACAAAAAGCAAATATTTCTAGCGGACTTGAATTATAAGACAGAAATGGAAGTGGATTGGTCACACTTTACGCAAAGAAGACGGTAACATAGCGAAGAAGGCAGGCAGTAGAATGGAGCCACTTACAGTGAGAGAAAAGGCGCTTGGCAGGCCAAGAGATGGGATGGCGCGTAGGTGTTTTTGGTGCCGTATGTCCAGCTAGAGATTCACGGACAGCAATGCTGATGATGACCGCCTTCAATACACGCGCCGTCTTTATCTACATACATATCTTTCAACGCTTCATGAAATCGTCCACAGTGCTGAAATCCTTATTTTGTCAGAATCAAAATTTTGTTCGTTTTAATGTACATAGACGATTTCACCAGTGCCAGCGAAGAAAGCAGATGGTTTAACATTGCAATAGTGAACTTGCCTAGAAACCTCTTGACAGAAATTATGGAATGAACCGACTCAGTGTCTTACTCTGCCGTTACACTTTACACTAGAATTTGGGAGTTTTTTTTTGCATTTAAAATGTTATTCTAAACCTCTCCACAGTCGCTTTAAAGGATGTCGAGTTGTAACGATGCCAGTTTTAGTAGTGCATTGCCCTGGCGCTAATCTCTCGAGCCTAGTAATTTCATTGTCCTCAATGTATTAAAATGTACACCTCTTGAAGAAAGTAGTGCATGTTAATAATAAAATTATTCAATTTCGAAAGCGAAGAAACCTGTTTTCGAAACCATGTGATTCTCAAAAAATAAAAACCGCTAACGAAAATTACTAAATCAGCCACAAAATATGAATGAGTAGACTCCACTAATAAACACAAAATCGACATAAACAAAATATCGCTCAAACGCTGATAAAGCAATGCCGATTTCGGTGTCTTTCCCCGTGCTATGCAAACTAGAGGGGCTCAAAGTGGGAAAGGGGACGCAGAAGAAGACAGCAACAACATTCACATTAAATAGGCACTAAATTCACTTAATTTATGTAATTTCGTATTTGTTTTCATTTCAACAAAAATCGTCAACAAACAAATAAAGTACCGTAAATACATACAACACCAACAACAGCAACAATAAAAAACCTAAAAACCGAACAACAGCATACACAATTAATACAGAAAACCAGAAACAAAACAGAAAGAAGCAAAACAAAAACAAACCAAACAAACGAACAAATGCTCAAAATGCTTTAAATAAAAATAATAATAATAACAGCAAAAACAACCACTGTATAAGCTTGTATGTTTTAAAAAATCGACGCATAAATATTTTCTTGTTAACAAATCCATTAGAGGAGCAAAGCAGCCGACCGCCTGCGCATAAACGAGGCTGTGTGCATATGCATGTGTGTGTGTATGTATGTATGTTCACATGTATGCTATGGCTATTGGCTGGTCAATAAATCTCGGTGCGCATGCGCAAGCGCACATGAGCTTTGAAGCGCTCATAAGTGTTTTTCTCGGAGGCTCGCAGATGCTTGAAGCGGTGTGTGTGCAGCCGGCGACGGTGGGTGCGGGTGGTTGGTTGGCCCCTGGCGGCTAAGTTGTGTGACTAAAGAAAACAAATGCAACACAACAAGTGCGGTATGGCCAACAAACGTATTAACTTAAAAATTAACCGAAATTTTATTGGTATTTATTGAGTAAAGGCGAAAATAAATATTTGAAATGCGAGTCGATGCAAAGCAAGAACAACAACAACAATAAAAGCCGAGGCAGCAGCAGCAACAGCGAGACTTCAACGACAATGGCAATGACAACGATAACGAAAACAATGGGTAAAACAACAAAAGCGGCAAAGACAAATAGAAACAGTAAGAAAAGTAAGTAAGGACGAGCTAAATTCGGACCCGGTTGAATTTTGTAAGCCCGTGCATATTTTAATGAAATCTAATTTGCGCTATTTCTTAATTTTTGGAATCAAACAATCACAGAGTTATAACTCTTAAGAGCTAGTACTAACTTTACAACCGTGAAATTTCGCTTTGATTGTCAAATGAGGAGAAGCTCCAAATTTTGTTGAGAAAACTGTTTTTAAACAAATTAACGCACACATATTTTGACACAAAAAAATTCAAAGAGGTTTACTTACACTCTTTGGCAAGACGTTGCGCCTAAAAATGCCATATCTTCGGAGTATTCGAACACAGGGCAGTTCACTCGCAAACGAACTGCCAGTTTTCGCTCAATTTTAAATGACATGGGCATTTTATATGGCTGCGAAAAAATGTTGCTGGCACGTTGCGCGGTGTTTTCACGGTGTGCACTGAGTACTACTTTGCCGTGAAATACATAGGAAATTTCATGCATACTTCACGGCAATGTAATTTGTATGGAATTTGACAGCCATTTCACGTGAAGCGCGAACTTAGCACTGTGCTTAATCTCCTATGAACGGACGGTCGGAAAATTTGCCGAAACACACAAAAAGTGGGCGTAGTTTTCACCCGATCTCAATAATATCTATGACTGGTCTAAATGGGGTAGGGAGCATGTTAAGCTTGGACGAGCTTTATCAAGTGATTATCAACATATATGTATTTACCTAAAAGTGGGCGTGGTATTTTTCAATATTTTACTTGGATCACATTTCTTCACTTGGGCTGGCCACTTTCATTTATGACAGAGACATCACTTTTTTTACTGCCTTCAAAATTACCGTCGTAAGGCAGATGGGCATGGTTATTGACTGATGTCAACTGCAGTATAAATATCAAACTGTCTTCTAAAAATAACAATGAGAGACACCAAGTTTCACTGAAATATATTTTAAATTTTGCTCGAGTTATCGCGCGCTTGGGCGGATGGAAGGACAGACATGTCTAAATTTACCTATCGCGCCATTCAGGGCATTTTGACATACATACATATCTGCCTCATGTCTATATCTATCTCGTTTTCTTTATGCTGTTACTTGCAAGCGTTATTTGAAGAAAATTATAATACCCTTGTGCACAAACGCGCGCGGGTATAAATATTGGAAGCGATTGAAAAGAGCTCGTAGTATATGAAATTGATGCCATTTGAATTCCGTTCGACCTGCTTGGGTGGGTGTGGCAACTAACACCTGTGCCAGCTGGCTGCTGGGAAAGCAAAGATGCAACTGCAATTGAGATGCCGTCGAGGCGTATTTGTATTGCTAACCATTGCTGACAAATTTAACGTTTTATGCTTTCACTTAAGCTTTTAATGGATTGATTTGAAGGGTTATTTGCAGTGGGCTGCTCTTTGGTGAACACACCAGAATGCGTTCAAATAAGAGGCACTCAGCCGAAACATTTCAGGCTGCGAACAAAAGCAATTGCCATTCTTTGCTTTCGTTGGTTGCTGTTCGACTGCACGCAAAGCATGGATTTTCTTTTGCTTTAGCCAGCTAAAGGAAAATTTGAAGTGCCTAAGGCCGAAGCGCTAAGTGACGAATGTTCTCCAGTTAGAGTCACCAAAACCACTAGCCGGTGTGCATCTTCTTAAGCCGGTGTCGTGAATATCTTCAAAATCGCAAAAAGCAGTGCAGTGCTTCAGTAACTTTCATTGTCATTACCTGGACTGTCACCTTAAGTTCTGTGGAAAGTGAAAAAGTAAATACGAGCAAAGACACTTGACAATTAGAGTTGACACTTCGGCTGATGTAGGCGAAATTGCAGGCGGTCAGCGTACAAACAACCTGAGATCGATGCTCAAGACGAAAACTGGCATAGCATCTTACAGATGGAGACACGCATTAATGAAGATGTTGGCCTCGCAAGCTCTTGCTGAAGCTTAAGCGGTTCAAGAAGAAAGCAGCGCAGTCAATGTTGTAGCAAGTGTTGGCCGTTTTCTGAAGTGTGCGTGTCTGCGTAGATGCCATCTGCACTCTGCTGTCTGCTGTCTTCGAACTTCGAACTTATTTATTTAAGCCGCCAAAGATTGACACTTATGTGCCACAACAAAACGCCAACACCAACACTCCAACGGCTACGATAAAAAATGAGAATTTGGTGCTACAGCGGAGTGCAGAGTGGGATGAGTAAATGCATGGCATGTAGCTGTAGTTGTGGCATGCAGCTTACAGCTAATCCCCATTTGGCGACTCATCGGAGCAAACAAAGCTGCAAAGCAGATATTTTTTAGTTGATGAGATTTCTCGCTTTATGCCCAGCTTATACAGAATGCATATGCGTATGAGTTGGTATGTGCATGTGCTTGTATGTGTTTGTACACATTTTGTGTTTATTGTATTGCCGTGGTACTCGCATTATGTTTTTATTTATTTTCAATATTGACAAACTCAAGCAATAAAATTTAAGTTGGAAAAGTTCAAAAGAGCGCTGAGCGTTTAACAACAACGTAAACAATATCGAGTGCTGCTGCAAGAGAAGAAATGGCGGCACGCAGTGCTGAGCTCTGCTTAGCTGCAAAGCAAAGCAATAAAAATTATGCTGTAGAAAATGTTCAAAGAAAACAAATTATGTTGCATGAATTTAGCATTAACAAATATGCCAACACCAAGGCGTACACATACACACAAACATATGTTCGTATTGTATGACTTTTCCACACTACAACAAACAATATTGAATAGCTATAAAAAGGGGCTGATGCGTTAAGCTGCTTAGCTGCAAACAAATGCTCATTTTAATAACGAGTATAACAATTAAATTGTACAAAAATATAACAAAAATGCCAATTACAATAATAATAGAGCAGGAGAAGCCATTGACGGTCGTCTAAGCACAAGCAGCAAATGGTGGCGCGCGTGGCCGCCGCTAAGCGACATGTCACTTGCCCACAAAGCGGTGAGTTGTAGGCTGCCGCTATCGCTACCATCACCGAAAAAATGATGCACAACATTGTTACACTAATCATAAATTTGTTTGGAATGTAGCTTGTTCGCTGCTGCTAGACCCCACCTGTACGCCCGCGGCATTTTCGAATTTTGTTTACAGTTCGGGGGCAGGTCTTTGTTCATCTTCCATGCAATCACTTTGGCTGCCACTAAGTCTGCTTTCAACTCCATAACATTACTGCTTCAGCTATCGATTTTGACTGGTTATGGCCATATTTTCTGTATTTGATATTTTAATATGTAAATTAGCATATGCGCCCAAGTATGTTTTGGCTTAAATCTTTGGAATTTTAACAGGCTAACAAATTTACAGATTCTATAATTTATGAGCTCGAAATCTAGTCGGCGCTAACAGTCCCCACTAAGCCCGCCGGCCAGTTGTTAAAACAAGAATTTTGTCGAAATATTGAATTCATATGCAAATTGGTCAACACACACGCACGCACACACACTAACCAGTCGAATTGAAAAGCTAGCGGCAGGCGACGTCACATTCGCGCATTGTGTGCAAGTAATGCCGCTGGTGTTCTTTTGTGATTGTTGTTGTTGCTTTGTTGTTTGTCAGGCGGTATTGTGCTGGTAGCAACAATTGAACAGGTGCGTGCTACACAGCGGCCAGCAGCAGCATTAGCCAAGGAGGCAGATGAAAAAGAAGAAGAGCTAAAGCTGCCCCTGTGGCTCATAAAAACTTATGTGAAAATAATGAATGCTTTATGTGTGTATGCGCATATGTATGTGTGCTTAAAAAAATGTATACCTAAGCTTGTGTGTATACACTTTTTGTTGTTGTTGTAGCTTCGTCAGCTTTTTCATGCTGCTGCCGCAAATGGAGTCATATACGATTTTGGCTATTTTTGGTCATTGAATTGACGCAGTCAGCCTGACTAACTGCTGCTGTTTTTATTGTTTGAGGGAATGTCAAAAGTGCCAAAAACGGTTAATCGTATTTTTTGTTCATTTGTTTGTTTTATTTTTTATTCAAATTTAAATGATGGATGCAAGCATTTAAATAAGTTGCTTGGAGTTTTGGTGATAATCGCTTTTGATTGGACATAAATCGATAAAATAGTTCCAATTGGCTTAGGTTAATCTTCAGAATATTTACATGGGTCTACTACATTTTCAAGTGATGAGCTGGCCGTATTACGATCGGAGTTCTTCGGAATTTTCATATTGTAGAATGTAACAAATTTACTAGACGGTGTTCTATGGGCCTGACGAGGCGCGGATGATACTAATTTTTTTTGTTTTTTTTTTGTTTTTTGAGTTCGCGAAAAGTAAGAAATGTATCAGAGAAAGCCTTATTAAAGTATAATTATTTCCGAGTTGGTACAGGTAGAAGGGCACCAAGATATTGCTCTTCTTTCAGCAAGCCCTGGAGCGGTTAATTTCGCAGGATTACCAAAGTGTTATACATCATTGGAATCATTGTATAGAGCTTGAGGGTGACTGTTGTGAGCTTCACTAATAACATTTTGTTTGCAACTAAATTTGCTTGTTGTATTGACAAATCCTCATAATTTAGTTATCACACCTCATATATGGCTGGTGAATTAGCGAAACAGGACAGGAGGTTTCTTCAAATAAAATTTCTTCGGGAGCATTCATTTGACTACTTGAGTGTTATTCCTGCATATGTGGACTTTGGGTCGGTTCCGCAAATGTTGGGCCAGCACCAATAAATATAATATCGCTAAGCTTGCTGTGGGTGTGGTAGAAGCAAAAATAGTTGATAGGACTTTTCAGTGCAAGCAATGAGCAATACTCGATAATAAGAGCGATAGGGCGGTTGTCCGTTGTGCGTGCGACGACTCTTCATATGAAAGGGATGGATGACTGAAAATCTTACTGTTATGGTGGATGTGTGGAATAAGTCAAGTGGGAATAGCTTGAGCATCTTTTCCTTTGCGGACTTGTTTGACAAGACTAAAATTAAAATATCTTCATCTTTACCATTACGTTGCCGGCGAAATTTTCTTAACAACACGCAGCTGCGAAGCCTTCGGGAGTCAATTTTCCAAAAAATATCAAGCCATTTGTTAGCGGCAATACAATTGTGGTTCTCTGCTTTTCGAGGCAACCAGCTAAATCTGGAAGAGACGCTCGGTTAAAGGTGTACGGTACCAAAAATATGTGTGCCGGTCACTTGAAGTGTTGTCAGCCGCCATGTGACATTTCCATCGGAAAGTGTGACGTTTTCTACCATAAACGTACTCAGAATACTTGGATGTTTGAGCCATATTTGTGTTGCTTATAGTGGCTTTAAAAAATCATCTCGGCCAAACAATGGAATTAAACTCTGAATATTTTGGTGCGCTTATTTTTCACAATTTTCGATGTATGTAAATTAACGAGACAGAAATTCATCAATGAACTCGTCGTTTAGTCGTCGTTTAGCTCAATAGACCGCATAAGAAATTGCAGTGCACTCAGGCCCCATAGAACCCGCACCGTAAAAAACTGGTGCAATGAATTTTCTCGTCGTTGGTTTCTCGCTCGCTCAGCGATGAATTCTAGGAATGCCGTCTAAAATCGGGTTTGTGCCAAAAAATATCGTTGCCTTGCGCGAAATGTTTGAGCAAGATCTTCATGTCGCATACCGTGCGATTGAGGCATACTTGGACACCAATATGACGACCATCAATAAGATTTTGCATTCTTACTTTGTGGTAAAAACACAATTTAAATAACGCCGTGCAAAGGCGGTTCAAATGAATGAAAAGTGCCTTTATAGACTTAGAAGGAACTATGTTTTTAATATATAATATAAATTGGTAAGTGATATTTTTCTGTCGATAAGCCTTTTATCCAAATTGAAAACCATCACTAAATTAGCCGGGATACTTATTAAGTAAATCCGGCTTTTACCTTAATCAAAAACGGGATACCGGGACTGGCATCTCTAATACGCGCTTTTATGCAAGATGGTACAAAATTTTGGCAAATGGCATCGTACGCCAGACAAGTAGTGGAGCGCGCAAATGTCAAAACAAATATTTTCATCGCTAAAAATCATTTCTTTTATGTAGTAAAAAAGTGATTCAAAAACAAAACTGGATGCCCCATTTTGCGCCACCTTGCATATATTAAATCTACATACCAATTACATGCATATAAATATTCTTGAATGTTCTTCTAACTAAATTCACTCCGAGCTAAAAATACTGACCACTTGCCACACGCCCGCACGCCCGATTACAAAGGCTATAGAGCGCTTTTGATTTAATTGCTTCATTATTACAATATTTTCTGTGGAATTTTCAGCCTGCTGTAGTAGATTCCATAAACAAATAAAAAGTAATAACTATTGAAACAACAACAACAACAATGTTTAGCTGCAATTGTAATTACTCGTCGACTTAACGAGATTAGAGGCAATAAAGAAACTAGAAACAAAAGCCAACCACTTACGGGCGGACCTCGAAAATGAGGCTGCAACAACAAAAAAGTGCAAATACTTATTTCAAAATCGTCAGCAATTAAATTTGTTAGTCAGCGTCAGCGGCTAAAGCAGGCAGTTAATAAAAACTGGCAAGAAGGCGGCGATGGCGGTGGCAAAATTGGTGCAAATTATTTAAATTATCGCAACGTTTTAATCCTTGACCCGAACAAAGGTGAAACGTACAGCGAAGAAAAGAAAAGCGTTTCGAAATAAGTGAGCAAAAAATAAAGCTAAAAGTTATTGCTTGCCATGCAAGAGCGTATGCGTATATGAGTGTGTGTGTGTATATGTGTGTGTGTGTGTTTGATAGTAATTATTTTTATGAAACTGAAAATGAAAACTTACAAAGCTACTTGGAGCGCGAGAAGCGAACAAACATAAATCATTGGCTAAATTATTTCGGCCACGTTAGTGCACCAAATGCGCCAACTCTTGTTTTAGCCAACTATTTTCATGTTGCAGCAACAGTAATAATTGCAATCGTAAGAAACGATTTTTATTTTTTCTTTGTATTCTCAACTACAACCACAAACCTTTGGTGGTCATTGGCAGGAGTGATCGTGACAATAATTGCCACGGCGACCAAAAAATAAATTAAAACTCCAAATATGTCCGCAATTACTTGCTGCATTGCACTGTGGCACCTTGTCGCATATACGCGAGGCTGCATGCGGCGCACTTAGTGGGTGGTGAAAGTCAGCAGCATTTTTTCGCGGTCACAGCGCGCCATCTCCATCTTCACTGCTGCTGCTGCTGCTGCTATGCAATTAACAAATAATTAAACACATGCACCGCATAACATGCCTCAGCTGGTAATAATCACCAATAAACGAGAAATATTTTCCAACTGTTAGCTATTATAATTTTTTTTTATTTTATACAAATACTGCAATTAATCCTATGTAAATTTTCTAGATTTCCTATTCCTTAAATATCAAAATGCATTTATTTACTTAATTTACGTTTTTTTTCTTTCTTTAATTGCAGGTAAGTGCATGCCATGACGCGCTCTCTCCCTTCTCGCTGCCTAAGCTGCTGAGGAGCCGCACAATTGTTAAATGTTGTTTGCTTACTTGCATATACGCACATGTATGTATATGTGTATGTGCATATGTATGTGTGGGGCTCGATTGCTGGTAAGTTCAATTCACGTCTGCGACTGTTGCACCTCCCTTGCCGCCGCCTTCACTGCAATCGCCGAATATATCTACAAATAATTTTACACTCTGCACGTCTTTGGCGCAATCAATGTTCAGCCGGATAATCGTCTGCAAAGCCATCCTGAAAATCAACATTTTCCTGGGGTTGCATCGTCAAGTGGCATTTATTTTATGAATGTGCATGGGTGTATTTAGCATGGCGTGATGTGTTGAAGTATGTGCGGCAATTCACATTTTAGCCGCCCGCACTGCGCGGCTAAATATGCCACTGCGCTTGCCGCACGATTGCGTCATTATGCTGAACGAGGCATGGACTTGCGCAGGGCCTGGCAGGAAATCGAGATGCTCAGTTAAAAAGGAAAAGCTCTACAGGATTACGCTAAATAAGTCTGAAGGAATTAATTTGAAGCGAATATAGAAAATATGGACGAGCGAATTTTTTTAGTGGTGCACATTTAGACTTTTTACTCCAAAGAAATGTCAGCTCATTCCACGGCAACGTTACAAAAATGTTGCATATTTCATGTGAGAATAGAGCAACCGTCCTCTAGTTATATACGAGGATCGTTTGAAAAGTTCCTGCAAGAACGAAAACAGCTTAATTGTTTGGGATAAGCCTTTATTATTTGTGGACTTAGTCTTTTTTTAGGCTCATACACTTCGTCCAACGCTATTCTAGCTTGTTGATCCTTTCTGCATAATAAGATATGCCAATGGTTGAAAAACAGCCATTTGTGAGTTTAATCATCTCCTCGTTTGCATAAAATCTTTTTTCCGACAGTCATATCTTCAAATATCGGAACCGTGGAATAGTGGTCGGAGGTATCCAAGGGAGCAAAGTCTGGAGAATAGGGGGAAGCGAAACGAGCTGAAACCCTATTTGTATTAATTTTGTGACTACAACTGCTGAGGCGTGAGCTGGTGCGTTGAAGAGAAGGATGGGCTTGTTGTCCATTGAGAGGGGTAATTTGAGGTATAGCAACTAATAAACGTTTCGAAATATTAATCCTAGGACTTTCCTTTTGGCAAACACATGCGTTTTCCACGTAAGCCATTTATCCCAATGAATGCCTAGATATTTTGCACTCCTCGCCTTCGTTTGGACTCCTCGCCATTTAATTTCCAAACTCGTAGCTGTGTTTACCAGTCACTAGACGATCGGCACACATGCGGAAAAGTTAGGGTTACTATCTAACACCCATTGCATTGTTACTATCTAACACACCCTTTCAGAGAAGGTAACTGTTGAGCACTTTCTTTGTAAATGTCCGGGCTTGGCAGCCAGACGATTAAGGTCACTGGGTGCTCCTTTCTTCGACAGCCTGGGGCAGTGCGCCAACCTAGATACCATCAACCTTCTCCATTACGTCAACAGCTCTGGTTGGCTATAGATATCTGCCTGTTGGAGGTCTCATAATAGTATTAAAATGGCGCTTCAGTGCTACTTGAAGAGTGCCAGACTGGGCACTTCAACCATTTCACCTACCTACCTACCTATACCTTGCGCGATTGAGTTGATTTGTGGGCAGGTGGTTCTTCTAGTGGTAACGGCTACATGTGAAGATTTATTTTCATTCACTTTCAAGCGCCAGCTTCGGAGCCATTTGGTGGCTTTATTTATGCCGATTTGGAAGTTAGAAGAAGTACAAAGATAAATAAGATTAGGTGGACTACACTCGTCCCCCCATTTTTTATAGAATCGAAAGTGGTGAATTGTTTTGCTGAGTTGGAGTTCAATATTTTGGGCAAAGAAGCGAAAATTGTAAACCTCTTGCGCAGGATAGAATAAATGCAACATTACTATGGGAAATGTAAAGGCTATAGGTTTCTCTCACAGCCTTCAGTCAGGAAAATTGCAGGGCATTTCCAGAAAGAGTCATGCCTGAGTACATAAGCCGCAACAATTTTTAAACGCTATTGCACTTTTTTAAATAAATTATTTAAACTTTAATGCTTTTGTTGTTATGTAATAAAAAATTAATCAATATAAAAATTTCATTATTTACCTGCTGGACGTTCGAAGGAATTTCGTCTATTTGGCATACGCCACCGTTACTAAAATCGACTTTTCTCGCAAAGCGCCCGTTTGCCGATTTAGATTTTGAAGGAAAGATGTTCCTACGATGCCATAGAATTACACCCAACAAGAAAATGTGGAAACTTAGTTTGTAGAAAACTTAGTTTAGGTGCGCAGTGAAGTCCTTAACGTACTTTATGAAGGTTTTTGACTTGGCAAATTCTGAGAATCTGAACTCAGAAGTGGCACTGAGCGCAAGGTGTTCAAGATATTCCGTTTATAAGTAAAAACAATATTTTTTCCTTACATATTTGAGGTTATGATAGATTTTTTAAAGACCGCAATAGTGGCACTACTATTCTTCTCCTTACTAAACTGATGCCAGATCAAAAAATATCAACACATCGGAAACGTTCGTAGAATTGAAGTCTGGTTCTTTGCTCTGAAGTTCGACAAAATTTTGCACGTATATGTTCTTAATTTTTACCTAGCGCCTCCATTTACCGTAACGCAGAACGACCCATTGAATACCCATTTCTCACCACTCTAGAACACCATAAAAAATCCGCTACACCCGCTTAGTCACACAAACACCAGCGCTTAGTGTGTCTACACAATTTGACGTCACAGTTTTCCTTTAGTGTTTTTTGCCATTTTTCTTTGCATTGCTGTGCTTTGTTGTTGGAGTTGCTTAAGCCTTGGCAAAAGTTTTCCATGCAGTCACACCCACCACCTGCCAACTTTGCTGTGACTCCGGTGTTGGCTGTTCTTTTTCAATTTGACTGCAGTGCGTGCAAAAAGTCTTCAAACACGCAGAGCTGGCCATACAAACAAACTCGCATGTTCGGTGCTGGTTGTTGTAGCACTTTTTGTTTTTTGCTTTGCAAACGTCTTGCGGCGAAATGTTTTCATGCCATTAAACACGATTTAAGGAATATATTGCGCACGGCATGTTGCAACATACTCACATACCTGCAACACATACGAGCAATGCACACGAGAAATATACGCGAGACCAACAGAGGAGGCGGGGGTGTTTTGCGGCAGAAAACTTTATGCCAATTCAGTAAAAGAAAAATCGGAAATTACGGGTGTCGTTGGCGGCTTATAAAAGCGCTCTTAACTAGCTGCGCCAGGTACGCGGCGGTCAGGGGGGCAAGAAGCGAGCGAGCTGCAGTTTGTAGTTTGCAAAAGTTGCAAGCGTAACTGAATTGAGTTGCTGTTTCACTTTGCTTGCTTTTTTAGTTCGAAGCAATTGGTGGCAGGAAGTGTGGCAGCAATGCATTAAATACGAATGCGTGTACGCCAGGAGCAGCAGAAATGAATGTGAGGGTGTTGCGTGACAGTTGGCGCGACGCATTTACATTATTATGAGCAGAGTGCGCCTATGTTTATGTGCGTGTGTGGGTGTTTGGGAAGGGTGGTGGGAATGGATGTGTATTTATTTATGTAAATATAACTGCAAGTGGCTTTGTAAGTATTTATGTATTGGTTAGTAGACTCGAGGAGCTGTTTTGTGCCTAGCGATTAAAGGTTTTAAGGTTTTAAATACTTTAAAGCGGTTGTTATTTTATTACTGCATCAAATTATGTTAAATAATCGTAACTTTTACATGCCGCCAAATGTCATTGAATATGAAAATGCGAAAAAATTTGAATTGTTAAAAAGAATGCTCAACATTTAATCAGTCTAGCAAAGGTGTATCATTGCCGCCCGCTTATCGGTAGTTTACTGCCATTGGGACCTGTGTTCTTATATTTAATATTTCTTCTTATCAACAGTAGTTGCCTCAGGCAGGCAATGACAAAACTTCGAATATATTTTTACTTTTAAGTAGTTCCTCATAAATGCAATCTGCTGGCCTAGAACTGCAGGCATCTTTGTTTGTGGTATAACACCAATATAGATACCAGAAGTTTGAAAAAGTTTGAAGTTTGAGGAAGAAGAAGTGTTGTCACATAACTATCTCTACAAACGAAAACCTCATTAGGTCAACTTATTTGCTTTCTCTGTGCCTACCGTTCAGGAATTTGTGGGTCTCGGAGTGATGTTTAACTCGCGGTTGACCCTTGTGAATCACATGAACTATATTACTGGTGTTCCGATTTATTCCTATTGAATTGAAGGGGTCCAACGAATTTCGGGTTCATTTTGTTCTCAAACCGCCTAACTTCTTTGATCTTTCACCATTTTATGAGTGCCCGTTGATATGGTTTCAGTGAGGAGGTCACTTGACATGTAGAAGAAGTTTGAATGTTCCGCAACAAAGAAAATGCTTTCTAGTATTCATTTCATATCAAGCTACAATAACTATCAATATTTTGAATATATTGCAAAAACGCTGATTGAATTCAATAGAATGGACTTTGCTCTCCTGAAATCTTATTTTGGCTCTATGTCTGAATCTATGTTCACTTAGTCATATATTTTTAGTTGAGCCAAATATTGTGAATCTAGTCTGCATAATTTATATCCTCATATACTCAATAAATGTAAAAATAATAACAAGTATAATAACAACAATAATAATAATACTGTTGACATATTTTCAAGTGGCGGGTAGTAGTCCGGTGTAACGACCGAAATTTCGACGTTTTTTTATGAATCTTTTTTAAAAAGAAAATAAAATGCGATCGTTTTAAAGTTTTTACATGTTTTTATTGGTGTTTTGAAGTATATAAAAAAAAATTTTTAAAGCTAATTTTATATTAATTTGTTTAAAATTTTTGACGTCAAAGTGGAGTCCTTAAAAAAAGATGAGTTGGTTCGGGGAAACACACAGCCTTCCAAAGTCATCTGAAATAAAAAAATTCAAAGAGATTATTATTCTGTAGACTTTATTTTGGGTCCCGAACCTAAAATATACATAAAAATAAAAACAAATAAAAATGGCGGACTTGTGAAAAAAGTTCTCAAAATCTAATTTTTTTTCTTCATAAAGTGTTTAAATTAAATAGTTTATTATTAAAAAATTAAATGTTTTAAAGGTCCGGGATCTAGATATGTGTGTCTAGAATAGCGGGTTAAATTTTTAGCCAAATCGGTTGAATAGTTTTGAGTCAGTGATTCCCCGAAATTTCGAAAACATGGTTTTGAGAAAAACGCGTTTAAAGTTTCGACAACAGCTGCTGCTGGCGTGTCACACGCTTTCATACACACTACGGCGCGCTCTCTTATTTTAGCTATAACTTTAAAAATAATTAAAATTTCTGTCTGACATTTTTATAGTAGGTATATTTTTAAGATGTTTTTCCTCAGAAAAATGTAAAAAAAAAGTTCGATTTTTTGAACCCGTCACACCGGGCTACTACCATAACCGAATGGGTTAGTGCGTGACGAAAAAGCTTCTCATAAATAACCACCTGCAGTTCAGATGCGCCATAAAACTGTAGACAAATTAAAGAAGAAACTCAGTCCAGGCCGCTACTAAAGGGTATAAGCGCCAATTATATGTTTATATGTAATTACCCAGTGAACGCCTGATATTTAATTGGAAATTCAAAATTTATTCTATAGAAAAAGAAAATAGTCTTTGCAGTACCACTAAGATTTTGTTCACATAGTCAATCTTGAGCGCTGACATTTCTGCTACGATTTGTTGCATATTCAAAGAATTTTTCATCCAATTTTTGTTTGAATAACTTTTTTACTAAATATAAAAATATTATTGTGGGTGATGAAAATCTTTATTTTGCTCTTTACACTGTCGATCGCTTGTCTATTTCTATACTACACCTTTCTACTTCATAAGTGACAAATGTGATTGACGTATCACGCCATTTGCAAAAATTATAAATCTTCCTATGGGGTGATTATTTTTGCGCCACCTTGTACATATACAACCTGCAAAAAATAATTTACTATCTCGACAGTTTTGGTCAGTCTGGAGCATTCTTTTTTACTCTTCATTATTTTCTGTATAAAAGTATAGCCCAGATTGCCACTTGTACCAAACAACAAATACCAAATTTAGAACAAATCAACAAATACCAAAACTAGACAAATTCTCAGCAAAATTTCAAACTGTTTAATTGAGATTAGGAGAAAATTGTGTACGCAGTTTTATAGCTTAATAATTTTGGTATAAAATAAATAAATAATTGGCGCGTACGCTTCGGTGAGGTATTTGACCGAGCTCATCCTTCGATTTGCGCCGTGCGTCTCGATGTTGTTCCACAAATGGAGGAACCTACAGTTTCAAGTCGATTCCGAACGACAGATATTTTTATGAGGAGCTTTTTCATGTCAGAAATACACTCGAAGATTTGCTATTGCTTGCCGAGGGGAACAGCTATTAGAAAAACCTTTTCTTAATTTTTGGTGTTTCATGCACGGACACTCGAACCTACTCCGAATGGTAGTCACGCAGCATCCCAATCAACTATGCCGGCCGCCATAAATAAGTGAAATTTGAAGTTGCTACAAGGATTCCGTTGATTTTTTATAATTTAGTCCTTAGTAGTGCAAAGCATTATCCACTTATAAAAAAACCAAAAAATTTTGTTTTTTTATTTTCTTTTTCAATTCATTTTTCGAATTTCTGCTTATCTTTTATAAAGTTTGAAACTGTGATTAATGTAGATTTAACGAGTTTTTTTAGGTTTAGATGGTTCAAGAGGGTTATTTGTTAGGCATTGAAATCTTTATATATATCGTAATTTTATAAAAAAAAAAATAATTTAAATTAAAAATAAATAAATGAACAAATAGTCAAAACTTGCCAAAATTGTTGAGCTGCTAAATTTTTTCAACAGGTTGTATATCTCCAATATTCGTTGAAAATTTAAAAGCTCCGTCGATGCGCGCCTACATTCAGAAAGCTGCCGCAGACAAGTTAATTATGGCCGCCTGTTCATCGAAAAAATTTAATATCTACGGCTTTGTAAAGCAGTTACGCACATCCAAGTTTAGCTGCCAATTACTTTGTTTTAATATTTGAAAGAAGCGCCAAGCCAGCGCCCAGATACTCTGCGTCAATAAAATGTAAACTACTCAATCGCCCACTGTTGTCGGCAT
>JAYXIM010001740.1:0-20875 GCA_037575425.1 Anastrepha fraterculus
ATTTTCAAAATGATACAAAAAATTATGCAGCCTTCCTTTTTCAATCTGGTGAGAAAAATAATTTTTTTGGTAAGAAATTATGAATGTATATGATTTCATAAAAATTTAAAAAAAAATTTATAAAAAGTTATTTAATTAAAAAAAAAAATTATAGAAAACAAATATTTTTTGTTTTTATTTAAAAATTGGAAAAGTAATGATTTACAATCACAATGATTTTAAAAGCATTAGCGGCTAGGCCATCAGCTAAAACAAAAAAAAAATATATAGAAAAAATATTTAAATTGCATTTGATTGAAAATCTATCGAATTAATAGAATGCCAAAGTGCTTTCATGAAAAATTGGGTAATAGCCTAGACAGACGGCGGCGTTAACCGGAATTACCGACACAGTTAATTCTGATTGAAGTTGTAGTGCTACAGACGGTTGTTACGCGCATTAGTAATCAGATAGATCGGATAGTTTTGTCCGTAAAATATGGATCGTAGGTGACAAATACGGGAATTAGCCCCCTGATACTAAAAAATAATTATTTATTTAAACAAATTTTTAAATTGCAATTTCTCAAACTGCTTTGAAATATCAAAACAACCACCAGCCGAAGGGGAATAAGTTCGTAGCATTTTTATGTTTTTTTTTTTTTTTACAACGATTTGTTTGCTGTTTGGCAAAGGGTAAGTATTCATTCGATAGAACTTTTTCTGCTTTATAAACCTATATTAATTGTATTTTTGAGTTATTAATATTTTTATTAGTTTTGACGCTTAGAAATGGAATACCCAGGAGGCAAAAATCAACATTTTCGACATCTGCTCTTCTTTGCTTTTCATCGAGGTCAAAAAGCTGCCGAAGCAGCCCGGTACATTTGCGACGTGTATGGTGAAAAAAACGTGTAAAACCAAATTTTAGAGCGAACTTCAGCTGCCACGTCACGGGAGATTCGCCAGTCGGATTCTGCACGATCATTTCACATGTATTCATACACTCGTCCAAACAGTCGTTGTTTAACCCCGGCTACGACTGACTATCAGCTGATTCTTTCAAATTCGTGGAGAGCAGGATAACGGTATTCTCTATTCTTTTCATCATGACAATAAACACATCTTATTTCTGAAGATTGCATAATTATAGACGCAGCAAAGAGCACAGCACGCTTAAATACCGGCCATTTGGCTATAAGAAAGAAAAATATTATAAGTGTGGAATTGCGAACCATATCATTCCCTTTCTGTTTCATTTGCAGACCGAACGAACGAACGAAAAAAGGTGGTCTTCCGCAGGTTGTGAAGCTAAAAAGGAGAAGAAGAAAAGGAAACGAAAAGAGAGTCGATGTAATAGAGATTCATGATGGAAAGAATAATGAGATTGCGCCTATCGTAGTACCGTTACTTTGTTCTCAGCGAATTTGACAATGAACACCAGTAAGGGCCAGATTACCATTTTCGTAACTTGATTTAGCAATTTTGTATTGTTATTTAGTCTCGGAATTTTAGTTCTTGCTTCATGACATTTTTCTAGCCTGTTCTAATTATAAGCAATGTTTATAATTTTGTAAAATATACATTTTTTTTAAATTAGTTCAATAATTCACTCAGTTTCATTTAGCTTTACTTTTTTTTAACATCTGGTCGCATTGCCCGCGATTTCAGTTGTTGTTGGTGTTCTTCTTCTTTCAGCAGTCAAATCTCTCTCTCGCTACTGCAGTCTTGCCTAGCTTTGGATATGAAAACGCTCTAAAATGCCCATTTAAAGAAAATAAAATACCAAATTTTTATTGACTCACTTAAGGAACTTTGTATGCGTGACAAATTGTCTTTAGAATGTGCGTTTTTTTTTAATAAATGTGTTATGCTTATGTACAATTTAATTTATGAGTTTTGTTTTTGTTACGCGAGACTCTTTTGTTAAGGGAACGACTTATTTGCTATATTTGAGGTTATGTAACTAAATAAGATACTCTTTTTGTAAAAATGTCAGTATGGTTTCTTTAGTATTTTCTGGTATTTTGTGACTTATTTTTACAATGAATACATCCCTTGATGCCGTATGTCCTACTAAGGAGTGATGGCCGGAAGAAACGATTACACCTCTATGGTTTTAATTCGCATTCAGTAAATTCAAACGCCTTTTAAAATGTGTAAAAAGGTTTTCAATGTTAAGAAAAGTTGAGAGAGGGGCATTTAATATTCTTGCGAAACTTTAAAAGGAGCAAAAAATTAAATTTACACTTTCAAAATATCAAATTTTATAAAAAGCAACAAATTTTCATTAATACTAAAACCTTCTCAGAGTGACCCTTTTTAAAATTCTTTTGTTTAATAATAAATTTTTTTTTTTAACTTATAGTTTCCGTAGCTTTAAATTAAAAATAAGAAACAAACACCAACTTAAAAATTTTCGCATTTTGATATATAAAAAAGCACTAAATTTATTGCGGCGAGCAAATGGTTGGCAACACTGCACAACGTGGTAAAAGTGACGTCACGTACTCTCTGATGGGCGCAATCTTATTTCTATCATTCTTGATAGAGATTAATGTAGACTAAAATCGAACTGTTAATAACTTCTCTCTTTCTCTTAGTGTATATAGTAGCTTACATTATCATCTTTATTTATTCTAGGGCCGTCCCATTCCGTTCTCACTACTCTATTTCATATTCTAGACTTATTCTTATTTTTGTTATTATTATTATTATTTTTTTTTTTTTTGATGACCAAAGAATAATTGCTGCCAACGCCAAACATGACATTTATGCCGAGCGGAACATGATGGTTTTGAGTCTAATTAATGTTGCCATGCCTGTGAACCACATCCCAATAGCATCCACGGCAACAAAACTCCAAGTACAATACCTTAAGTACAAAAAGTCACCCAAAGCGAAATTAATTCAATAAATAGAATTAAAATTTGCACTGCTGTAGAAAAAAAATACACTAGAACCTCTTCTTCGCGTTGGAAAAGCGGCGAAAACACGAAAAAAATATTTTTGCGAAATTTACGATGTGGCAAAGTGACTTGCGTTATCTGTTGATTTGTGTGACATTTTTACTTTTCGCCTTTGCAGACAAACAAACACATAGATATGTAGATGCGTACATTTAAGTGAATGAAGCATTAAGTGCGCCCAACAACAGCAGCAAGTGGCGCAACTACCGTTCATGCGTTTTTATTACGCGTAACTGCCACTGCCACTGCCATTGCGCATGCGCAGTCACCAACCAGCCACCACCAAACGGATACCGGTCACTTGACGCAGCGGCGCGCAATGACATGTTAAAATATAAAAATGTAAAAATGTTTTTCTGGCAGCATCAACTACCGCCACCGTTGCTGTTCGCCATGTCAACTTCGAGTCACATATTTGTCTCATATTACGCCGCTCGCGCATACTCGTAGCTGGGACTATATAGCCATGGATGCAACGCGAAAAGAAACAGGAACGCAAGGCGAAAAGGAAAAATAAAAAATTAACATTAAAAATGAAATTGTTGGTCAATCATCGCTGCATGTTTGCTGTTTTGCAGCTGTCGACTACTGTTGCTCTGCCTGTGAAATTGGCTCATTTACCGTAGTATGCGGCCTGCAGTGAACCTCTGGTTATGTTGGCAACATTTTTAATGCGCGCTCCAGTATCCTTCGGCGCCCAGTATAGAGCTTTTTTAGTGTTATTGTTGCTGCTGCGCTCGCTACTGACGTGGCCCAAACGTGTTGTTGACATTGACCAGCTGGCATGTTTGCCGTCATGTTGGCTGCCGTTGCACGTGTTTACTTATTTTATTTTATTATAATTCTTACATTTCATGCACACATTTGCGCACTTGTCGTAAAGTTTGTTAGATAATAATTTTGAGTTGCATCTGCGCAGTTTGTACCCCAGATTTGATCAGCCTTAGATTGCATTTGTATCTCACGTTCTTAGAAGTAAGTTTGATAACTAATTTTATTATTATTTAACAACAACAATATCAGCGTTGAAATTCCTGGGGCTATGCTACTTATAGATACTCTACCAATAAGTGCTACTTTGGATGACCAAACAGCATACAGCTATTGATGTCGTCGACGTCAACTAATTGAAAGCTCAGACGTCGAGTACTTTCGGCCACATGGGGAGGTAAGTGTTTGATGAGTTGGTCGAGAGCAGCACGAGAAGCGGTGATTTCACCCCTTTGTGATGTACACAGATGTACATTTTTTCACGATAGGAAAACGCATTAAAATTATTGAAACTTATTATGAAAATGATAGTTCTTTAAAAAATTCGGGGTTTTGTGTAGAAATAATCGTCCGAATTAATCGACAATTCAAAGGTTCGTGAAAAATTTCAGAAACTGGTTCTGTAGAGGATGGATGCCTGGTTTGGTGGGAAGCTCTTCGGAAGTGCTATAATATCACTAAACCAGGGAGGATGCAAAGGCCAGCATGTACATATTGGCAATGGAGCATGCAAAACTTGCCCCAGTGCTGCCCTGAATGTCGTTTTGCATTTACTTCCCATCGACTTTTACCTCTGGTTGGCTATCTCTCAAGGGGCATGGTAGCATTTTTAGGAATTTTAAAACTTCTTTGGATAAAAATTCAGCTTGAATGTCGGCTTTTGCGTATCACCTGGAGTTAGCCACTACTTTCTTAGCTTCATATTGATGTATAGACCTCATTTCTCATCTCCCGTGACGATTCGGTACAAAAAGCGATGATTATGACCATTGCTCGATGACGGGCGAGACGCTGAGAAGTAAGACGACTTTCCTTGCTTTTTTCGTATAGCTCGTGAGGCACCCAGGCTCCAAATTTTTCTGTAAAATCCATTGAATGAAAGTGATTCGTTGGTGGTCGTTTTTTTCGCCAATTCCGCCGCTGGTTTGGCAACTGTATCCTTCAAAACTGATTCGAGACGTTCTTGAATTCAGAAGACCTTCGGTTGCGGGACGTGTCATCGACGTCAAAGTCGCCATTTTTGACTATTGCAAACCATTTCCACGATGCAGACTCGCCTATGACTCCTTCTCCATACACGTCGATAAAAAGCAAACAAGAGCATATGTCGAAAATGCCGATTTCTGCCTCTTGGGTATTCTATTTCTAAGTCTCAAAACTAATAAAAAATCAAATAATTCAAAAATACAGTTAACATAATTTTGTAGTGCGGAAAGAGTTCTATGGAATGAATACTTACCCTTTGCCAAACAGCAAACAAGTCTTTGCAAAATAAAAGAAAGTATAAAAACGCTATGAAATTATTCCCCAAACACAATAGCAATCAAACGTTTTTGTTGTGATACTCGTACCCCAATAATAATAGATTACAAGGTTTGGCCATCGGAAGCAAAATTGATGATGGTACAAACACTTTGATGACACAGACAGCGGGTAGCATTTGTTAGTTATTAAAAGAACACACCTTTTTTAGAACACAATTGTTTAGGCGACAGTAAGGCACTTAAGCTGAAGGGCTTCAATTGTCGACACTGCTAAATTAAATGTCTCTAAAGTATGGCATGTCTGTACAATTTTAAACATTTTCCCTTATTTAATGAACACACGGAATAAAATAATTATGCTTTTTAAAATTTAATAACAATCGATGATTTAAAACAATTAAATCGATTTATTCTCGTTTTTATACCAAAAATTATCACTGAACATTAATATTTTATTTTTACCGAAAGCAAATATTTTAAGGTGCCACCAACTAAAGTATGTGTTTCCATAACGTTGCTGCCGCTTTGAAAATATTTAAGAAATTGACTTTAAGATGACGTTTACAGATAAGGAAATTTTTCTGTCGTTACGTTGTATTTGTCCAGCAGAACTGATATAGTTGAGAATTTGTGTTTTAAAATTGATAGTGACTTGTCTGCAATTTCTCATTGGGCCCACAATTGTTTGTTTTTAATTCTGCGTTCAACTGCTTTGACCATGTAAAAAAAGTTGTTATAGAAACTATGCCACTATGTAATATACTGACTTTTACTCTGCCTTGTATTGACTCTATTTCACTTCACCAAATGGGTTTTGCGTTTATTAATGTTGCGCGTTTCCTCTAAGGTCTCAAAAGATATGACCACATTTCTTTGTGGAAAAGCAAAATTGAAGGGGGCAGCATTTTTGATTATCTGGCTGGTAAAAATTTTATATATACATTTGTATAAGCTAAGTGAATTCAAAACTCTTAAATACTTTTACTAGAGGTTAAGGTTATAAGTTGTAATAGGCATCAAACTCTGATTGTCGCGAAATATTCATACTTGTCTTCATCAAAGTGGTTAATGCTGGGCGGTCCTGGTATTCAATTCCAGAAAGATATAATACACGATTACTTTAATTCTAATAAATGAATGTGTCTCCATTTTTCTGTCTCTCTAATATCTACTATTACTCCTTATCTTATTGATTCCGGTTTATGTGTCTCACTATTCCTATGCTTATATCTCAGTTTCTTTCGATTTTAATTATACATTGCTACTTTATGCAGTTTGGTGGCGACAACTCCGCATGAATGTACTGGTGCGTCTTCGTGATGAATCTCCAACTTCCTTTTCGCCAAATGCGGCCGTATCTCCTTTAATTTTTTGTCAAAGCCAATAACTCACTGTAGTATTGTCCAGTGATCGTTCTTACTTTTTCTACAAAATCTATGAGAATGACGCCGTTCGCATCCCAAAAAATCGTCGTCATGGCCTTTCCGTCCGGTGGGACTGTTTTCGCCTTCTTTGGAGCAGGTTCACCGGAAGAAATCCATTGTAGCTTAGTTTCTGGAGTATAATGATGAATCTCGATTTCATCAAGGGCGACAACTCGACCGCATCCGCTTGTTGTTGCTTGTGAGTAATCTCGGCACCCATCCGCCTTTTTCATCCCCAACTTGTCATATAAAATATTAATTGCCATTGCAGTCGACACAACTATGGCCTCTGTTATTTCGCCACTTTCGGAAGTCGATCAGCGAAAATCATGTGGTGGACTTTTTGAACGATTTCCTCAACAACCACGTCTGCTGGGCGTCCTGGTTGCTCCTCTTCAAAAACGGATGTTTGCCCACGTTTAAATTCGTTTAGCCAATATCAGAGAGTTGTCATAGTTGGAAACATCCACATAAACAGCATTCAACTTTGTTTTTATCTTCTTGCTTTTTTCCCCATCCGAAAACAAAAAACGAATTACCGGACGAGGCTACTCTTCTTCCATCTTAGCGCAAATCACGAAACACGTCTTACTTGAATCGCTGCTAAATCCAAACTAACCTATCAATCACTCTGAACTTTGTTTTGTCGTCATTTGATAGATGCCAGTACACAGTAATAATACCAACTTCCCTCAGGAACGCCCTCTGTCATCAAACACGGGTATTTATTAAACCGCCCCCGTATTGTAAAAGGCTAAAAACTCTTGCAGATACAGGTTCCTTTTTAATAATAAATAAATATGCACTTAAGGACTAACCCCGGTTACGTCAGAAAATCAGCTGATTCCTTTAAAATCTTCACGAGCCGGTTAACAGACCGACGTTGGCAATACATATCTTCCGAATTATTTTGACCATGATCGTGTTCACGGTGTGTCGAAAAAACTAATACACAACAAAAAATAAATTTTATAAAAAATAGAAACTTATAAATGTTTATACAATAATTAAATGAAATAATTAATCAGTTTATGAAGATTATGAATAATGAAGATCAAAATAATTGGGATTGTTATGCAAGTAAAATCATAAAAAAACTAAATAAAAAGAAACATTATAGTCAATGAAATGATACATTTTAATCCAAGTTTTTTTCGAATTTTTAAAATTGTAGCCTTCGGTTTTGCAAAATTGCTTTTTTCTTATATCATTTCACGTGTGCTCACAATTCTATTTATTTTGAATATAAAATTGATGGTTGGCGGTTACGAATAAGAGTAAAAGCATCAGTTACCATGCAAAGACCAACTACGCTGATCATCTTCATGGTAACCGTTTTGTTAGAACTAATTTAGAGCGGCTAACCATCGCTCATAATGTAATCATTTAATCAGTATTTAGTGGATTTTCGTAAAAAAAATCAATCGCAACTTCTACGTTCACTTTAACCAAACCTGGTTGGGAGTTTTATACTCAAAATAGCGCCAAAAAATTCGGAAGGCTATGAATATTACTGTATTACTTGTTTTTTCCCTGGCATTATTTTATGATGCCTCTTAATCCTTGAATGTACTTGTCACTTGGCAAAATTTATATCAAACCAAATCACTAATTTTCACTTTACGAGAGAAAATAAGTCAAAATCAAAATTTCATTAACAACTTCCTGCCCACAAATAACACCAAACGCACGCGCATACATACATACATACATACATACATATGCATGATTTCATATAAGTAGAAAATATATGCAACAATCTTACTAATACCCAGAGCGACGCAATGGACGCTTTGGTGAATCGGATGACATGTAAAATAAATAAATGTCAATGGCGTCGAAGTGACAGCGCGACGATGTTGAATTTATGGCACAACGTGGCTCGGGCGGCGTAAGTACAGGGAATCAAGAGCAGAGTAATATCAACAGCAACAACGAAACGGCGAATTCATTCAATTGAAAAAGGAAGGCAACGGAAAGGACACCGCGTGACATCAAAACACACACACACACACGCACAGAAATACACACATACGAAATATTGTGGATCAGCGCTTCGAATTGGCACGCCAAGCTGCAACACCGAGTAACATCAATGAATGAGCGTTCATGGCCGACAACAACAGCAGCAGCAGCAGTGTGCAACTTGGCGTACAAATGCGAAGAATGAACATTCGATTTGGTGAAAGAAACAAATTAATTAAAGGAACCAACAGATACGCTAACTTAATCTATTCATTCAATAAATCAACTTACATTTGCAACAGCGGCACAACAACAACTACAATATTAAGTGTGTACTAACTGAAAATGCAGAAGTGGTCGAGGAGTGGCAACGAATGCAGGCGAAGTTGTACTGCATTAAGCGAGCTGGCCACATTTCGGCAGTGCGGTGGAGAGTGACTTGAACAGGGCAACACTGGAACAGGCACGTCAGCGGCAAGGCGACGATGAATGGGGCCAGTCAAATGCAATGTAGCGTAGCGTGGCGAAGCAATCTTGTGGCAGCGGCGGCATTGAAAACATTGAAAAGGATACAGCTGGGCAGCTGTAAGCGAGTGAGTGCGCGTCGAGGACGACAAGGTGTCTCATGCTAAATGCAGGCGCGTTATTGTTGTCACTTAATGTTCACTTTATTTGCTCTTTTTGGATTCGGCTCGTCGTATTCTCCATGACTTTTGTTGTTCCAAGCCAGTAAATATCTATAAACACAAGTTTGTGCCTTAAATCTTTTGTTTTACTTTTATGCACATATATACTTATATATGTGTATGTATGTATGTACATTAAGATGGTCTAAAAGGAGATGTTTTTGCCACAAATTATACTAAAAATAAAAAAACGATTATTTTTTTTTTTAATTTTGAACTGCTTTCAGTGTCCCTATTGAAAATAGCACACATTTTTTTAAGTGAAGCATAGACTATTATTTATTGGGACATTTGTGAATGGAAATTAGATAGAAAGAACAACTAATATCGATCTTTCGATTAATATCGACTATTTAAACTAAATTTAAGGAAATGTGCTTTTTACAGATTTGAATTCAAAGTAATCTTCGTCCCCCTGATTTTTTTAACTTTTTCCGTTATTTACTGAGCTGATGCTTTGTCTAAAAACAAAGAAAAAATTAAGAAAATTTTAACAGAAAAACTGTTTTTGAATAATTTTAAATTTAATTAAATTAAAAATTATTTTAAAAGATATATATTATTATATATTAGTATATATATAATATATTAGGCCGGGTCGGTTTGTGGGGAGGCAAAAAAATCGCCCATTGCTCTGTGAAAATCATATTCTAGGGATCAAAATAAGAAACTTTGCCGAAGGAACCATACCTCTAAAACGAATTTTCATGTACCCAATTTGGGTCGAACTTTTTAGTTTCTTTTCTCATGTAAAGGCCAAAAATGGTGATATTTTCAAATGATTGTATGGGGAACCCCCAGGGGAGTTCCAGGGGGTGTGCCACTGGCATGGGTGGATCGGCCGTCCAAGGTTAGTGGGGGTCGGTCATACATTTGGACTCGATTGGACCACTCCAAATGGGTCAAAGTGGGATTTTTCGTTCGACCCAAATTGGGGGACATCAGAATTCGTTTTAGAGGTATGGTTCCTTCGGCAAAGTTTCTTATTTTGATCCCTAGAATACGATTTTCACAGAGAAATTAGCGATTTTTAAATCGACCCGCCCTAATATATATGTATATAAAAATTTATTTATATATAAATAAATTAATATATTAAACGTTAATAATAATTAAAAATTATAGGGTGAATGTTCTTCCCAAAAATTTGGAGCAAAAAAAATAACTTTTTATAAAAGCAAAAATTTTGTAAAAAAAATATAAAAAATATAAAAATAATTAAAGAAAAATTAAAAAAAAATGTATATAACTGTATATATGTATAATTTTTATAATTGTAGATAAGATTTTACTTTTACTTATAATTATATAATATATAATTTTTTTTAATTAAAAAAATTCAAAAAAAATAATTATTTTTAGTATATTTTATTGTAGCAAATTACAACAGAAACATTAACATAATAAATCAATTTCACTTTAAAAATCTCCCTATCAAAACTTTCAGCATTGAAAAAATCTGAAAATTATAAAAATTGTTTGAAAATTCTTTTTAGTTTAGTTATTATTAAGATTACTATTGTTGTTCTATTATAATTAATAAAAATAAATCAATGTTTAGAAAATTTTCGCGAATATCCAAAATTCTTGAATCACTTGACGTTATTGTCGCTTAGGCGACCCTTTTTTCGACCAAAGAAGTAGCATCAAGGAAAATAGATTTCTTTGGCCATCGTTATGTACACACATATGTACAAGTGCTTATTATAAAAAAGTATACAGGGCGCGCCATCTTTTATGTCGGTATGAAAACATTTAATAACTTTGAAAAAAAAATACAACTGGTTTGTGTAAGTGAGGTATTTTTATTTGGTTTGTTTATTTACAATTTATTAAAACTATATTTTGAATGCAATATCAATCAAGTGGCCACCTTATTAGCAAATCACAATTTGAGATCTTTTTTCCGGGTTTGCCAAAGCATTTCTGGATCTATAGCGTCGATTTCGACACGAATGTTTGCCTTAAGCTGATCAATAGTCTGCGGCTTGTTGGCGTAAACCTTACTTTTGAGATAACCCCACAAAAAGAAGTCCGGGGGAATTAAGTCAGGTGATCTGGGGGCCAGTCGATGTCACCTCTTTTTCATGTAATGGCGTTTCATGGATCTCGTGTGGATTCTCAGTTCCCCAAGTTTTTGGGGAATGTTTATTTTGCTTATTCACGCTGCCAGAGAGGCTAAAATATGCCTCGTTAGTCATTAAAATTTGATTCTAAAATTTGGTTCAGTGTCAACCATTCGAGCGACTGTTTGGCCGTATTCCAAGCGACGTGAATGGTCTGTCGTCAATATTCTTTGTGTCAATTGCACTTTATACGGAAACAAATTTAAATCATCCGTTTCACTGACACGCGTTCCGTGGCTTCACTGACACCAAAATGCTCCTGGGCAATGCTCTCTTTCACTGCTTCACCAAGTTCATTGGAACGGCATGTTGACGATCTTGTACTTCCTGAACTCAAAAAATTCGACACCAAACGAGGAATAGTATTGTCAGACGGTGCCTATTTGCCGCGATACTTTCTGCGATATGCGCGTTAATTTAGAACAATAGAACGACTATTTTCGGTGTAAAGCGATCGATGTTTGAAATTGTACTGGACTGACGCATCGAAAACATGTATGTTGAAGTCGATCGATTGGTAAATGACAAAGTTATTCAGCGTTTACAAGCCGACATAAAAGATGGTGCACTCTGTATAAACTGAAACAATAAATAAAATCCATTATTAGCTAATAGACAAATTCCACTCCACGCACGACTTCATAAACAGAATTATGCAAAGTATCACCGTCTGCCATTTCTAAGCCTCCTCTGTTGAAAATGCCCAATTCGTGTAACTTCATTAGTAATAAGCATTCATATATATTTCCAATTGATAATTCTTTAAATTTCTAAACATTTCCATTCCCAAGCATGCGTCACTTAACTCTTCAATCTCAGCTTGCATATTTTTCCATTTTTGCTTCCGCTATTAGTGTCAATCGTTGGCTGTCGTGCTTCCCGGATGTGCCCACAACTCACCTACATAGAGGAAAGCAATGTCACCTAATCAACTTTTCACAGTATCGCTGCAGAAAGGAAAAAAAAACTCTACACGACACTGATATCCCAATTCCGTTTGGTTGCGTTGGCTTGGGCTCAGATTCCAACTAAAACGTGCACGCAGAAATATTATCGATTTGAATTTAAAAAGAGTGACAAGACAAGTAAAAAAGCCGTTTAGTTTCTACGCTGAAATAAATTAGATAAAATTATCCAATCTAGATAAAATATGCGCCGATTTTTCTGGACAACTTTTACCCATTTTGAAGGTAAATTGATAATAATAAGTTGCATTCATCGCCATTAATAAAAAGCTTGAAACTCTAAAAAAAAAAGTTTGCAAATTCTTCAAACGAAAAAATCTCTTGACGCCAAGTTTTTACTAAATAGCGATCGCTAAAGAATTGCGCAGTCTTTTGTTGTTTTAATGAAATACAAAATCCTGCCCATTTCTTTAGCCGATCTCTTCCTCAATCTGGGCTTTTGCTGATAGTAGATTTCCGAGTTTAGTACCATATTTGGGGCGATGATAATAACTTCTAGTGAGTAATTCCGTTCCACTCCCTTAAACTTCTTAACTGGTAATCCGGGCTTTGACGATCCTCTTAGTTGCTTCAACGCAGTGTAACTCTAAGTGTAACTCTTAACTACATAGCCATCTAAACCTTATTTGGCGTTCGTCTGAGTTGGTTCAACGCGGTTTGAACAAAATCATATTCAGCTTTATGAAAATGAGTTTAGGTGGTTATGTGACTAATATTCAGATCCCGCGCGATGGGACCCAACTCCACGATTTCCAGAATTTATCAACATTTTCCATGATTGACGTAGCGAATGGAAACGTAGGAACCCCTTGTTTGTTACTGCATTTAAAACTGTATAAACAGTCTAAGCTCCTGATTCGAGTCGTAGTGTTCCTGAATAATGTAGCAATTCTTCTATTTTTCACCTCCAACTTGAAACGCTGTAACACTTAATCAGCTTCATCAAGTACAGAACAGTCAGTCACAAATGGCGCCTTGAGAGTGGACAGAGGCTTAGTATACTTATATAGTTTTTATGTTGCCGGTAAGTGGACTATCTCTGGCTGTATATGTCCAACCAAAAGACACGGTTCCAAAAGTCGAACGTATTGGGCATTCAAGTTTTCATCTCCCACAGGCACTCCAATCCAGCTATGGCGACTTCAGATGGGACGAATGGTTCAGGTGGTTCTTCTAAACAAAACTGAGTTCTGAGTCATGAAGGACACAAAGACACTGGTATTGCGATTATTGACCGGTTTTCCTCCCGCGGTGCGGAAAGCTGGGTATCTAAGTGATGGAACTTAGGCATTATGTTCTTGAGCTGCTTGTACAGAGCCAAGTCGCACTTGCCCATGTCTGGGGACAATACACAAGCCCCCAATACACGAGCCCCCATCGGCGTGGTATCGTGGTACGAGGCAGTTTCTGTCCCAATGCTAATTGCTAGTAGTTTCCACGACTGCCTCTAGTGCCTATCGATCTTCTCACAGTTCAGATGGATCGGTTATATAATGCCATTGGGCAGAGATTTTTGAGTGCAACTAAGAAAGAAGAAACGTTGCGGACAATTACAGAATGCCAGATACGGTGGGAGTCATATCCGAGAAAGATCCGTAGACTTTTGAACTGATTCTAAACATTGGGAAAACTACACGATCATTACACATCTGAAAAACGAGCTTCACTGCCCGCAGTGCGAAATTGTGAGACATATCATTTTTCAATGTCGGCAGTTCATCAATGAGCGAAATATGCTTGAGAGAACGTTTGGGGAAATCTTATCCCCCATATTTATGTGCGAAAATGAAGAAAACTGGAAAACGATATGTACAGTGGCCGCAAATATCATGAACATCCTTCAATACGGGAAATACGTTCGTAGATTCGTAGAAATAGCTCGTTAACGCATTGTATTTCAAAAAACCGGACTACGGCAGAACGACAATAACAGATGGCCTCCCGACATACTATTTAACAGTGAGGTTCCAGACGGATCTACCGTTAGACCTGAGGGTGGGCTTATTTGGGTTTATGTCCCATACAACAGATTCAGCCATAGACTCTTGGAGCTAAGAGAAACAGTCACACAATATTTTTGATGTGACACTAAAGACATCTTTCTGAAGGTTAAGTTAGGTTGACCTGACTGCCTGAAAGCCATTACATAGACCTATTCGTCCTTAGTGTTACCAGATGGAGCTTCACCCTTACGTTTCCTGGTAGTAGGCTTCTTGTAATAAGCTTGCAATTTTTGCGAATCTTAGTAAAATCTCAAGCTCTAACCCCGAGAGACATTCTAACCTCTAATATTGTAGAGCTCCTAAACATTTTATTCAGGTTCTAGCCAATGCAGGGCAAGGTGTTCAAGAGTTTCCCGATAGTTCTGCTTTCCCTTCTAGATATCCTTCTGAAAATGGGCCAAACTTTTTTCTTTACCTAAATGAAGGTTCAGTCGTGCATTGCATTCATAAAACTGTTTCACTCTCATTCATTTTTTGATTATTCATTCATTTTTTCCAGTGCATAAAAGTATGTATTTATGTATCTCTTGCCTGCATGCCTCATTGACTCAATGTTGCCGTTGCTGCTTCAACCACTGGTGTGGTTTTTCCGCTGCATTACACCTTGCACACAGACACATTCGCATGAAGATGAACTCTCACGGTAACTTCTCAACTCACCGGGGAAATTTGTTACATGTAGGCTGCTGAAAATTCACTGCCGGTCAGTGGCAAAGTCGTGCAGATTCCCACCGCGCAACATGCAACTAATACGATGCGCCGCTTGGTTACATTCGAAAATGGGTGTTTTTTCGTGTGTACGCAAGGACTTCATAGTGACGCGGGTGTGTGCGCCCACAAGCCGACTGGTTGATCGGCTCACAAATTTTGCCACATAAAGCTACCGCAGCAGACTTAACTCGTTAACGGCCGTTAACTCTATCACTACTGCCATTGCGACTGCGGTGATTGTCACTGTTGGAACCTAAATCGTCTGCTTTACTCCGAATTACGCTCCTCACTGCCACCATTGCCACCACTACCAACGCCGCCAGCCCTCCATCGACGTGTTATGAAGTGCCCAGAAAAAGTCAGCAAGCAACACAATGAACCATTCATTGCCCCACAACAGCAGCAGCATTTGCAATAACTACAAATACAACAACAATAAATACGCATAAAGCGACTATTACTGCTGTTGCAAGCACCTCGGCGACGGTGTTGTTGTGAAATGATGGCAATTTGTTTTGTGTCGCGCGGTTTTTCGCATCCTGTGGGTAATTAAAAATGCATTCTGTCTGTGTGAACTTGCACTAATAAAACGACACGGCACGATTACACGACTATGTCGAGCGAAAAGAAGTAAAGGCGAAAAAATGCAAAAACAAAAATAAAAATGATCAACTGTGCAAGTAGTTACGAGTATAACTTGCCACAGCCGTTGGTGGTAGTGGCCGTGGCGTTTGGCGGTGGCGGTCACCAAAGCGCACGCACAAACGAAATGGTCGTGTTGGTGGTGTGCGTACGCATGTAGGTGTGTGTGTGAAAACTGGTCACCGAAGTGGCAGTTTGTGGTAATTACATGCAGCTAATTTTCATTTAGATTGAAGTCTATTTATCACACTTGTTTGGCGAGGGAAACTTTAAACTACTAGCCACTTTGGCACCTATGTATATCAGCCATTAGTGAAAGACTTACATGCAAGAAAGACTGCTTTAAGTCGAAAAGTTCGATATGGTCTTAGTCGAAAGAAGTGGGTGAATATCCCAATGCAATTCTGCAGTTTCTATTTTTCGGATTATCTTCGACTATTCTGGTGCACTTGCTGGGAGTTCTCGAGGAAATCAGTAAAACTTATAGATTTGTTGAGTAGGAAATAAGTTTTCTTTATACCGAATTTCGATACCACTTACTAATGCGGACTGATGGATGCTATGAAGATTTAATAACTAATTCTGAAAGAGTAGGAGTGTGACGGCCATAGCCGAATGGGTTGGCGCGTGGCTACCCTTCGGAAGCGTGCAGGCTCGAACCTCAGTGGATGAGACACCAAATACTAAAGAAAATGTTTTTTTCTAAAAGCTGTAGCCCCTCGACAAGCAATGGCAAATTTCCGAGAGTATTTCTGCCATGAAAAAAGCTCCTTCTAAAACATTGTTCGCCGTTTGGAGTCAGCTTAAAGCTGTGTAACAACATCAAGACGCACACCACAAATAGGAGGAGGAGCTCAGCCAAACACTCAAAAAGGGTGTGAGCCCCAATTATATTTATAGTATACTAGCAAACCCGGCCCGTTTCGCTGGGCATACTAAAATGGAATAGATATGGTTTAGAACAGAAAAGATATGGTTTTCATATTATTTATTTCTTTATTTCTTGTTTTTCTATTTGTTTTTGAGTAAATATATAATGTTTTTGGCTTCCCAACACGTGAATAGCCAACGTATAGTTGAACCCGGATGAATACTGGTTCTTCTATCCCGAATATTTCTAAAGTTTGCCCTTGTGATTTATTGATAGTTATTGCAAATGCTAAACGAATGGGCAGTTGCAAACGCTTGAATTCAAATGGCAATTCAGGTGGAATCATTGGAATTCTTGGTATTAGAACGTCTTCATTCTTGAATTTGCCAATTAAAATAGTTGCTTGGATAACATTATTCATCAATCGTTTGACTACTTCATTTTGTTCTTAACGTTCTTCTGATGTCGCATTTCTCATGCGCCTATTATTATTTGTCGAACGACCAATATGATAACGTGATTGTCTTGGCATTTGTACTGTAATAAACATGATTGTAATTATGGTATTCTGAGATTTTAAAACATGTTTTTTTTTCAATTTTGTGGATTATATTTTCGATGCATATGTGTTTAAAAGCCCAAGTCCACATGGTCAGGATTATTTTATTTTGTTGTGATTTTCTTAAATCATCTCTTTTCTTCTGAAAATTGTTGACAATTTGCATGATAAGACTATTAATTTTTTCATCAAAGTTACGCATTTTTCGTGCTCTTCTTTTGCATCCTTTAACAACTTCTTTTGTTTTTTTTCATTTTTTTACCATTTTTTTCACTCATGGTGTATCGTAGCTTGTCGCATATGAACCGAAAAAATAAATCCACAAAACATAATTTCATTTGAACATTCTGATTTCACATGAAATTCTCAAATTTCGTAAGAAATTATTCACTGTTCCAAAATCCACTCCAAGAAAATTCACAAAAAATGTTTACACTTTGCACTTACGTCTTCCCCTTATTCTCCTTAAGAAAATTACCGCGTATTAAAGCACTTATCAACAGCTTTCATTTGATATCCAACGGGTCCACGTTTCGGCCTATATCTCGAGACCCTAGTCACGGAACGGTATGAAAAATACTCTATACTATAGAAATCGTCAACAGCTTCCATTTGCTACCCATATTGTACAAACACATCCTAGGGTTACCCGGTTCCACGTTTTGGCCTATTTCTCGAGGACCTGGTATCCGATTCTTAAAATTTTAAAACGCAAACCTTCTCCACTTGTGTCTCTTCAATGTAGCAAAGTTTAGTTAAAATCGGTTGAGCCGTTCTCCGTAAAGTTCATCACAACGCGAAAAACGGCTGAATTTTTATATATACAGAAGAAGATAATATATGTATAATATAAAAGAGTAGCAGTCGATTCTCTGAAATCCTTTAAGCATACGGAAATATGTCGTCTCTCAGCTGATATTAGAAAAAAAGTGGGTTGTCCTTACTCAACCTTTAACTATGACTTTTGGTGCATTCCTATCTTTTTTCAGGCTCTAGTTAGTCAGAAAGGCATCACATAGGGTTTCCGTGGATCTTTAACTGATCTAGAGAATGAAATAATATTAAGTGTATTGAACTGGAACGAAATAAAAATAATTTCATGGGGCAGTGATAGATTTAAAAGTTTTGTTGTGGTCCTATGCTTCACTATGGAGCGGAATGTATATATATACATCTTTTGATAATTTTATTGGCAACTGGAAAATAGCACTTCTAGACCGGCAACATATATATGAGCCCCCTAACGAAATTATATAGTACAATACTTAGGAATTTGGAATCTCTCAGTGAGTTTAGCATAGCACTCATCATAGCAAGTCTGCCATAAGAAACATTAAGAGGAGAAAATATGATATTAAAAAGCTGTCGCACAGGTAGCTTAAATTAGGTAGAGCGTGCACACGAACTCCAATTCTTGCGATACAATACCGGCTCCGTTCTTACTTCAGGCCACTGTGTTTTTTATTTAACATAACGAGTGGGTCTGTGACCTCAAAATCCCAACGAAATTTAAAATAAAATACAACAGAAGTGCATAAATTTCTTTAAAGGTTTTACTTATACATAAATCTAGAGACTATAGAGACCTAGAGATATGGCTTGGTGCATAACTGTCATTCTGAAGTGCACAGATTCGAAACTCCGGGCACGAAACACTAATTGATTTTACTACTAGCGGTCGCCAGACTCTCTCGGCAGACAATGGCTAACCTCCGAGCGTATTTCTGCCATGAAAAAGCTTTTCATAAAAAAAGGTATGTGCCGTTTAGAGGCGGTATAAAATTGTGAAAATTTTGGATTCTAATACAAAATAATTTTATTTCCGGAATTTATAATTCGTTTAATTATATTGTTTATCAGTTCTGCATACAAAGCAGCCGTAAGAAAATGTGCACAGCCATAGCAAAACCCATAATCGTGTCTGGCTGGTGGACAGCATTAAAAATAACAGGATATAGCAGCGAAATAAAAAGCGTACAACAGGCAGTATTTTTTCAATTCTCTGGTGCATTGTCATCCAACCGCACTAAGGCATTAAGGTGCCCTACACCAGCTTTGTTTCAAAATAAGGTGGTTCTCCGCAGAATTTCCTGAAAAGAACGAATATGAAGGTACCTATGAAGTGAAGAATGATACGAATGTAATTCGGGTACCCGAACGAAAATGCGACATCTCTGTATATCTTAGCAAGTACTTCATTGGAAGCCTAGCAGCTTTGGAGTCTACAGAAACTCAGAATCTGCAACGTTTTTGAAGTGAAACTTCTTTACGCGCATCGGAGTATAATTTCAAGGCCGTGACACACGAGCTAGCGTTACGAAAAATCGACACGAAATGTATAAGCCTACGGCATACAAGCTATTCTCTTTCTCCGCTTTGTGCGGTGCTTCGTAGTCTCCCCACTCTGTAGATATATACGTATTACAGAGTATACACAGACAATATACACTAATACTAGGCCATATACTGCAGCCTACGGCCTATTTCATATGGTGACATGCGTGGAGTCGAGGAGATGCCGACGCCTAGACACGTAGAAAACGACGTGGATTTGTGTAGTCCACGTGTTCATCAAAATTATTATTATTACAATAAATAATTTTATAATATTTATATTATTGTATTGGATGACCATAAAAAATATTGTTGATTTCCAATTTGCTATTACCATTTGTTATAGACTTCAATATGCCAAAAACGCCTGTTGAACGTTCACGTGAATTCAGAGCTCGGAAAAAATGGTCGAAACAAGAAAAACCGCCAGCACAAACAGCAGCACAACGTAATCGAAAATGTAGGGCTCGTCAGAAGGCTTTGAGAAATGCAGTCGCCACTATCGGAGAGGAATCATTTTCGACGAATTTCTTTGGGCCAAGTGAATTACCCATAGTCAATCAAGACAATCCGCAACCCAGTACCAGCAGAGACGATGATAACATAATGCGTCAATATTTATCACAAACGAGTGGCCAAGCTGAGCAGGCTCAAGTTCCTGTTGAAAATACTGAGGGAAGAATAATTGTCGTTCAAGCCGACGTGCAGCAGACCAATTCATCGCAAAGTCCAATGAATCCGATCTCAACTATGTACATCCACAAGGACGAAGAAATCAGTCGCTCAGCGCTGTCGTGAATATAGACAGCGAAAAACCCTGCTGGAAGATGCCAATACTATTGTCGTCCAAAGACCAGTTGTTTCTCCAGTTATTGTCAATGTGTCTTTAATCCAGAAATTAAGAATGAAGTGAAACTCAAATATGCGCACATAGTGCGGGTGGCCTTTTTATTTTTAGGTACAATTTTTGTTTATACCCGTGTTATCTAAGTGTCTCTTTGTACTCGGTACCTGTAACCTAGGCAGCGCCTGTTCTGGGAAGAGGTTACACAAATTGAATTTTCTCATAATCATAAAGGGACTTTCCAAAAACGAGCCCAGATATTTTTTTTGAAATAAAGCCTGTAAAAATTTAGATTCCTAAAGGTTTCACTATTTTTATTCAAAATACGGCTCTTAACAAGAAAATTTGAGAAACTCATTAATTTGAATGTCTCCTTTTTTATCTGATATCCTGATTCATCTGATTCTATCCTCAACAGAAAGAGTTTCTTAAAAGTTTTTCACCAACCTTTAAATTTTCGACTCGCACGAATATTTTCAAATTTTGCCACATCAAATTTTCATAATAAGTCCCAATAATTCGCGTAAAATTGTACAGTACAT
>JAYXIM010001746.1:0-11055 GCA_037575425.1 Anastrepha fraterculus
GCACCCCTGGGTGACTTAAGCTGTGGAGTTTGCCTATAATGAGATTTCGAAATTTGTTAGGAACAAAAGGGCGGATACGGTTACCAGAAATATCGCATGTTAGTTCCGTATTGGTGCCAGGAACTGTGATTCGACTAAGTTGAATACTCGTATTGTTGTCGTTGTTTCGCAGTGAGTTGAGATATTTGTCGTTTTGTTGTTCGGCAGCCATTTCTTCAAAATTTATGTCTTTCAGTTCAATAGAGTCGATTCTTGACAGCATATCCGGAACTATGTTGTTCTTTCCTGGAACGTAGCGAATGGTAGTTGTGAATTCGCTGATGTAACTTAATTGCGCTGCACGACGTGGAATAATTTTTTCGCTGAATTTAGTGAATGCAAATGATAGTGGCTTGTGATCGCAGTAAACTTCAAAGTCGCGCCCGTCCAGTAAGTGCTCGAAATATTTTATTGAACGATAAATTGCCAGTAATTCCCTGTCGTACGTTGGATAGCGGGATTCGGTGTCACTGAGCCGTTTTGAAAAAAATCCAAGCGGTTTGCAAATATTATTTTCGACTTGATGGACAACCCCTCCAATGGCCGTTGAACTCGCGTCCGTTGCCAGAATTAGCTTAGCGTTTGGAGCTGGGTGAACCAATAATGAAGCATTTGCTAACTGCTTTTTGTATTGTTGGAATGCCTGTCTTGCATCGTCAGTCCACAATAAAGGTGTTTTATCGTTTTTTTTATTATTCTTAATTAAAACTTGTAATCGTTGTTGCGTTTCAGCGGCATTTCTGATAAAACGACGGTAGAAATTAATCGTTAACATGAAACGCTTTAACTCTTTCGCGACAGTCGGTTCGTTAAAAGACAATATTCGTTCCACCTTTTCAGGTAGCGGTTTAACACCTTCAGCTGTGACTTCATGACCCAAAAATGTTATTTTGCTAGCAGCAAATATGCATTTTTCAGCGTTAATCCTTAGTCCAAAATCACACAAGCGCTTGAACACGTTTCGAATATGTTCGACGTGCTGTTCATAAGATTCGGATGCGATAAAAATGTCGTCTATGTACGCGAAAGCAAAGTCAACTCCCCGTAACACTTCGTCAATTAATCGTTGAAACGTTTGTGACGCATTTCGCAGTCCGAATGACATAAAGACATACTCGAATAATCCGAATGGGGTGATGATGGCCGTTTTTGGAATGTGAGACTCTTCGATTGGGACTTGGTGATAAGCTTTTCGTAAGTCGATGCGGCTAAAGATACGCTTTCCGTGCAGGATATTTGCAAATGAAGGTGAGGGATCGGATATTTATCCGGCTTTGTACGTGAATTCAACTGCCGATAGTCACCGCATGGACGCCAGTCTCCATTAGTTTTTGGTGCCATATGCAGCGGAGAAGCGTAGTTGGACTTTGAGGGTCTGCAGATACCAAGTCGGAGCAGTTCGTTGAACTCCTGTTTGGCAATCTTAAGTTTTTCTATTGATAATCGTCTTGCTTTTGCTGTGACCGGTGGTCCCGTAGTTTCAATGAAGTGCGTTACATTCGCCCGTTCTTTAACTCGCAACGAGGGTTTATCGTCAAGTAATTCTTTAAACTCGGATAAAAGAAACGAAAATTTGTTAGTCACATCGATGGTAGTTACCTGTGGTGAGATCGAAGTAACTACTTCACCTTTGGACGACACTGCAGTCAATGGATCGATTACCCGTTTACGTTTGATGTCTACAAGCAAACCATATTCGTTTAAAAAATCTGCACCGATTATTGATGTTGTGCAATCTGCTATGGTGAAATTCCATGGAAATTCGCGTCTCAACCCCAGGCTTACGCTCAGCAAACGTTTACCGTATGTTTGTATGGGCGACCCGTTAGCGGCGTAGTATAGTGCATACCTACTCTTCTGTGTTGTTTTTGTTGTAGCTGCTGCGTATGAGTTCCTTCATACGGTGGGTTGGTTTCAGTATTGAGTGATCAGCACCTGAGTCGATTAGGAAGTTATGCTCCGATAGTATATCGTGTATAAACAGGCGCTTGGAAGACGTGCATGGTGTCGGCGCCTGAGTTGACACCGCACGAATTAGTTTTTTAACTGCAAGTTGAATGAGCACGGTGAACGACACTTTTTGGCGCGATCTCCTAATTTTTGGTGGTACCAACACAAATCATTGTCGTCGTTTCTTCCTTTTCCGTTTCGATTGTTACTGGAAGAACGGCCACGCTGTCGACGTGGTGTTGTTTCTCGACGTGTCGGACGGTTCTGAGTTTCGATTGCATTGAGTCGTGAGCATAATTTCTCCAATTCAATTTGTATTGCTTCCAGCGTCCTTTCCAACGGAGGAGCTTTTTCCGCGCTGGATATATACACTCTGTCGGAAACTTCCCACATTCGGTCGGCGATTTGGGCTAAATCGTCTAATCTGTCTTTTGATGCGGCCAGGACTGATCTCGTGGTTTGCGGCAATTTTTTTAGCCACAAGTTCTTGATGAAGTCATCTCCAACATCTTTGGAAGCGAGTGATTTTATTTTGTGTAGTGCCTGAGAAGGCTTCATATCACCTAGCGGCTCGTTTGAAATTAACTTTTCAAATTTAATAGTTGCAGATTCGGAAAAAATTGAAATAAGTTGCTGCTTCAATTTTTCATACTTTTCATCGCAGAATGGCTCCAGAAGCAGTCCCCTTACCTGTAATGCGACCTTGCTGGATAAATTTGCAACGGTATGTAAGTATTTTGACTTATTTGAGGTTATTTTCCGTGCCTCAAAATGAGATTCTACTATAACAAACCACAGTTCCGGATCGTTTTCGTAGAACTGATTGAATTTGATTTCCGCGATCGATGTAATTTGGCTTGCAGTGGATGGGTTGATCTGCTCCGCTGGTTGTTGCGCGCTGATAGCCAATGCCTCGCTTAGTTGAACTTTAAGCGCTTCAATCTCTTTTGAAAGCTCCTCATTGTTAGGCATCTTTTTTTGTCATTCACGACCAACTAACTTATTTTTGATTAAATTTTCTGATGCGGGGTCACCAATTTTGGTGCGTGAATGATAACGCTGTTTTTATTTACTTAAATATAATGTACACGAATAAATGAATTAAGTTTTTAATATATAGCAGGAGCGCTTGCGGAATTTCGTTGTTGTCAGCTTGACACGTGAAAACAGAAAGGGAAGAATATGTGGCCGACTCACACGACCGGAAGTAAAAACGAACAGCTGACGTTCACAGTGAGAAAGAGAAAATAGCAATTATTGGGAGTTGCCACATGGTCAACATAATCGGCCTGCCTTAAACACTATTCGACATACCATCAACAAATTTGAATCCGAATATTTATTGGTGGATAATTCTCGACCGAATAGACCACGTCCAGCAAGAAGCATTGAGAATATAGCGGCAGTAGCAGAGAGTGTACGTGAAAACCGCGATGAATCGATTCGGCACCGTTCTCAGCAACTTGGACTGTCGTATGGAACAACTTGGTCAATTTTACGGAAGGATCTTCATTTAAAAGCATACAAAATACAGCTACAAGAACTAAAGCCAAATGACCTTCCTGCACGTCACCGTTTTGCTGATTGGGCTCTTGAAAAGATTGAAGAAGATCCGCTGTTTTCGAGCAAAATTTTGTTCAGCGATGAGGCGCATTTCTGGCTCAATGTTTACGTCAATGAGTAAAATTGCCGTATTAGGGATGAAGAGCAACCAGAACAGGTTCAAGAGCTACCTTTACACCCAGAGAAAACAACGGTCTGGTGTGGTTTGTGGGCTGGTGGAATCATCGCTCCATATTTTTTCAAAAATGATGATGGCCGCAACGTAACTGTGAATGGTGCTTGCTACCGTACCATGATATCGGACTTTTTGCTACCTGAAATTGAATCTAATGATCTCTACGACCTTTGGTTTCAACAAGACGGAGCCACTTGCCATACAGCTCGTGAAACAATGACTTTATTGAGAAGTCATTTCGGAGAGCTGCTGATTTCACGTTTAGGACCTGTGAGTTGGCCACCAAGATCTTGTGACATCACACCTTTGGACTTTTTTCTTTGGGGATTCGTGAAGTCCAAGGTCTATGCTGATAAACCAGCTACGATTGAAGCTCTGGAAGCCAACAATATGCGTGTTATTCACGACATACCAGTCGAAATGCTCGAACGAGTGATTGAAAATTGGACCTTCAGAATGGACCACCTTAAGCGTAGTTGCGGCCAACATTTGAATGAAGTCATATTCAAAAAGTAAATGTCAAAGAATGTCCTTTCAAATGATAAATAAAGGTTTTGAACATAATTTACATTTTTTTTTTGTTTTTTTAACTATTGAAAAAAGCACCTCATGATTGATCACCCGATAGAAGGAGGAGCTCGGCCAAACACCCAAAACGGGTGTACGCGCCAATGATACATATGTATATATAAGTAGAGTCAAAGGGGAACCTAAATTTTTCTGGAAATACAGTTAGAAAAAGAGTCTAATATTTCAATTATAGTGAAATTTAATGGCCCTTTTTCAGAGAGTTTAGCTGACCTTTTTGCTGACTCTTTCAAATCTAATTTTGCTGTTGATTCAGAAAACACCTACGATGATATGTGTGTGTTGAGTCACACAAATCCATAGGCTTTGAGTTGTTGTCGGTATCCGAACAAGATATTCTTAATGGAATCACCTCTTAAAAATCATTTTTGAAAATAGACATTGATGAGATATCTGTTTTTTAAAACTGTAGTTACTGAATTTTTTTACCATGAAGCTATTTCTTGATTATTTCACTATCTGTGGCGTTTATTGACCGTTGGAAGTTGGCGTTCATTACTCCAATCTTCAAACTGGTAATGGAAATCAACAAATTGTAGGCATATATCTTGATTATCGACCTGTTCCAAGTATTTTAAGAAAGTAGTCAAGGACGAGTTAGCATTTGCTATCAAAGGATTAATTGATTCTAGTCAGCATGGGTTTGGGACTCTGTTTTTCAGAGTAGGTCTCAAGTTCATGCCTCTGAAAACTTTAAGACGTAAACTTCCACTAAGTCTCCCAGGAGATTCCGGTCTATCGGATACATTGTTATTAATGGAAGACTGGAATGCAAACCAAACGCTGTCTTAGTAATGGGTGATCACATTGGAAGTATTTTTTCCAATAGGGGATTTTTGACAAACTAAATACTTATACTCGTACATAACTTTTTTCAGTATTCATTGACATTTCATCATGGAAAGACTTACGCCTCAACAACGTTTACAAATCGACGCTCTGTGAAAAGTATTCATCGTATGCCCAGGCCAATTTATGGTGTACATCAATGTGGCCCATTTTTGGCGTATTGTCTACATTAATAAGCAAAATTGCCGTATTTGGGCTGAAGGGCAACCCGAAGCCATTCAAAAACAGCCATCACACCCAATGAATTCAACCTCTTGGTGCAGGCTTGGCGTATATTTCTTCAAAAACTAGTAAATTTTATGACATAACGTTTTCCAAGTCCATGAATGCCCTTTCCCTTATTATGTTTCAAATTTAACTTTGTACTTATTATGTTTTAAATGTAACTTTGTTTGAGCCAAAGAAATTGGTAATATTGGCGTTTTTTTTGGACTCGATTTTTACGTTTGTTATCCATATTAAGCTAGTAATTTTAAAGACCCATATACTAGAAAAATCGTATTTAATTCTTTAGTCTGCTCGAAGTTGGAGTATGCCTCCGTCCTCTAGAATCAGAATTGCATTAAGTTCAATGCGTGTTTGTACATTTTGCTTTTAATATTTGTAGGTACATACATATATGACATCATTGTATCTTTAGGTGTACTCGGCGAAAAGAGTAACTCGTCTAATAGAGCACTTCGCTCTCAAAATCCATTTTATATTGAACTTCTCAGATCTAATTATCTCAATTTCACCCCATGGATAAGAGTACTGGAAAAGTTTATTCTTCTTTCCAGAAGTTTCATCTTGATTTTGCGATATCAAGGTGTCTGTTTAAGTCACTCATTGAGTATTACTATTTATCAAATTAACTCACTATTATTTCATCTAGTTCTTAAGTTCTTACCATTGACTTAAATAAAACGCTTATTTTGCTTCTTTATAACAGAAATATCACGTTTTTTTTTCTTTTTTGAAAATTACCGTTGGAAGCGAAGTGGGTGTGGTTATTTACCGATTTGCAATACAAAGTTTAAGTCCTTTGCGAGTTCTCTGATGATTAATTTGCAATTATTAATCTCATTTTTTTTTCTATAGCTTTCTACAGATGTCGACGGCCAGCTAATACGTTCGTCATACTCGATCGATTCATCGAATCACGATCTCTTCTGAAGCGTTCGTGCCACTAGTAAACGGTTGTTTTCAAAATTTAAGACACACTCGTTGTTGCAAATTCAAATCCACTTTTAAAACTGTAAAGTATCTAAAACACCAGCAGATTTACTCAAGACGGCGTTACTTTTACAAATGTCACGGAATGGCGAACCATTTTAGTAAGAAAAAAAAATCAGTTGACTCAAAGTGCCACCTGGCGGTTGTTCCGGGAACTTTTTGATCAAGGTCTTAGCTGTAGTTTGGTTTTTATTATTTTTACGTAAATCAAGACTTGTTTATTGAGTTTTAGATAATTTGGTGCGATGAGGCTAAAATAAATAGTTTTCAATCCGACTGAGTGAGACTCTTCAAACCTATCCTGCGCACAACCTACAGTAAAGCATGTTGATGGTACTTTACGTTATATTGGAGTATTAGCTCAATTGCCTAACTTAAAGCTAGACTACTTACTCAAATAGATGGGAAAATGCATAAACATTATTATTTGCATAGTTTTTTTGATAATATTCTTGTGGAATTTGAAAAAAATGGGCGAGCTTCTTCGCATGGTTATATTCTAACAAGATAATGACTCCAAGCATACGGCCAAAAACATAAAGGAATGGATCAGCAATCCATGACTTGAAGTTATGAAATGGCCAGCATAGAATCTGGAATCGAAAATTGTTGGGGTTACTAGCTTCCCAATTAATGGTGAGACTCCTCATGGAATAAATCAAGTCTGGGAACGAGTGCAAAAGGAATGACAAAATATTTCGCTAGCGTACATATGTTTTTAAACAAGGCAAAGAATATTAAACAAAATAAAATCTTTCTTTATTGCAAAAATGAGCTAATTAAGTTTTCTGCTAAAGGGTGTGAATTCACCATACTTTCTAGGTTGTTCAATAAGTTTTGGCATTCGATAAGATAGACACAATTTTATGGTTTGAAATATACTTTATTGTTCAGTAAAGTCCCCCTGACCATCAATCCACTTGTTTCAACGAGATTACAATTTATGAATTCCATTCCTGAAGTGGGAAGTTGGAAGTTTTGCAAAATACGCTGGCACAGCTGTTATGACCTTTTGGTCAAACGCTGGTTTGAGACGATCGATTGATACAATTTTATGTTCGCCGTTGATGTCTAATTTAAAGTGTTTAGCTCCGTGTTCTAAAACTTTAAATGGGCCGTTGTAGGGTGCTTGTAATGGTGTTTTGTGACCGCCAATTCGAACGAAAACAAACCTTGCTTCCGGCAGCTCTGGGTGTATGAAAACTGACGGCGAATCATGAAAAGATGTCTCATGAGGCTTTACTTTTTTTAACGATTGTTTGAATGAAGTGATGAAGTCATTGTCGCTCGTTCTTATGATAGGATCGTTGAAAAATTGCCCTGGCAATGTGAGTGTTTTCCCTAAAACAAGTTCGGCTGGAGATGCATTGAGATCATCTTTGACAACTGAGCGTAACCCTAGTAAAATAAGAGGTAATTCAGTGACCCAATCGCAGTCTGTTAACTTTGCTTTTAACGCAGCTTTCAGCGAACGGTGCCATCGTTCAATTATTCCATTAGCTTTTGGATTGTAAGGTGTCGTTCTGAGATGCTTCACTCCGAGCGTCGAATTTAATTCCTTGAATAGAACGGATTCGAATTGACGACCTTGGTCCGTTGTAATGCGCTTAGGTACGCCAAAGCGAGAGATCCACCCTGATAACAAAGCGTTCGCAACCGTTTCGGCAGAAATGTTCGCGATGGGAAACGCCTCAGGCCAGCGGGTTGCCCTATCGATGCAAGTCAGTAAGTATGTAAAGCTTTTAGACTCGGGTAGTGGCCCCACAAGATCGATGTTGATGTGCTCAAAGCGATCACATCTGGTGTCGTAATGTTCGATAGGTGATCGTGTGTGGCGATGAACTTTGGCTTTCTGACATGCAAGGCAATGACGCACAAACTGTTTGCAATCTCGTCGCATGTTGTCCCACACAAATCGTTGTTGAACTAGCTTCGTTGTAGCTCGCACCCCTGGGTGACTTAAGCTGTGGAGTTTGCCTATAATGAGATTTCGAAATTTGTTAGGAACAAAAGGGCGGATACGGTTACCAGAAATATCGCATGTTAGTTCCGTATTGGTGCCAGGAACTGTGATTCGACTAAGTTGAATACTCGTATTGTTGTCGTTGTTTCGCAGTGAGTTGAGATATTTGTCGTTTTGTTGTTCGGCAGCCATTTCTTCAAAATTTATGTCTTTCAGTTCAATAGAGTCGATTCTTGACAGCATATCCGGAACTATGTTGTTCTTTCCTGGAACGTAGCGAATGGTAGTTGTGAATTCGCTGATGTAACTTAATTGCGCTGCACGACGTGGAATAATTTTTTCGCTGAATTTAGTGAATGCAAATGATAGTGGCTTGTGATCGCAGTAAACTTCAAAGTCGCGCCCGTCCAGTAAGTGCTCGAAATATTTTATTGAACGATAAATTGCCAGTAATTCCCTGTCGTACGTTGGATAGCGGGATTCGGTGTCACTGAGCCGTTTTGAAAAAAATCCAAGCGGTTTGCAAATATTATTTTCGACTTGATGGACAACCCCTCCAATGGCCGTTGAACTCGCGTCCGTTGCCAGAATTAGCTTAGCGTTTGGAGCTGGGTGAACCAATAATGAAGCATTTGCTAACTGCTTTTTGTATTGTTGGAATGCCTGTCTTGCATCGTCAGTCCACAATAAAGGTGTTTTATCGTTTTTTTTATTATTCTTAATTAAAACTTGTAATCGTTGTTGCGTTTCAGCGGCATTTCTGATAAAACGACGGTAGAAATTAATCGTTAACATGAAACGCTTTAACTCTTTCGCGACAGTCGGTTCGTTAAAAGACAATATTCGTTCCACCTTTTCAGGTAGCGGTTTAACACCTTCAGCTGTGACTTCATGACCCAAAAATGTTATTTTGCTAGCAGCAAATATGCATTTTTCAGCGTTAATCCTTAGTCCAAAATCACACAAGCGCTTGAACACGTTTCGAATATGTTCGACGTGCTGTTCATAAGATTCGGATGCGATAAAAATGTCGTCTATGTACGCGAAAGCAAAGTCAACTCCCCGTAACACTTCGTCAATTAATCGTTGAAACGTTTGTGACGCATTTCGCAGTCCGAATGACATAAAGACATACTCGAATAATCCGAATGGGGTGATGATGGCCGTTTTTGGAATGTGAGACTCTTCGATTGGGACTTGGTGATAAGCTTTTCGTAAGTCGATGCGGCTAAAGATACGCTTTCCGTGCAGGATATTTGCAAAATCTTGAAGGTGAGGGATCGGATATTTATCCGGCTTTGTACGTGAATTCAACTGCCGATAGTCACCGCATGGACGCCAGTCTCCATTAGTTTTTGGTGCCATATGCAGCGGAGAAGCGTAGTTGGACTTTGAGGGTCTGCAGATACCAAGTCGGAGCAGTTCGTTGAACTCCTGTTTGGCAATCTTAAGTTTTTCTATTGATAATCGTCTTGCTTTTGCTGTGACCGGTGGTCCCGTAGTTTCAATGAAGTGCGTTACATTCGCCCGTTCTTTAACTCGCAACGAGGGTTTATCGTCAAGTAATTCTTTAAACTCGGATAAAAGAAACGAAAATTTGTTAGTCACATCGATGGTAGTTACCTGTGGTGAGATCGAAGTAACTACTTCACCTTTGGACGACACTGCAGTCAATGGATCGATTACCCGTTTACGTTTGATGTCTACAAGCAAACCATATTCGTTTAAAAAATCTGCACCGATTATTGATGTTGTGCAATCTGCTATGGTGAAATTCCATGGAAATTCGCGTCTCAACCCCAGGCTTACGCTCAGCAAACGTTTACCGTATGTTTGTATGGGCGACCCGTTAGCGGCGTAGTATAGTGCATACCTACTCTTCTGTGTTGTTTTTGTTGTAGCTGCTGCGTATGAGTTCCTTCATACGGTGGGTTGGTTTCAGTATTGAGTGATCAGCACCTGAGTCGATTAGGAAGTTATGCTCCGATAGTATATCGTGTATAAACAGGCGCTTGGAAGACGTGCATGGTGTCGGCGCCTGAGTTGACACCGCACGAATTAGTTTTTTAACTGCAAGTTGAATGAGCACGGTGAACGACACTTTTTGGCGCGATCTCCTAATTTTTGGTGGTACCAACACAAATCATTGTCGTCGTTTCTTCCTTTTCCGTTTCGATTGTTACTGGAAGAACGGCCACGCTGTCGACGTGGTGTTGTTTCTCGACGTGTCGGACGGTTCTGAGTTTCGATTGCATTGAGTCGTGAGCATAATTTCTCCAATTCAATTTGTATTGCTTCCAGCGTCCTTTCCAACGGAGGAGCTTTTTCCGCGCTGGATATATACACTCTGTCGGAAACTTCCCACATTCGGTCGGCGATTTGGGCTAAATCGTCTAATCTGTCTTTTGATGCGGCCAGGACTGATCTCGTGGTTTGCGGCAATTTTTTTAGCCACAAGTTCTTGATGAAGTCATCTCCAACATCTTTGGAAGCGAGTGATTTTATTTTGTGTAGTGCCTGAGAAGGCTTCATATCACCTAGCGGCTCGTTTGAAATTAACTTTTCAAATTTAATAGTTGCAGATTCGGAAAAAATTGAAATAAGTTGCTGCTTCAATTTTTCATACTTTTCATCGCAGAATGGCTCCAGAAGCAGTCCCCTTACCTGTAATGCGACCTTGCTGGATAAATTTGCAACGGTATGTAAGTATTTT
>JAYXIM010001759.1:0-22706 GCA_037575425.1 Anastrepha fraterculus
TTTTTTCCTGATTGTGTTTGCGTGCCTTTTATTGCGTTAAAATGGAAATAATCTTCTATTACCATTTGAGAATACGAATTTTTTTCTTTAAGTCTTTTTTTTTTAGTTGGATGCGTTTAATTATTCGCTACAATCAATTGTTTTTAGACAACTATTTATAAAAGGAAAAAAAGGTTTTAATGGAAATTTATATTCCACGTATTTATTACATGATTGTAACGTTTTAACATTGTAACAATTTAAATACATCTATATATTCTATAATATCGTTAAAGCGGTTTATAAGGACTTACACCATTCTAGAAAATTAATTGTACTGTGTATACACTTTTTCACAATATTTGATAAATGAAAAGGCGACAGGTACTCTAAATGTCCACATTTAATGAAATACTTAAAATGACGCTTTTAAACGATTGAAACAAGCTTGATTGCCAATACTGCCATTTGAGTCAGCAGAAAATTCTTATTTATCTAAGAAAGCATATTGGTATCGTACGATGGAAACATTGATAAAAAATGTTTATTTTCCAGACAGCGGAAGCAAAATACTTCGATAAGTCAATAATTTTGTTGATTCATAAGTTCGCTTTTTCTATTCGCACTGTATAAGTCGTATGTAACATTTTCGCCATGAAAAGGTTCTTCATAAAAAATGGCTGTCGTTCAGAGTCGGCTTGAAACTGTAGGTTCCCCCATTTGCGGAACAACAAGACGCACACCACAAATAGGAGTAGGAGATTGGCCAAACACCCAAAAAGGGTGTACACGCCAATTATATTTATATGTATATAAAATTTATTGCTACGTCGAAATTTTATGAGCTCCCAAATTTTCTGTGCCATCCAAGAGCACCCGGATCGAAAAGGAAATTTTTTTTATGCTTTCATACTTTTGAAAATTCACTGTTTCGTAGCATTCATAGAATCCACAATGGTACAGGGTGATTTAACTCTGTAGTTTTTGGTATTTAGGTAATTTAATCGACCAAGTTGCAATTTAATTTGCGAAAAATAAAAAGTGAGAAACAGGTGTTTTACTCAAAAATTCATTACTCAAAAACAAGTCATTTAGCTACTGGGTATTCAGCTCAATGGAAGTTTGAGGTGTCCTCTTGATTTGGAAAAAGTTATAAAAAAAAAAAATACACTTTTTGAAATATTGAATTTCGAAAAAATTTAAATTTGTCGTTTTTTTTTCAAAATAAAAAAATGTCAACTACTTTTTGCAATTGTTTCTACATGAAGTCGCTCGTGCAAGTAATGACTATCATTTTGAACCCAGAATTATTAAAATCGGTTCATTTTTGACTAAGTTATGAGCATTTAAAAAAAAAAATTTCTTATATAATTAAAAAAAATCGATTTTGAGCTGAAAAACAAAATTGCCGATAAATCTTGAAAAGAAAATTTTTCGGGCGAACAAAAAAATACGTGTCTCATTAACATCAACATCAACAACATATTTGAGTTACATCGAAATCGAAGAACATGACCCGAATAGCCCGGTTGAATTGAAATGGAAAGCATCAGGTATTAAATATATACAAATCATAAAACGTTTTTTCTCACAGTGATCGTCGCGCGGCAGGTAAAGGCAAATCTCCGAGTGTATTTCTGCAATAAGAATACGAGCCTCTCTTTGTTAAAAAAGGATAAAATTAAGATCAGCTTAACTATGAACACTGTTTCGATTTTAGTATCAATTATATTAGTAAATTGAATATTTAACTTATGACGATTATGTTGAAAATGAGCTAAATTTTTTAATTACGAAATGTAGATGTTATTCTCAGTGGTCTTCATTTTCCTTGGCTTAATTGTTTTTATGATTTTTCCATTACTTCTTATTTTTATATAATATTTATCCAAGTGAATATTAAAATTCGTTGGTTCATGCGTATATATGCCAAATTGAAGCATAATGAGTAATATAATAAAGACTTTATTAAACGATTTTTTTTAAGGGGTAGGTGTATAATTCGGCTCGAAAAAGTACGTTTTTTGGGTGACTTAATGCAACTTTGAAATCTTACCATCACCCTTGGGTTCGACTTTTATATCTCCAATTAGAACTTTGATTTCAAATTTTAACTTTTGAAACGTATCTGGAAGTTTGACGTAATATCAGTCCTCAACAGCGCCTCAAAACAATAGTTCAAAGGAATTAAATCGCAACTTCTAAGCAGGCAATTGACATCACCGATTCGACTGTTTATTCAATTTTTGTAATTACCTAGCCATAATATAAACTTTTGACACATTGCGGACACTATTTCATCTGTCACAATAAAAAAACAAAAAAGACCACACTGCAAATTATGTTTTGTGGGTATATTCTATTCGCTTCCAGGAATTTTCCAACTTTCTAAATATAAAATTGTATTATATTATTCATAGCTATTACCCTCCATTTGTATAAAAACTTCAAAATACACGCCAAGAATTACAAACAATAATTTCGTAGAAAATAATTTTTTATTAATAACCATAATATTAAACTACCCGCCATCCGGTATGCCTCGTTGAATAAAGTCAAAACAACCAATCAGAAAAATATCAAGCAAAATTGTTTTTATTAATTTTCTATCTCAAACCGTTTTTGAACTTTGCATTTGGGTCATAGTTGATCAGCTTATGCGGATTATGAAGTCTAGAGTGTGCTGTAAATAGTGGGAAATAGGAAAAACTAAGATTTCTTAGATTAAATTTAAGCAAATATTCTATTATTAGTGACGAATGAGAGTGGTGGCGCGGCCTGGGGGCTGTGGGATAGGAGTTCCATCATAAAAACATGCGTATAACCTTCATGGGTTGAAAATATGAATGTATAAAAATGTTTACGTCATTTGGTATTGTCGTTTCGTAGTGATGCGCGGACAACATACAGACATTCACCTTTATAGTATAGAAAGATATACATACATATATTTATACGAGGGGTGCCTTTTATATTTCGGGATTAGAGAACAAAAACAAATTTTAACCATCGAAAATCACTTTTTTGTTTTTCAAAATATTCTCTATGAAGATCTATACACTTTTGCATGCGTTTGAACCAATTGTCGAAGCACTTTTGCCACTCTGAATGAGGTACCTCCAAAACATACATTCTGAATGCCACAACCGCTTCTTCAGGTGTCGAAAAACGTTGACCTCTCAGTTTGTTTTTTACGTACGGAAATAAAAAGAAGTCATTCGGTGCCAAGTCAGGACTATATGGCGGATGACCCATTAATACGATGTTTTGGGTGCTCAAAAATGCAGTTGTTTGAGCCGATGTGTGAGAGCTCGCATTGTCCTGGTGAAGAGTGATCCGTCTTTGGTGATTGGTTTTCCTAATTTCTTGGAAGACAACTGGCAAACAAATGGTTGTGTACCACTCAGAATTTACTGTTCTGCGTTGTTCTAGTGGTTGGGTTGCGACATGTCCAGTTTTTCCGAAAAAACAGGCGACCATTTGCTTGGAAGTGCTTCGTGCGCGAACAACTTTTGTTGGATTTGGCTCATCTTGAAACACCCATACAGTCGACTGCTGTTTACTTTCGGGCTCATACGCGTAAATCCATGATTCATCACCTGTCACGATGTCATAGACGTGTTTCGAAGCCCGCGATCGTATTTTTTGAGCATTTCCTTCGACCAATCGACACAAGCCTTTTTTTGAGCGATTGACAAATTGTGTGGGATCCAACGCGAACAAATTTTTTTGGCAGTCAAATGTTTATGCAATATTGAATGTGTGCTGGTCCCACTAATGCCTAAGATTGTCTCAATCTCACGATAGGTCACATGACGATCTTGCAATATCAGTTCGCGCACAGCATCAATGGTTTTCGGAACAATAACTGATTTTGGACGACCTTCTCGAAATCCGTCTTGGAGTGAACTACGACCACGATTGAGTTCACCATACCATCGATAAACACTGGTCCTTGATGGTGCTTCATCGTCAAAAAATGAATTAAGTTCATCCATGCAATGTTGCTGAGTTAATCCACGTCGAAAGTTGTAAAAAATAATCGCACGAAATGTTCATGATTTAATTCCATTTTTTGACCGAGATGAATCTTTTAAGTTACTGTAAACAACAAAAATAGCGCTGGTATTTCAAAACGTTCTGAGTACGTAAAAGCCAAAAAATGTCAAACTTTGCGATACAGCTGTCAGTTGCCAGATTGCAACACCAGGGTTGCCAAATCCCGACATATAAAAGGCACCCGTATTACCACTTCATATAACCGCTATTTTGATGCAATTCTAATGCAGAGAACAGCACGAAAAATATCATGGAATATAGTGTGTTTATTTATTTATTTATCAGTACTTAGTTGAGCAAAAATGCCGACGTGGCAGAGCCGGCGCTAGCCAGAGAATGCACACATAAAAGACAAGAAGGTGCAAATGCAAATTGAAAACTATTTCTCGTTGGTCACTAACAATGCTGAAACGCACTCACCAAAGAATGTCAATGACGTTTATGTTGATGACAATAACATCCCTTGTTTTTACCATAGAAATTTAACAGAAGCTGCTACAATGGCGAAAAATGTTAGATTCAATGTAGTCAAACAGAAAACAAAAAAAGTCGTCTTCAAATTGCTCCTCAGCATCTCACCCGGCATCGAACAACACGCGGTCATAAACAATGCTTTTTTTACAGAATTGTTACAGGAGATGAGAAAAGGTGCTTATACATCAATGTGAAGCAAAGAAAGAAGTGGGTGGCTCCAGGAGATACGCCAAAACCGAGAGTCAAGATCTTCATCCAAAGAAAATGGTGGAACTAGGGGACATGGTACACTGGGAAATGCTCAAAAATAATGCCACGGTGAACAAGTAGCTCTACATTGCCCAACTACACAGCGTGAATGAGGTTGTTTGACTGCAAATACCTGATCGATATGGTCAATCGAAACTCCTTCATGACAACACCAGGCCCCATGTTGCACAAGGCCTCAAAGCCGCACTCCAAAAGCTCGAATGGGAGGTCCTTCAACATCCGTCCCTCTCAAACCATATGAAGGGCGTAACCTAACCGGTCTTTTAAAACTGGCTCTATAACTTCTTTGACACCAGAGCAAGCGATTTTTGGCGGAGCGGCATCAAAAAATTGGTCGAGAGGTGGAAAGAGGTTCTAAACAGCAACGGTGAATATGTTATTGATTAACTGATTGACATAATTATTTTGTTTTTGTCTAAATAGAAGTCTTTCGTGAAAACGCTACGAACTTATACCCTAACCTAGTAACATTCGGCAAATGTCCGCCGCGGCTGCGAGTGACTATGTAACTTGACCACTCCAATTTTCGACTACTTTTACCCATAAATCTGAATAATGAATCTAAGTGAGCAAAATCAGTAAAACGATGATCGTTTGACTTAAATTCTTGCACGAGCTATTTTTTCATAGGCACGTAAGCCAAGACCCTTCGTAAAATTTTCCACGTAGTCGAAGGACAAAGGCCAACAAGTTGAGAATGTTGACGAATCAACATTTTACTTTGCTCTATGAACTTTGCGAACAGATTTAGTTTTTTCAAAGTAAATTTGCGCAATTCATAATGGCGTGCCAAACTTTACTGAACAGAAATGTCAACTCAGCTGTCAGACCATAGCTAAAAAAGATACAAAGTGAAGTAAGACACATAACATTAAATTCGCGTGTGCAATGTGGACACTGCATGCTTTTAATTGGCAGCATTTGAAACATTTGCAAAATTAATAATTTTCTTTTCTATAGTTAGTTCTATTTATTTGTATAGTACTTTCATTGTTAGGTATTTCAATTACGGAAAATTGTAGGTAATGTTGTAGGAACTTGAAAAAGTATTTCCATTTAAGGGAATAAGGTTTTGTGCACCTTTACTAAAAACATATTATTTTGCAAAGTGCGAAAAAGTAGACTTTTTTTTATTCTTCAACTGTTGAAGTGCCATGTCCTTGATTTATGGAGTAAAACAGCATAATTTTAGATTCACTCCTATAAACATTAGCATAATTTTTATTTTCAACTAAATAAATTTGCTGTGTGTCTGTCCCATGTGCAGGGCCCGTAATTAAAATTCATAAAATCATTTACAAATTTTGTAAAAACAATTTTTATCACTAAAAGTGGCGGTAAAGTGAATTTGCCTAATTACAAATTGATGTTCATATTCGTCAGTTGCGTTAACAGCCGCGCTTATCAGTCAGTGTAGCGGCAGCAATGCCTCGCTACATTGAGTGTCAAGTTCGTACAAATTAACGGAGCAAACTTCCGCCACGGCCATATGTTCACAAAGTTTCCGCGAGTCAGTCAAAATTAACTATTTAAAACTCGCGGTTTCTTGAGTCGGTTTCTTGTAAATTTGCATTTTTTGTTCTTCAAAATTTTCCAATGTTTAAACTCCGATGCCTATTAGCAATCACAATCGCTGCTTGCGCTCTATCATGGATCCAGGGCGTAAACGCTTTTTCGGGCTTAGATCTTGCGCGCATAGTAGGTGGCTCATCGGCTCGGAAAATTGATGTACCATATATTGTATCGCTGAAGTTTTATAATACACACTTTTGTGGCGGTTCAATCATCAACGAACGCACCGTACTTACGGCAGCTCATTGTCTGCGAGGCCTCGATTCTAGCAATGTGCGTGTGCATGCGGGCACAAAGACACGATCTACAAAAGAGGGTGTTTTGGTTGACGTTTTGGCTGTACATTACGATCGTCGCTTCAACAGCGATACCATGGACTATGATATTGGTCTGGTGCGTTTGGTTAGTGCACTGACTTTTAGTTTGCGCATACAGCCAATTGCTTTGCCCACAGAAGGCGAATTGGTGTTGGATGGTGACGTAGCTTTGGTGGCAGGATGGGGATATACAACGCCTAAGGGACGTGCAGCCTACGCATTGCAATACGCTCGTGTGCCAATTGTCAATCAAGCTTTGTGTAATCAGCAGCTGAATGGTTATGTGACGGATCGAATGATTTGCGCTGGCTATGCTAAAGGTGGCATCGATGCATGTCAAATGGACTCAGGTGGTCCGCTTGTGGTGGACGAGAAACTCGTGGGTATTGTGTCGTGGGGATATGGCTGTGCGCAGCCAAATAAGCCTGGCGTTTACTCGCGCGTCGCAGAGTTGATAACCTGGGTAGAGAGAACATTGGCAGATAATTATGCGGATAGCATTCCAAGAGACAAGAAATAAAGAAATACATATGCACGTGAATAGTACGTTGAAAAATAAAAATTTTATGGTGGAACTTCCTAAAATAAAAATTTGTGAAATCCAATTATATTTACCTGAATTTTAATACCCTATACAGAGTGTCCGGTGGCAGAATTAGGAATTAAAAGTTAAATTAAGAAAGAATCACAACAGTTTATTTCAATAACTCTAACCAAAAAGACAAGTGCGGATTTTTTCCTATAAATGTTGACCGTTACGTCGGATACACTCTTGGAATTTAGCCTCCTTACTCCGTGCCATTCACTGGAGAAGTGATGTCGGGATGCCATTAGCTTTGAGAGCGATATTTTCTTTTAGTGCTGTGATGGCCGCTGGGTTTGTTTCGTATACTTTACTTTTGAGGTACCCCCAGGATATGTCACCGAAATGGCTAATCACTTTGTTAGGGAAGAAATCATGCAGTATTTTTATGGTCTCAATAGCCGTGTGCAGCCTGACGCCATTTTGCTGAAATTTTGTGCGCGTGTTGAAGAACGGATCTTCTCTTATTATTGACAGAAAATAATCGATCACTATGCGCCAGTAAGAGACACGGTTCACAGAAATTTGCTTGCCCTTGACGATTTCCATTTGAGAAACTTGAAATTTAGAATCTAATTCTGTCACCGTACATCCGCACATAAACTGACCGCCGCAAGCCTAAGTTGTTTAAATACTACACTTTTCAGCCATTAAAATTTTATTTATGCGACTAAGAAAGCAACAAATTAAATTTGTGTCATTCTGGCGTTTTCGGTACGTTGCCGGCTGTTTACTCAACTGTTTCTATTGAGTTTAAGTTTGGACTAAACAAGGCTTTGTGCTTTCAAGTAATGTTCAAATATTAATAGGTTAAATTTATTCTTGTATTTGTATAACAAATTTGGCGCCAAATAAAAGAAAATTAAAAGTTTAACCTAAAACTTGTTTGGATACCACCAAAGCTATCCGTTTAGATGATCAGGCTTGCCTATCTTTAAATTTTCCATCAAATAGTTTCGAAAAACTCGTCTTAATGTGGAGAGAGTGACAACCGGAAGTCACATATTTCTTCATTATACCCTACTGCCGGCTCCCAAAGCATTCGGCGTTCAAAATCGGCATTAGCATATATTTAAAACTCGCAATGTATAACAAATATTCGCAACTACCTTCAAGATTATGAAGTCGTGAAGTCCGAGGTCTTAACCGATGGGTGTAAAAACAACAACAACTATAAACAAAAACTTTATACCGACTTCCTTAGCTACATAGGTACATCAGTACTATTCTACCTATTTTCAAGTAATACCCGGATATAATCACTTCTTGCACTCGCTGAGCAAGCACACAAACTTGTAAGGCCGCAAAATGGGGGTAGGAGGTGCTCGAGGAATCTTTTTAGGTTAACAAAATCTCAGCTTTCGAATTTCATGGGCGAGACCTACTTTGAGACTTGGCATTACTTCGAGTCCGTTTTGTGTCAGCTGTATGGAACTGACGTCGAATCATCTCAGCATCTTCCCTTTTAGAGACCTTGTTTTCGCGGGGTTAAGATTTACGTATCTTGGCTCTCATTTCTTTGCTAGGTCTGCAATTAAAGCAGGCCTTGATATTAAGAACCTGATGAGCTTCATCAGCTCATACTTAACTGTAAACGGTTAACAGCGCCGTAACTCAGTCATCGTTCGGCTGTCACCATCCTTCCTTTTTTCATATTAGTTTCCCTTTTAGAATTCCGACTTTTTTTGACTTAGGATGTGATATTTACATGTAAGCCAGGCGTGTTGAGCCGACAGGAGCAGTCTAGCAAAAAAACAAAAAAAAACAACAAGACCATTCCACCATTTCAGAACAACCTCTTGGCGTTAGAGGATGTATGTATGCTTAAAAGAAACTTTATAATTTATAAAAGATATACATATTTGTTGTTCATTTTTTATTCAAATATTCATTATATATTTATTAGTCTTGAGCGGGGTTTCAATCTTTGAGATTTAAAAAAATCATTTATTTGTTTTCTTCAAATGAAGAAACATCTGAATTATACCATAAAAAGGGTTCCCCCTTATGCATTACTTCGCCACCTGTGACGACTGTAATATGGATCCTCGCACACATGGGGATCTCTTGAAACTGTGCCCAGGAAAGGCATTGAATCACTCTGCTCATAACGCGGGCATAAAATCTGTCTTAGGTCGGTTTCCATTTAACGGATAAGCCAGTGAACTCACGTGGTGTTCGATGAAGGAAGATCGAAATTAGAAATATTGTCCGTTTCTCGATTAATGGGTACTGGTTTTGTTAATAATTTACAACCGTTACAAATTTACGAACAAATTAATAAAGTGGAAATAGTGTGGATGAAGTCCTGTGTATTTTCACAAAAAAAAAATAAACAAATAAAAAAATAAGAGTATTTTACTTTAACATTTACCACAACTATTTACTTTAACTATTAGTTAAACTTATTAGTTTAAACTATTTGTCTGTGGGCTTGAGGCGAAACCATTTGAACTGAATTAGCATTTTCTGCCTGCCAATCCTTAAATTAAGATTTAATGCAATTTTCAAGCAATTAATAATTTACTCCTTAACTTAAGTTTAGACTATTAGTTTAACTTATAGTTCTTAAACGAAAAATCTTTCATCTCTATACCAAACTTTTATATTTTAATCTGAAACTAAAGTAGTAAATTATTAATTGTTTAAAAATCGCATTAAATCTCAATTTAATGATTGGCAGGCAGAAAGTTCTAACTCAGTTCAAATGGTTTTGCCTCAAGCCCACAAATAAGTAGGCCGTTTATGAAAATGTATCCTTCGAATACATTCAAACAATGGAAATGTTGCTTCTTGTCTAACAGCTCACCTTTTAGATAATATAATGCATTTAGTATTCAATTACCTCACTAATGATGAGAGAGCTCATTTTGAACAAAAGAGGTAATTCTACGAACTTGCTTACCCCATATACGAGGACAGGCTGATAGGTGTCTCTACTGTACCTCCCAAGAACATTATTTCATGGTTGTCCCGAAATAGTATGTCTCGAGTTTCTCATTTAACCACTTTGATTAATCGAAGCAAACATCTCGCTATAGTTCCATTTTTTCATGCATGGAAATTGATAATAAGCACGAAAAAGGTCAAATTTGATTCATACGAAGGATGCGGAGAAAATTATTAGCGCAATTAACTGTGTTTTCCCACTGCTTGAAAGTGTCCATTCGTTCGCGATTTTAGTGATTGCACCTATATGGCTGATATCTTCTTTATTGCATCTAGCGGATCCGAAAATATTTACTTACAAACCTATGCGGACATCACTACAAGTTCATGGCAGTAGTATTACCGGTTCAGGTGTGGATGCCGAACATACATAGAGGGTATTTCGAGTTACTGTTTGACACATTTTTTTTTTTAAGCTGCCACTGTTCGATGTCATCTCTTTTGAGCTCAATTTCGCTTGTATAAATAGAATTAAAATTCTCCACCAAAATTGTAGATCTGTGAAAACCAGATTTTGTGAAATTATGAATATTTTTGGCTCTTAAAATAGTTCGACAGAGCAGGGAATAAAAAAGTTGTTCCAAAAATTTCATTCGACTGGTTTGGTACGTGGAATAAAAGTTCTGGGTAGTCAGACCAACCATGTTCAATTTATATATGTATGACAGCAGTAGGGAAAAGCATTGGAGAAGATCAAAAAGGAAGTTGGATTTTTTTGCTCAATTGAGTCTATTGGCTCTTACGCCTTATACTCGTAAGGTTCAGTTGGTGCCTTGAGAACATCGGCAACATGGAAAATTCCTTAATTCTATCCAAGCAAAACTGGACGTTTTAGTAAAAATCAAGTTAAATGTAAGGCTCACATTGTTTCTTGTAGCCCTCGCTAAAATAAAATTCAGAAGCAAACTTTCAAATCGCCGATGCAGGTGCAAATTTTTTTGGCTACCCCAGGAGAATCCATTGTCAGAACCTTACACTATCTTGAGATGTACGGTGTAGTTAGACTATCCGAAATACAGTAAAAGAGACCATAACATTTGTTGTTTTGTCTTCAACATTTTATTAAGCTGCCATATCGTCATCTATATGATTTATAGGTCAAAACGAAAACAGTAGGTCACTGAGCTCAACTGACACGTTGGTACCACAGTTGGATTAAAAATTGTAGGTTGCTTGAATGGAAAGACGGTTGGTTGTAACTGATGCTATGCCCTCTAGCGAAGGTTTTCAGCAAAATAAACATGAAAAATGAGTTTCTTGTACCAAAATAATAACATACGAGCATTTCCTTCCAAAAACATTAGCAAAAAAGAATTTATTGTGTATTAATAACAAAAATTCAAAATAAGAAGGCTCTAAATTCCTTTTAGAGCTATTCATTTACAGCTGATTTCTTCTAAAAAAGTTTTGTACAAAAAAGTGTGTTAAGTACAAAGTGCTTTTTTTATATTGTTTTTTTTTTTGGCTTAAAAGGGGATCTTTCTGTCTCTGAAACTTATTTGCCAATAATGCCGGAATTATCGGGACTAAAAAATACGGTATTCCCAGACATCCCTGAATGAGGGTGCAATGTGAATCTGAGTTAAGAATGTTTGGGTATGCTGATAGTAGGTATGTATTGGCGTTATGTGGCTTCAACAATCTACATATTATTTGAAATTGGAATTCGCGGATAGAATATATTTTGTTTATGTAATTGTAATTGTAATGTATTATTTTTATAATTTATGTATTAAAAAGAAACGTAGTAGTAGCAGTACTGAAAAAAAACTGCAGGTTGCAACTGAAACTATATCTCTAGCAGAAAGTGTTGAGCAAAACAAACAACAAAAAGCACGAAAAATTAGTATCCAAAAAACGAACGACATACACGCGGTAGAAAAAGTTTGCGAACATGCTTCTGTCTTATTTCCTCTCATTCAAAAATGCCTTATCTTTACCAAATCGTATTCTATGCCTTATGGCTTGCAATCTGACAACATCATTATTTATCGATAATGAAAAGGAAATTATGGCTAAATTTTTCCAAGAATCAAAAACATATCGTGAAATCAGTTTTATTGTTGGAAGAACACATTCTTTCGTACAAAGAGTGATAAAAAGTCAGAAAGATACTGGTGTTTTCGTTTCTCGACCGTTTCTCGACCAAAAATATTAACAAAGCGTGAAACTCGTGACATTTTGCAAAGTGTATAGCTGAGATCCCGACTATCAGCATCCGATATTGCCCAAAATGAGCAAAAAAGTTTTAAAAAGATCGTCTGCACTGATACAATTCGCGAAATTTTAAAGAAAGCAGCAAAAAGCCCTTCATATCGTCAGTTAATAGACAAAAGTGCATTGATTTTGCAAGAGAGCATACAAATAATCCTCGGGAGTTTTGGAAGAAGGTTATTTTCTCCTACGAGAGCAAGCTTTGCGTCTTTGGAATTATAGGGCAAAAATACGAAAGCAGGGTACGACACTCGATAAGTGCAACTTAATGTCTACTGTAAAGCATGGAAGGAGAGGAAAGAATGGAGTTCATTGAGTCCACTATAGATAAATACTCGTATGCATATCTTAATATCTTGAAAAGAAATTTCAAGGAAAACGCTAAGGAATTGGGTCTAGGAAATGGCTATTATATTAAGAAGGATAACGATACGAAGCATACTATTGACATAGTTAAGCTTTGGTTACTCTATAACCTTCCTCATCAGCTTCGGTTTCTTGTACGCATACTTTTTCTATCGAGTGTGCATTCCTTTTCTTACATTACATTAAAAAAAAAGGATTCATTGGGGGTTAATAACTATATATGTATATATATGGGGCATTCTTTCTGAACGTGAGACCCCCTGCCCCCAGAATAGATTTTTACGAAAAGAGGTCTATGAGGGCTTAAAATGTAGGTAATTATGTTTACTTTCGAAAGCAAAGTGGCACTTCTTGAAATTCAAAATGGCGGATCCAATATGGCGGATTCAATATGGCGCAATTTTGCAGTTCGTGCATCAGATTTATGCTATGAACTGAATCATAATTGAATGATGCATAATCAGTGACCAATAAAAATAAATAATTAACTTGGAAATATGTAAAATTAAATCCAATGCAACAATTTTACTTAAAAATAAATAAAGAAAACACGAAATAGCATAAATCTGACCTCATAGACCTCTTTTCGTCAAAATCTATTCTGGGGGCAGGGGGTCTCACGTTCAGAAAGAATGCCCCATATATATAAATAATTGGTGCGTACACCCTTTCTGGGTGTTTGACCGAGCTCCTGCTCCTGTTTGTGGTGTGCGACTTGATGTTGTTCCACAAATGGGTGGACGTACAGTTTCAAGTAGACTCCGAACGGCAAATGGTTTTTATGAGGAGCTTTTTTACGGTAGAAATACACTCGGAGGGTTACCATTGCCGGCCGAGGAGCGTCTGCTATTAGGAAAAACGTTTTCTTCATTTTAAGTCTTCCACCGAGATTCGAAGCTACGTTCTCTCTGAATTCCGAATGATAGCCACACACCAACTCATTCAGCTAGGGCGACCGAGGGCTAATAACTACATTTAAAAATAATGAGGCCCGAAATACGTTTTAGAGCTTTGCTTCCGTGGACTCTTTTGTTCAGAATTGCCAGTAAAATACTTCACGCGCCGAAACAAACGCACACTCATGCATACAACCATTATTTTTAACACACTTTTATTAGGTCGGGTTGTATGTATGTATGTATGTATGTATGTATGTATGTATGTATGTAACGGAATCTTTGAGCTTAATTTTCACTGGCTTCTAAACATCTGATCGACTTGAAATTTTGCACACCTATCAAGGACCGATGACAATGCAATAATTTGATAAAAGTTTTCCATTATCCTTATTAGGATTGCCAGGATTAATATTTTCTTTTTTTTACCTGTGGGCAAAAAGTAAGGTGAATTTGGTTGTAAAATGAAAAATCTTTTTTTATTCTTGTAAATCAGTTTCTCAGGCTCCCTCCACGAAATAAGTTCTTCATCCCGATTACTTCTTTATCACGGCCGATAACTGCATAGCTTTAGACTCACAGTCTATAAGAAAGGAATTAAATATAACACGAATATATCGAATCATTTATTCACTAACTGCAATGATAACAATAATTTTCATTCATAATAAACAAAAAATAGTTTAAAGAAACTAAAAAACACGCTTTTTTGCTAATCGAACTAAAAAGTAGAAAATAAAAAATAGTTTAATAAAAATAAAAAACACGCTTTTATTGCTAATCGAACTAAAAAGTAGAAAATAAATTTTAATGACAAAGATACCTATAATGAAGTAATAGCAAATCGAACGATCAGTCATAGTCAACTACCTCAGAACAGAATTATAACAACAATTAAGATACAAATAGAGTAATTCAAATTAGAGTTAGTTCGATTAGCAATAAAAGCGTGTTTTTTAGTTTTTTTAAACTATTTTTTTTTATATATTGTATTAGTAGTTATTTGTAAATTGGTCGGTTAAGGCACTTATCAAGCGACCCTCGTATACCTATTTATTTATTTAATTATGTGCCTATTCACTGCTAGGTGCACCAGTTGTGAAGTATGTATTACTAATTTAAAATTTTATGCAATTTAATTATGACTTCAATGCCTATATTAGTGCTACTGTGTTATTTAATACTACTATAATTCAAGAATCTACCTATCTGGCTACCTACTCCTATACACAGATATCTATTAATGATAGTCTGTAGGTATTTTGATGGTGGCAGGTTGGAGATGGAACGTAATTGCTGTTGAATTATTATTATGCAATTTGCTTATCTGTCAACCGTCTCATGCTCTTACTTGACTTTTCAATACACACTCAAACAACATGAGCAACAACACTATCACTTCCACTTACTTACAATTAGTGATAATAGCGGTGAAAATGTTGATGTTGACTAGTGGACCGACAATTGTAATTGTTAGTGGATGCGCATAAAGAGCGACATAGAAAGGTGGTTTTGGTGAGAAAACGCGTAGGTGGGCCATTTATCTTGGCAATGGTTACGCAACCGCATGCAAATTTGCTTTGTCCAGCATTTTGCGGTTACTAATGCGGGCTTTGCACCTAACCAAGCACCCATGGCGGTCGAAAATGAATATAGCCGGTTGGGGAAGATCGAAGACTAAGGTGCCTGGAGTGCTTTAAATTGCATATCTGCAGAGATGTACGGTTGTATATGTACGCATGTAAGTACCCTGCAGTATAAGACTAAACTACTCAGCAGACATTCTAGTTCATGAACTGGTATTTAATGGAAAAGCGCATACTAGTCCGAGAGTAACTAGGATTGTATTAGTTACAAAATGACTTAGTAGTCCTCGTCTGGGCAGCCATTTATAGTATGTTATCCCAACCCAATATTCTATTCATTTTTCGCTTTTTTTTAAGTTAACTGATTTCATGGATTTAACACTTACGGAAAACTTTTTTTTTATTTTATCACATAATAATTTTTTTTTTAATCCGTTATTTGACAGTCCACCACTTTATATAAATATTTTTACAAGAGATGGCATTTGAACACTACGCTAAGCTTAAGGTGGTCTAGAAATTGAAAAAAATCGATTTTTTGTTTTTTCGATATTTCGAAAGTATAGTAAAGGGTTTTCCAATAAGAGGTGTTATTTTGATATTTAAAGAAAAATGCTATTTTTTAATATAAATGTTCGGATGTTTATTTCATTATGAAGAGCAAATTATGCTGTTACTAGTGGAAAATAACATCAGACAAATGACCACCACGACCACGCTTGCAGGACAATATCCTTTTCATGACATTTTCCATAACCGAATTGCAAAGCGGCTGCCCTATGTCGTCGACAGCCTCACGAATTCCATCCTTGAGGTCTTGAATCGACCCTGGGCTATTAACGTAAACATTCTCTTTCACGTGGCCCCAAAAGTCACAAGATGTTAAATCACAAGATCTCGGTGACCAATTGTGATCACCTCTTCGAGAGATAACACGATCCGCTCCCGCAAAAGATCAATGGTTTCGTTGCTTGTAGCGCTGTCTTGTTGACAGATCTATACCTTCCAATTCAGGCTATAAAAAATCGTTAATCATCTCACCTGTTTAACACCTTACGCCTGTTATTGGAAAACCCTTTATCTTAAGAATATACTGTGAAATTTTCATGCCCAAATATTATAGCTTCTACATCCAATTAGCTAGGTAGAGAGCGGTTCGCGCGCTCCTGCACCACAAACTTTAAGCTCATTTATCTCGAAACGACTTTTTTCGGCTTGGTGTTATCAATCAATTTTAATATGTTGTTCACAACATCGTTGGCTATCGCCCGTACTAGAATCATAGTCATACAGTCATATTGATTAATATTTTTTTTTGGTTTTTCTGTTTCAGATAAATAGAGAGGTCGGTGCTGTGCCATCCAGGTCCAATTTTTCGGGAGCGGCAACTTTAGCGCGGTTTTTTAAATTATTAAAATTAAAAACAAAAAAAAATTGTTTTCATATTTGTATGTAAAATAAGTTAAATAAAAGGCCTAAAAAGTTTAAATATCGTTTTTCGTTTTTTTTATTGTAAAAAAAACCTGGAAATTTCGAAATTTTCGAGCTTTAAACCACCGGGACCACTTAATATATCAAACACCTTATATTTTTCTTATGTCCAAATTAATGTTTCGCAGATGTTTACGTATAATTATGGTTTATCATTTATAATTGTAAATTATGTCGATATAAGCAAAAATAAACACTAAAATGAAAGAAAAAAAATAAGTATAAAGAAAATGATGCTATGTTTTGAATAGTAATCTTCCTAATATTATTAATGTAAAAATTTATATGTTTCCGTGCTTGTAAATTTAATTGTTTGTGACTCAATCACGTGAGAACGACTAAACGGATTTGCATATTTTCGCACATATTGAAAAATTTACTACCTTTTTGAGAGAGTTGCCTCCTGTTGGACAAATTAAATAGGGCTTCCTCTCGGAAGCAGTTTTGAAGTGGGTTGCCACCTGGTTGAAAAATTAAATGTAAGTAAAAATAAAAAAAGAAATATAAAAGAGATTTGAGAGATTTGAAATATCTTATTTTGGAATATAGTTTTGAATAGTGCTGCCACCTGCCTGAAAAATAAAGTCAATAAATCCCATAATTAATAATAAATAATTAAAATTATTCAGAATGGGTGTGAAACAAAAGAAATGTAGAAAACTTTATTTTGGAAGAGGTTGCCACCTGTCTGAAAGGGCTGTTAATTCAATTTGTTAAATTAGTTAACAAAAAAAACTGCTTAATGGGATAAGACATGAAAAAATTTTGGTTTGAATATAATTTTGAATTTGGTTTGAATATAATTTTGAATAGAGTTGCCACTAAATTCGGTATGCAAGGAAATCGAAAATCTAGTTTGTCGAAAACAGATAAAAAAGCGAAGGCTATGAATACTTATACTTAATCTTGCAATACATTCTGTGACAAATCTTACTAGTCTTCGCTTGTTAACAATGGAGTGGAGAGCTAAGGAAAATCGTATTGCAGTGATTGCATTACCTAAGTGTGGTAAAAGTGTAAGAGAGATTTACGAATTGTCGAAAAGACTTTATATGTATTACGAGAATGTTTGTTTACCGCACGATCGTGTTTCCCAGTTTCGAACCGGTGCCGCCATAAAAGCCGTTCGTGAAAGAATTCGCAGAAATCCCCTTAGAAGACAGGAAATCATGTCCAGAGAAATAATGTATCGACCAGATCCATGTCGAGACTAATTAGAGATGATCTCTACATGAAAGTCTTCCATTGCTCAACTGATCAACTTTTGACAACGCGCTTTAAGAAAATTAGACTCAGCAGATGCAAAAAGCTTCTTCGGTGGCACGCGGTCAAAGGCCATTTTCACAGATTTGAAAATTTTCACTGTTGAAGAAGTTTTTAATAAGCAAAATGACAAAATCTGTTCTAAAACTTTAAAGACGCAAAAAAATGTTATTTAAAATGTTCAGCTAAACCACCATCCAACTTCCGTAGTGGTTTGGTGAGGAGTGCCTTGTAAATGCATGAACGAATGTTAATTTCTGCGAAAAAGGTGTTAAGACCGGGTCAAAAGTGAACGAGGAGGAGGTCTTAGAAGGCGTGATAAAGCAGTTGATCAGTACTCTATTCAATGGAGACTGTTGTATCTTCCAGGAAGATTCCGCTCCAGCCCATAAGGCAAAAATCACCCTGAAGTGACTAAAAAACAATAATCCTGGGTTCATAGTCGCAGAAAATTGGCCTTATGGAAGTCCAGATATGAATACTACAGTTTGTGGTCAGAATTGGAGAACATGGGCTGTTGTAACCTCACAGAAATTTGGAGGGCCTCAGACAATCTTTGGTTCGAGCAGCAACTGAACCAGCTGAATGGCCTATTCGTTTGAAGACTTGTGTAAAAGCAAATGGTGACCATTTCGAAAGAAATTACATTTTTTTTAATATTTATGTGATTAAAGAAAACTAACTTCATTAAAAAAAGAATTATAATTTCATATCTATCTCTATCTTGACCTTACCATGTAACAGAACTTATGGCAGGACTAAGTAGTTAGAGTGAAGGCCTATGCTGATTGACCGTAGGATTAGTATTTCTAAATTTAACCTTTAACTTGCAATAACCAATGAATAGGGTGTTTTAAGGCGGCTTAATTTAATGGATTTCATAGAAAAAGCAAAGTGAATATAAAATATAAATTTTCTTAAATTCAGAATTTTGAGCAGCGAAACACGAAACTATCATTTCACATAGAAACGAGTTTTAAACTCTTTGGGAAGGAAATAATCTTTATGTAGGGTTGGATTGAGCTTAATCATTTTTTGTTTTTCCTGTAGCCAACTACTTAAAGCTAAACGTGGTACGTCGGATAAATTGTTCATCTAAGTCCCAAATGGGAAGGACAAAAATATTGCTTGCACGCTGGATTGAGCTAAAGAATCAAAAAAGAATTTTTTTGTAATATTTTTCTAATTGATAGCTTTTACTTTATTTATTGAGGCGTTTCAACGCATGACAGATATTATATTGTATATATTTGTACTCACATAATAGGCGCTTACACCCTTTTTGGGTGTTTGGCTGAGCTCCTCCTCCTGTTTGTGGCGTGTGTCTTGATGTTGATTCACGGATATTAGCTAGTATTTAATAATTTTTATTCGAAGTTATTCTCTTGTCGGAATGAATACAAATTAAAGAATTTGTGTTTAATTAACCAGTTCATTAATTGGCATAATGTAGCTGCAGAGAAGGAATATAGCTCAACCACTCAATTACTATTTATCAACTGCTATGAAACCGATACATAGCCTGCTAATTGATATGTTGTAAAACGTTGGCAATTCTAAAAATACCAGCTGTGAGCTTAAGAAATTAAAGAAGAGGAACTACTTTAGCTGAAAAGCTGTCTGGTAGTCAGGTAGCTCCGAACCAGTAGATTTGACTGCAGGGTAACAATTCACACCCATCTGTTGGCAGCCAAAGACGTTGTAAGGATAGCGGTGAATGTTATGCAATTCATACCGATGATATTATACTCTCCAAGCACAACTACATACCCACACACACAATTTTCTATTCAAGATTATTGTACCTTTGCTGGTATGTGTGTGCTTACACCGGCAATTATTATCCTTAATTCGTTGCACACATTAACATGAAAAGTCATGTTGTTATGCTTTGATTATAACTGTCCGTCGGCTCAGCTTAGTGACCGACCGAACGATTGACTTCACGACTACATTGGCGAACTACCCATTAGGGAAAGTCGTTCACCAGTAAATAATTTGGAATCATAGCTGAATTGTATTGCTTCCTTTTTCAAGCAATTAGTGAAAGTTATAAAGCGATATCCCATAAAGTCCCAATCATCCTCCGGTGCTCGTCTTTGATAAAAAGTAATTGAGGAGATCAAGTATTGAGTTGGCGGCAAAGAGGGGTTTAATTTCCTTGAATTTATGCATATTGATTGTACGAAGTTATCCTTAAAATAACAATTCTGTATGGATTCCTATCCGGTTGGAGAGAAGATTTGGTGAAGGAGTAGAAATTTCGTTGGAACTAGTGGGGCTTTTTACATCCCATCTAGTTTAGCATTCGCTCAAATAGCTTTCTACTATTGCTGCAATTTTACTTAGTGTGTGTGATCAAGTCCAAACTATTCAAAAATTCAATAAAATTTTTACCTTAGTCTTGCTTGGACTAACTAGTATTCAAGTCCAAAATGGAGTCGTGGTAAGTTTCTACTCTGAGTCCCTACAACTCTCCAAATCCATGCGCCTTACATACGCCTTGTCACATTCCGACAAATTCCATTCATAATTGCTAGCAATTAATGAATCTTACAAATCCATATACGACCTCATGTAATCTAAGATAGCTATCTTCAGAGATAGCCATGCTGCTATAAAGGCGGAAACGCAGTGTGTAGTGGAATTCACACTCGCTCAGTCAATGGCTCGATATACTTATACTAGCCTCTTATGTGGCTTCATAAGAACATCGAGAGTAACGAGAAGGCAGCCAAACTTTGCTAAACCAGGATCCTCTTTAAGGTCGGCCGAAGCGGAAGTTCCCTTCGGCCGGATTAATGTGGAACTATAGTCTCAATATTACAATATTCCAAGTAGGTAATAGAAGGACCTACCAACCTGTGCAATGTCCAAATTCCAAGCAACTGCAACCTCAAGAATAATCCCGGATCTCACAAAACACTGAAAGAGAGGGTAGGTATTAAAAAAAAAACAAAAAACATAACGTCCATCCACGTTAGTTACAAGCGAAACTTTCTTCTCTACACTCTCTCACGGAGGAGGATAACGAGGCATGCAATATTTGCAAATCAGACCCAGTGAATCTGCTCACCGATATTTTGAAGTTGTATCGGGCAGTTGGTTAAGGATTCTTCTGTGGGCAACTTTCCACTAAGAGCAATGTGAGTCTTGCTGATCAGTGCAGTGTCGGTTGAATGATAAGGTAAACATATATCTCGAAAGCCAGGTGGCAATCACGGCACTTGACTCACTGATGGCGAGACTGAATTTAGAAAGGAATTGCTTAACTTTTCTTTACGTGGCATCTGAATACTTCATATTTAAATTAATTCAGATACCAAAATAATTTTGCAAAAATCTGCAAGATTGAAGTGCTTTCATTTTTCTTCCCTTTCATTGGTTTCCTTTAGCAACTTGTGATTTCTTTTGAGGCAGATAGGTCTCGCGTCACCCCAACTAGTGCTAGGCAAGTAAGTACATTGACTTGCTTCTAGTAAGCCTTGAGTATGATCGTAGACGATCAAGACAGTTTCTAGGACTAATAAAACATGATTTGAGACGCAACATTCCTTAGAACTCCTTCTGTAGTAATTACAGGGAGGTTGATGAGGGGTAATCATCTTAGAATCTAATCCATGTCTAATGATTATGAAGAGCCAAGATGCCGAGCTTTATCTTCAAGCTTGCATATTTGCCACCCATGGGGACTTATTATTAGCACGCAGTGGTTTAATGGATGAAACTTCAACTAATCAGTGTTCGAGCATAACCTTTGCTCCTATCCTCCTTTCACCATTTGTGATTCCTCCTCTTTATTGCTAATTGTAGTGGCACCAAAATGACGGGTATTTTTAACTCTCTTAACGTAACTCCAAGCCCGGCTGCAAACCTTTCCGCTAGTTCAGAACTGGTGTGAAATTCGGCATATGAAATTCGTAATACCCTACCCTCCTTTTACGTTGTGTTCCGATTTAAACGTATTCTGAATTGGTGAGCATCTAGTCACAAGTGAACTGGTTCGGTTTCGGCAAAATAAATATAGTATTACTTATGTTTAATAAAAAATATGTATGCCTTGGTTTCATTTTCCAAGAGGGTGTCTCCATCTTGCTATGAGAGGGATGTTGCGGTGCTATTTATTGTTGTCGTGGTTTTGTTTGGTTGTAGGTATATGCTATGTTGTCCATTTGTTAATGAGGCTTTATGAGCCACTAAATTGCGTAAAATAGATTAGATCGACATCTTCGTTGCACATTTGCATGACATGTCTACACCGCAAAAAACTCAATTCACTTCATTCAATGCAAATCTACTCCATCCCTTTAAATTCGAACAGTGTTTCATAACAACTAATTTTAACACTGCACTCTAGACTAATTAAAAAGTTTAGGCACCGAAATTTCCTGTGTACGAAGTAAAGCTTACATATATGTTCATTAATAAAAAAATGAGTGCGCTTTGGGTACCGCGAATGTCCGCACCGCCCGGCAAGCAGTGCTGATTGGAGAGTTGTAAATAATGGATTTGTGGCTGAGTGATTTGGACGTAGTTTGCAACTGTGCTGTATGAGTTGAAAAAACTGAATTCGCCAGTAAGATCCAGATTTCAAGCAAGAGTCAATGCAGTGGATGAAAAGGGGAGAAAGGCTATCAAAAAAATGCAAAGTGAGAAAGGGGGTATCGGTCGGAAGATTATGTCTAAC
>JAYXIM010001772.1:0-11792 GCA_037575425.1 Anastrepha fraterculus
AATTAGCTTTATTCATCAATGTAATTTCCATCGAGGACAACGCAATCATTTCAGCGCCGCTCTAAAATTTCAATACCATTTTTGTAGAGCGATTTATCTTTTTCCTCAAAATAGACCTCATTTCAGCGATAACCTCTTCATTCGAGCGAAATTTCTTATCGGCGAGTTTTTTAGGTCAGCCAGTAGTCGCTAAGAGCTAAATCTGACGAATACGGTGTATGTGGGAACAATTCAAAGTTCAATTCACGTAGTTTTGCCATTGTTTTGCCATCATCAACACGTTCTTGTTTTTGGTCAACAGTGAGCAAACGCGGCACTCACTTTGAACAGAGTTTTCTCATAGTCAAATGCTCATACAATATAAAGCCAGCTAACTCACATAGCTTCACTTTTCAGTTATTCAAAACGATTTTGTGGATGTTTTTGATGTTTTCTGGTGTTACCGCCGCACTTGGACGTCCACTGCGTTGTGCATCATCGGTGTATCTACGACCACGTTTGAAGTCAGCAAACCATCGTCTTATTGTTGTTCTGATGGAGCGGAGTTCCCATAACACTTTTCAGCCATTGCTTCAGTTGAACGGAATTTTTTCCCCTCAAGAAGTAGTGCAAAAATAAAACACGAAATTCTTTTTGATCCAAAATAATAAAAGTAGCGTCACTCTTAGCCCCATGTTTCACGCACTACTTAATAAAATATCATGACATTTTAACAGCTGCCTTTTTGAGGTTAGTACTAATTGAAAAAGTGAATGCAATAAAAATAGTGCCATCTACGTGTTAGGCCCGGGACTTTTCAGCCCATGTGCTATGTAATTGGTTGTTTGGTCGAGCGCCTCCTCCTATTTGTAGTGTGCGACTTGATATTTTTCTTCAAATAGAAGGATCTGCTATTTTAAGCCGGCTTCGAACGGCATATTGATTTTATGAGAAGCTTTGTCATGGCAGAAATACGCTCGGAGGTTTGCCATTGCCTGCCGAGAGCGACCGCTATGAGAAAAAACGTTCTCTATCATTTGGTGTTTCATGTGCGGGTCTTCGAACCTGAGCCCTACCGAATGGTAGTCACGCCCCAACCTGTTTGGGTATGGTGGCTATCTACACTATCTTGAACGCAACCTAGTATCTTCATCCATTTAAGAATCGGCCACTCAACACTAATACATGAAAATCCTTTTATCCACTCTTTTACAAAAATAGCCTAGAGGTTCTACTTATACATTCTTGATAACTACTACACTTTTTGTAACTTTGGTAAAATAATATGCCACCTTAGCTCCAGACATCCTTCCAAACTCCCAAAAAATCATCACCCTATATATTTTGTTTCAAAATTTAAACTTCACATTATATTAGGCTAACCCTTATTGGTCCCATCAGAGCTTTTTGAACTTTAATTCACTATTTTATATGCTGGAGGCACACGTATATTTTAATCCTTTATTATATCCTGGAGTAAGTTTTTTTATTTATACTGGTTAATATTTCTCTTTAACTAAGTGAGTTCGGTTTCAATATTCCTTCAAGATTTTCAAAACATCTTAACCCTATTGTTCCAAGCACTTCTAAAACGAATGTCTAAATGCTGAAAAAGTGATCACATATTCCAAGTTTTAAATTAAAATGTAGCGTCATTCAACTTAGTTCAATGTAAATGACTTTATAGCCAATTTTTATCAAATTCTAAATTTAGATGTAGGTACTCCCCACAGAATACAAAATTGCAATGTTTTTATGAGTGACATGTCCGCAAATTCATACTTACTATAGTTATGTATTACAGTCTGTGCCAGAAGAAAAGAACCAATTTTTTTCTTGTGACTTCAAGATATATTTCGTTTTGCTTTTTGCTGCATAATAGTCCCACTCAAGGGCTACGACGCCAGCGCTAACTCAGGTCAGGGTCGTTCGACACTTTCCAGTAATCGCAACCAAACAAAAATGAGTGACAAGTACGCAAAGCGTTTTAAGGCGGTATTTTTATGCACGCATTCGAAAGGGTCGAAATTATCTTACGTCGCGGCTGCAAAAGTAATTAAAAAATCAAAAAAGTTTCCTGTGTTACAAGGTGTACAAAAATGTTGATGACTTTTCCGAGCGCGGCTTGAAGCGAGTGAGGACAAAAAAGCAGGATAAAGTGATTGTCCAACTTTTTAAGCGGGACCCTTCTTTGTGACTACGCCCCACGATCAGTTCTTTATAAAAAGGGCATAAATGTGAGTATCAACACCATCGAACGTCGACTGAAGGAGGCGAACATATCCTAGCGTTCCGCATCATCAAAACCACTGCTCTCAGAAAAACACATTGAGAAACAGCAAAACAAGAAAATCGCGTCACACTAATGGACTGGCCTTCCCAGTCCACATCTTGCCGGAAGGCTAGTCCATGATTTAAAGCAACTCGTGCGTCAAGTTCGCAAAATCTAGTCCTGTTTGTCAACGAGCTACGCAGAAAAGCTGGTTCAAAGCATAAAGAAGATGCTAGGCTATACTCGACAACGAAGACTACACGGCTTATTGAGTAATTACGAGTCATACTCGTAGTTTTGTACAACAACTTTTATGTAAACAAATTTTAAATATATATATTTTATGCTTCATAAATAATCGCGGTTCCGTTTTTCTGACACAGACTGTATATGTATAAACAAGCATACATACATATATACTTAGAATAGAACATCTTTGCTCAACACCATTTTTTATTATCATTATGAAGCCCACTTCAACACTGTCTTTGACGTGAGGGTCATTCGACTCAGGCTGATCTCTGCTTTGCGCTGTATGGTGGTGGTACGCTCCCCAAGGAGTTCGATTGTGTGAAATACAATTACACACTCATAAATTTACCAAAAAATTCATTTGTTTTGATGTCATGCTAAAGCGCACATGCTATTTTTCATGTCCTGCCAGCATACACACACACACATTTTTACATACGTCTAGATAGACTAGTGGAAAATGTTGCCACCCACCAACTTGACGCGGATGGATATGTAACACATGCCAACAATTTCTTCAAGAAGCATTGGCGCATAGAAAAACCTATGTGTGGAAGGAGGAAACCGGAAGATACGTATGCACGTGTGTATACAATTATGCATAGATATATCCGTAGATTCATAACTAGAAACCGGAGCGCCAATTTCAAATCTCTAAAGTAATAAACCAATTTAAGTTGAGAAAATAATCAGCGCTCAGTGGCACCACGTAGTAGATGCTGAGGCATCGACAGACAGAATGATTGCTGCCACTGCAGTGCCCACCAACCATCCTGTGCCCAAAACCGGCCAGCAAATCGTTCTGATTGATGCTTGTACGGTTAGCAACAAGAACAATCATGCATTTATGTACATACATACGAGTATATACATACATATATATATATATATATTTACACTGTGTTAAATAAGTATACCATACGAAATTTATGGACAGGTGTGGAAAATTTATTCGTTTCTTTATAAATTTTAATAATAATTTTTATGAAAATATAGTTCACTTTCATAAAAAACTATAAAAGTCCAAATTTCTAGGCTTACAAAGACCTTTTTTCAATATTTTTTTCAACAAATTGTCATCAAAATTTAAAATTTTTGGGCAAAATTTTTAGAAAAATTTCGAGTATGCAGTTTTATAGCCCATTGAATTTATGAGAAAAAAAGCGCAAGTTTCAAGTGACTCGAAAATTTCGTTGATTTTTGAAATTTTTTTTTTGCTCACGGCGTTCGGTGTTTGCTTACATATAAAAAAATTCTCGAGCATTCGTTATTTACATGAAATAAATGCGCAGGACTGCAAAAAAAAGCGCATGAGTCTCTTGAAGCCTGCAATTTATTATCTGAAGAAAATCAATTGGCTATAAAACTGCATACACGAAATTTTTCTAAAAAGTCTGATAAAAAAATTTTAAATTTTGATAAAAAAACTTGTCGAATTCTGTTTTAATTTACAGCTTTAAGTTTTGATTTATATCATAATAAAATAAAATAAAAGGTTGTGTCAAGTTTGAAAACTGATTTCGGATGTTGCTCAATCCATTGATGTATTTTGGAAGTAAGGGAAAAATGGGTATACGTTTAACCCCTTTTCTGAAAAGCTGAAAAAAATTGCAAAAATGTCTATGTAAACTATAAATTAATTTTATGCTATTTATGAATATTACTTAGTTATTTACATTTTTAACTTAACCATTGCCGTGAATTTGTCACATATACTAGGATGTTCAATAAGTTTTGTGGTTCGATAAGAAAAACGCAAGTTTTTGGTTTTGGATACACTTTCTTATCCAGTACAGTCTCCATGGACATCATGGACACCTGAGCCATCAAGATTCATATTTATGAATTCCATTCCTGAAGTAAGAATCCGGAAGGGCTGTAAAATATGCTTCTACAGCTGTTACGACCTCACCATTTCATAAAACACGCTTTCCACGCATGAATTTACTTAGTTTTGGAAACAGATAGAAGCCGGAAAAATATTTTTTTTCTTTTGCAAACTGGGTATTTTTTCACGAATTTTTTCCTTCAGTTGGTCTAAAAGGTTACAATAGCATTTGGAATTTATTGTTGTCCCAGTTTGCAAGTAATCTACAATCACAATTTCTTCGCATCCCAAAAAATTACGCCAACACCTTCTTGGCCGATTTCTGAACACAAATTCGTTTCGGAGCCGACGAACCAGGTTCACACAATTTTTTATCCTCGTAGTTTAATTTATATAAGATCATGGTGATGAACCCAAGCATCATTCATAGTCATTAATCGACACTCAAAATCTACCCTATCCTTTTTAAAACTCCCTAGGTGTTGCTGAGAAACTCGCATTTGAATGTGTTTTTGTTCCATTGTTAGTGAATGCGGCACTCATTGTGCACACAGTGTTCTGAAACCCAATACTTCAGTTAAGGAATAGCTTACACTGCCCAATGAGATGCCTAGGGTCTTTTTCAAAATATCTTTCAGTCAATCGACGATTTTCCAATACGATTTCCTGTCTTTTTCTACGATTTCTGGTGTTGTTGCTATTTTTGGATATCCTCGACGTGGATCATCTTCAAAGTTTATACGATTACGTTTAAATTCATATCCCAATCTTTCTACTGTACTAGTCGATGGCGAAAAAATCCTTGAGAATTGAAACTTCGCTAACGTTCATATGAAGAGTGTACCAGCAAATCAAAAATCGAATTTAGACTAGTAGCGATGCCCTCTCTTATCGAACCAGGAAACTTATTGAACAATCTATTACCATGTATGGACAGTGTCTGTGGTTGGCATCTATATGTGCCTAGTTATTGATCCTTTATACAAGGTGATCAATTTATTGTATAAGGTATAAGGTATTGGATTTTAAATTGAAGTAAAAAAACGAAAATTCAAATTGATTGGGCAATCTTTATTATTTTTGTCTGAAACCATTCATGATATTTATTTTTTAAAGATAATCTCTTTCGAATGTTGACCGCAACTGCGCCGTAATTCGACCATCTGTTAACTCTCTAGAGGCCATCGGTCGGTATCTCGCGAGTAACTTTACTATTGGCTTCCAATATCTTTTTCGACGCTGGTTTATCCGCAAAGCATTTAGAATTTGCATACCTTCACAAATAAAAGCCCAAAGGTGTGATATCACATGATCTTGGTGGCCCAACTATTGGTCCGAGGCGAGAGATAAACTGCTCACCGAAACGACGAAAAAGTCCTTTATCATAGCGCGATAGCGTTTGCCATTAACTGATACATTGGCGCCAGCCTCGTCTTTGAATAAATATGGGCCGATGATTCCTCCAGTCTATAGGCCGTACAAAAGGCTTGTTTGCAATGGATGTAATGACTGCTCTTAAAGAGCTTCGGGTTGCTCTGCAGCCCAAATATGGTAATTTTACTTGTTGACTTAGGTATTAGGCCAAAACTGGGTTTCATCGCTGAACAACATAAGTTCGCTTGAGCGCGCGATGAACATTTTCCACAGAGCCCCGATTTTCGTAATACAATTGCGCGATGTGCAAACGTTCTTTAGACATAAGTCTTTCCATGGTGAAATGTCAATGAATAATGAGAAAAATTATGTATTTATCACGCAAGATCTGTCGAAAAAATCCTATTGGAAAAAGTACCTCCAATCTGATCATCCTTTATAATATATTCCATGATATTTTTGTTTGTAAAGCTTTCTGATATTGGAGAGATGAAAACCGTAGAGAAATAAAATATAATACAACTTAACTTAGTATTTTCAACTTAAACTTTCTACAAAAGCTTTGAGAACCTATAGCTTAGAAACTATAAATTTCCTACTCAAAAGTGGTTTTCCCCGTTCTCAGGAGACCTATGTTAATCCATATACCAATTTTCGAATCCGTTTGCTTGTCAGCAAATGTATTTCTTACGGAAAGGGCTAGTTATACTATACGCTAATTTCTCTTCTAAGCCGTCACTGAAGTAATATATTAATCAACTTGAGTATTGTGAAAACTCCTACCGACGCAAAATCACTTTTATTTCAATTGTATTCAAGGCAACTTCGTGCAGGCTTTCAAAGTCGACGCCCTCATTTAATGCGTCGTTGGAGAACAGAGAGCCGCCGAAAACTACCTCGTCTTCCTATGGAACTTTGTAGAGTCAAAACAGAGCAGAATAACAGAAGCAGCAAAAGTTTTTCTGTCTATGCTTTAGGTAGTTTTTCCTTAGAATTTTCCGAAATAAAAAGTAGCTTTTCCAAGAGGACATCACTTATATATTATATTAAGTAGCTCAAGCTGGTCGACGTAGGGTGAAAATTATCTTATTGTACATCATCTTTAATTATTGCTTCATGGATTTATGTGGTCTTTGTAGGAGAGCGAACTATATTTTCATGAAAAAATTATTAAAATAATTAAGCCCCAAATAAATGGTAAAAACTTGCCAATAAGTGCCTGTGCAATAGTTATTTGACGCAGTGTACATAAATACATATTTGCAACAAAATAAACGGGCTTGCAACAAAGGCTCTATACATAGTTACATATGAATATTGTTTAGTAGCAACACAAATATCCTCGTACATACAAGTCGAAAGTTGAACTGAGTTGAGGAATTATAGAAATTTATAAACACAACAGCAAAGAGGAGGAGCTCCCACTGCCAAAACTTGTCAGAAATAATAAATTAAGTATTTCGTCTGCATTGCCACTGCGCGTGGATGGTCGGACGGTCGGACGGATAAACGAATAAAAAGGCAGCGCGGACAGATATTTGATAGTACTTCAATTGCGCTGAGTAAGTGAGGGATATTGTGGCCCTGGCCGGCTGGTCGGCCGGTCGGCTGTCAACATTTTCCCTCCGCTCCGTTAAACACAAATGTTAAGATTAAGATCTACTCTACACAGCCGCAATGGCGCGCCGGCCAAGCTATTGCTGCAGCAGGTCTCCCCGCCCGCTTTCTGTCTGCTACTACTGATGAACAGTGGAATTGAATTTAAAGCGAACGGCCAACTGTACTCGTACTTGGCTAAATTGAATTTTTCAATTAGTCGCTAGCCGATACAAACGTATAGCATTTGTGGGTATGTGTTTGTTTGTGTGTAACAATGTCCGCTTGTGAGCGCCGTAATTGATGAAGCAATTGGCCGGTGTACTGTGGTAAAATCATTGCAGGTTTGGTTAGCTAATCGCAGACGCAAAGGTGCATGTTGCTGCTGCTGTTGCTGTTGTTGTCTGTGCACTCAGTTATAGTATTGTAGTTAAGAGCTTTATTCAATTACGGTGCATTAGAATGGGAGCCACGGAGCAAAATGATTTAAAATTAACATAAAAAATACAGTTATATTGAGATAATATCAGCGACATAAATTGCTTGGCTGAGTTAACAGCAGTTTTTGTTCAGTTACTGTTTAAAAAAAGTGTGAGTGCCATTTTCTGTATATTTTAAATACGAAAGGCTGAATGTTATATTTTTTTATTTTCTAATATGTCAACTTTTTACGCACTGAACATGAAATCGATGAAAATTAAGAGCTTAAAGGGGGCAGCTTTTCCAGCTCTTTCCAATTTTTAATTTTTTTTGTTTAAAAATTCCTTTATAATGTATAGAATATTCTTTCAATGTTTTGAGCTTAGTAGAAAGTCTAAAAAGTTCCTAGAAAGTCAGTGAAGTCATGAGAGTCTAACGGAAGATGAATAAGAACGAAAGCTTTAATCGTGATTTTCTCGAATTTCTTTGTAATATTTAGATACATTCTTCTTCTTAATTGGCGCGATAACCGCTTACGCGATTTTATCCGAGTTTAACAAAGCACGCCAGTCATTTCTTTCTTGTGCTAACAGGCGCTAGTTGGACACACCAAGTGAACCAAGTGTTTCTTCACCTGTTCTTTCCAACATAGAGGAGGCCTTCCTCTTCCTCTGCTACCACCAGCTAGTACCACATTGAATACTTTCAAAGCCGGAGCGTTTATATCCATTCGGACGACTTGGCCCAGCCAGCGTAGCCGTAGGCTCTTTATTCGTTGTCTATGTCGTCGTAAAGCTCACGCAGCTCATCGTTCTATCGGCTGCGATATTCGTCGTCACCAGCGCAGGGTCTTCCTCTCAAACACTCCAAGCGACACTTCATCGGTCGGTGAGAAAGGGCATTACTACTCAGTTGCCCACTTAGTCTAAGAGAGATTCTACGTTGGATTTCAAGCCTGACATTGTTATCGGTATTACTGTTGGCTCCTATATAAACGAAGTCTTTTACAACCTCGAAATCATAATTGTCTACAGTGACGTGGGTGCCGATACGCGAGTGCGCCGGCTGTTTGTTTGATGACAGGAGGTACTTCGTTTTGTCCTCATTCACCACCAGACCCATTCGCTTTGCCTCTTTATCCAGTTTGGAAAAGGCAGCAGCAATTAGATACATGATTCATATCAAGACAGTTGGTAACGTGATTACGAAAAAGGCAAACGCGAACTTAGCGCGTACAAAGTTTAAATAAATTCGGATTTTTTAAAATATGCAAGATATTTATAAAGACTATTCGATTATACCTATTGTTTTTAAACGCTTACGTAAAGACTTCATGCGAAAATGCATTCTGCACTTGAAAAACAGCTTTTTACATATATTGGAAGGTTCACTTCATGGCTAATAGTTTCTTGCTTCTAATAAATGCGAAACCCAAGTGAAGGCATTTTCGGTCCACCATAGCATGTTTCGTCCATCCACGTCCAATCCGCTGGTACATGGAACAAACTTATACCTGCATCACTCGAAGTCTTGCTGCAAATTGCACAGCTCGCCTTATGCACTTTGAATTTTGTATTAGCAAATAATGGCTTTCAACAGAATTCACGTATTTTTTTCAAATGGAAAATTTATGGAAAAAGTAAAAAATATTATTCCAAGGAAATATTATTGCAAGCAAATAATATTTTGAAGAACAGCGAGATTATCTCCTATATAAATGTAAGTAAATGCCTCCAAAGAAGCATAACATGAATCGTCCAACGAATAAAAACAACATTGTAAAATACAAGGCCGGCAGAGAGAGCCGCTTTATTACTTCACCTTTATTCTTCCACCATGGAGAAATATGAGAAATGCTATAAAGTTTATAGAGTTTATCCTTTAATCTTAATAACTTGGATGTTTATTTGAAGATCAGTACACAATTCGGTGTTTTTAGGTTGTTGTGATATAAAGGAAAAATCTTAAGTTTCCTTATAGCTAAATAAGTCTCTATAGGAAGTTAATTTGTCGTTAATCTCACTTTTTGGTCCTTCAGAAAAACCAACCAAAACGTGATAAAGGCTATGAACTGGCTCATGAATCACACGCTGAAAAGATTTACAGATATAATCCATAACGTGGGAATCCTCCACGGAAACTATTCAGTTTAGTTTAAGAGGGCTAAGAGAACCAGTGAGACGATTTCCAGTCTGCAGATAATAAACCCGCGGCGGCCGCCGTAGCCGAATGGGTTGGTGCGTGTTTACTATTCGGAATTCACAGAGGGAACGTATTTTCGAATCTCGTTGAAACACCAAAATTAAGAAAAACAATGGCCAACCTCCGAGTGTATTTCTGCCATGAAAAAGTTCCTCATAAAAATATCTACCGTTCGGAGTCGGCTTGAAACTCTAGGTCCCTCCATTTGTGGAACAACATCAAGACGCACACCACAAATAGGAGGAGGAGCTCGGCGAAACACCCAAAAAGGGTGTACGCGCCAATTATATATATATATAGATATTAACCCGAAACGGTCAAAAAGCCAACCCCAATACCCTCAGATGTTTCATTAACTACAAAAAAAAAAACATTTGACAAAGTTTAACACAAGAAATTAGCTAAAACTATTATCTAGATGGATCTTATAAGTGAGGAGGAGAAATGTGAGGAAAGTGGTGTCCACGCACTTTGCGATAATTCTTGCCTATAGAGCTTTGAGTGTTTTCTTCGAAATGCCGATATTTCACTTTTCCTGAGACCGCCAAACCCGCCTACATGGTCTTACATGATTATAATGATGAGGCAACTCACGACTCTCAACAAATCCCAAAACAGCTCGTCACATGCTTCGTATCCAAATGTTTATATGAATATTCTAGGTTAATAAAGTTAAACATTCCAATCTGACTGCAATAGGCAAACTTGCAACTGTAATGAATTTGGTATTCGGTGACAGCGGGAAATACAATAGGGACCATTTTTTTTGTGTTGTCAGTCTAGTCGAGTGTTCAAATGCGTTGCCAATAAGAAGTAAAGCTACAACAATAGCAAACACTACATAAAATAGTAACAATAGGCACATAAAACATGACAGAAGTGCGGTCGGTTTGCAGCTCATTGTTGTTGTTGCTATTTCTGTTGCTCTCGTTTTTATGACCACTTTTATTGCTTTTGTTGTTGCAAGAGAAGGCATCACAAATCATTCGATTGGACACTCGCATCGCCATTCAAGTGCCGCCAAAAGTAACACATTGTGCGCGGGTCGTTGCAACAACAATCAGAGGATAAGCCATGGATTGGAAATTTCAGGCAGAAGAATAAGAAATAACAGAAAATGTAAAAATAGCAAAAAAAAGTTGGTAGAGGTAAGAGCGCTTATTGAATTGAATGCGACCAGGCAATGGTAATATCACAAGTCACTATTGAGGTGGAGAGAAGAGAAATTCTTTCTAGATTTGCTCCACTTCTCTTAGCAGCTTTGCTATTGAGTAACCAAAAGCGATCATAGGAAAACAAAAGTTAATACTGCTATATTAAAAAAGAGTCTTTGAGTATTTGAGCAGCTAAATCTTAATATTCAAAAGCAGCAGACGCTAAGCCAGGCAACAGTTTGGCAGACTAGTCGGCAATATTAGCCCACGAAGCGCTGACCGTTGTCGCAAGCATGCGCCTATCAACGTATGCACAGTGTTGCACAAAACATTTGCAACTGGGTTTTGGTTAACTTCTAAAACTAAAGCTAATTATAAATTTCTAAAAAAAAAAAAAATTCATAGCTGTGAGATTTATTCATTGTTGAATATTTTGATATGTACAAGTTTTTTTGAAGTCAAATATTTTAGAGTCTGAATCTTCAATTAAAATTCGATGACCACAATTTTTTATATATAAAATATATATAAATAATTTTATATATAAAATATACGTTAAAAACTTCTTTTTGGAAAAAATTTTAATTCAAAGTTTAATTTTAAATTAAAACTTTTTCAAAAAAATTTAAAAAATTAAATTTCTTTATGATCAAATTTCGTTTAAAAATATATTTAATCCCAAAAAGTAACATATTTTTTTAATGCTAAAACGAGC
>JAYXIM010001779.1:0-12543 GCA_037575425.1 Anastrepha fraterculus
TAGATTACCAGGTTTGGCCATCCGCTATGGTGAAAAATACAATTGTGAGAGTAACTTCAGCTGCCACGTCACCGGGTAGTTGGTAGCAGAATTGTATCTGCTCACTTCACACGAATTCACATACTCATCCAATCAGTCGTTGTTCAGAAGTAAAATGGGCAGGGAATGTGCTGATTTTTTTCGTATAGCACACACACTATCTCAGATTTTTGTAAATAAACCGCTGCCATGCCCCCATTTACGTCAGCCAATCAAATGATTCCTTCAAAATTGCTGAGAACCGGTTAACGGTTCGGTGTTGACCACCCCTCTGCATTTTGTACATTGTGGGATCAACCATCGACTTCTTTGCCAGTGAAATACTTCATTATCGGTAATTAGCTTGTCTTTTTTTTGTTTTGAGTACTCTCATGAGTATTGCTATATGGTGCTCACAGTTACCAACGTAAACGTAGGACCATGTAAGCTAATACGATGAAACTAATGAGAGCCCCATGTAAATGAATTCTCACAACCCTTCCATTCCGTAGTATCGCAGATTTCATCATAGGATAAGTTTTGCTCAATTTTGAGAATCCTACGGGTAGCGGAAAGGGACTACGATACGTCGGTGAGTGTGAGCATCATCACAGCTATACCAACGTACTAAACAACTCTCCACTATCTAGCGTTCTAGCACTCTCCCCGCGGAATAGCCAAAAAGGTATTACCTCACGAGGCTGGTTAACTCACAGATTCTCAGTAATTGTCGACGCCTACGAAACTCCGCGAGTCTTAGATCGTTATGAATGCGTGTTACATGCACGCAGATTCTTTTAGCTGATCTCAACATAACAAAGTCGATATTTTCTCCGTTTAAAATTTTTTTGCAATAAGACGTGATCAATATCTTCTTCCCTCTCCGATCGGATTCGGCAATTTGGTGAACTGTCATGGCCAAATCTAAGGAGGTATTTTCAATATTACCCCTTGTCTTGAAAAGTGATAGTTTGCCCCCCTTGGGTGACCTGTTCCACCTGTCCTGCCGAGGAATGCGTCAATGGAAATTGTCCGGAAGACGCCCTATTTATATTCATTGCACCAGCCCAGATTGGTGCCGCGTACAAAGGACCTAGTTAACAACCCTACTATCATATACAATATAATATTCATTTCTAGGCCCTCCGTTGCTAGGCATTATTCGTGCCAGACAATACTGTACACCCGACACCTTCTTCGCTGCGTATTCTAGGTTATTAAAGTTTAAACGACTATTAGTCATAACTCCTTAATATTTAATAGCGGGTTTTGAATTGATATAAAAATATATCCGGACGTTTAGAAATCGCCATTTTCAGGGCCCTATTTGGTATGCCATCCGGGCCTGGAGCTTTGTAAGACTGAACTTTATTGCACGCCGCTTGGAGTTCCCGCTCGGTAATACAAGGGATGTCACCTACTTCGTGGTGAATGCAGTACGGCAATACGTTCTCAGATCTTTCAAGAAAAAGAGTTGTAACAATTTTGTGCAACCTTACTGGGGAAGTAAATTGGAGTGTTGTTGTGCTTTTTATTTTTAATAGTACCACTCGGTAAACACTACTCCAGGGGTTGATATCAGCTTCTTCGCAAAGTTTTTTAAAACTTTCTTGTTTGCTAGTTTTAATAGCAGTTTTTAATAACCGCCTTGCTGATAAGAAATTATGAATGTTGTCAGCAAAATTGGGTCTCCTTCTACTGCCCTGCATCTTATGTCTAGCGCGGAGGCAATTTGGTCTCAGTAGCTTGATGTTCTCATTCCACCAGTAGCGCGGCAGGGAAGCATCGCAAGTTTCTCGTAGTCTATTTAGGATTTACGTTATGTTCTCGGCTGGACCTGCTGTGGGTTGGCATTGCTCTATCATGTATTGAAATACTTCTATATTAAGCTTTTTGTTCTTCCAATATGAAGTTTGTTAGTTTGGATGCGACTTTGGTCCTCCTTTTGTGATAACGTCCATTATGATAGCCTGATGATCGCAGAGGGTGTAGCTCTCGCTCACTCTCCATTTGATGTTTCTAGCAAGGGAATTATATTTGCCAAGTAATGTTTATTACTGACCCCAATCTCCTCTTCCGGTAGGCATAAGTTGACCTGCTATTTACTATAGTAATGCGAAGTTGAGCGAAAGCTTCAATAAGCATTTCTCCTCTTTTATTTGTACGCTCACTACCCCATTCTGATGCCTATGCGTTACAGTCACCCGCTATAATTAAAAGCGATTTTCCCACAACTTCAATTATAATATCTTTTGTCTCCATTTGTCCTATTTTATGGACAAATTGGGTCTGGCATAATAACTAACGAAGTTTATTTCATTTATTTTGGATCACACGAACCCTTCCCCAACATCTGCTGTCATTTTTGCACCTGCTGGGCTCACTTTGAATGTTTATGGTAATAAGTTTTGCGTAACTTTCCAGAGGTTTAGATTTATTTCTCATTGGTGTTTATTTGTTACTGCTCCTCTGGACAACTATAGCTCCGAGCGATGTGGTTGATGATCCCTTTTTTCAGCCTCGCAGATCACACATTTTGCTAGAGCAGTTAAACGACGTGTGGCCATAGTGTAAGCACCTGTAGCATTTTTGTAACGAGACACGTTCTCGTAAGCGATGCACAACCCATCTGATCGTGACATTGCCAATTTTCATTAGCTTTTTGGCTTTCAGAACTGCCGCTAATGGTGGCCGTTTGAGTGCCCGCAAAAACTTCCAAGGAGTCCAGTTATAGCTGCCAACTCCACATCATCGAAACCGGGTAAAGTTTTAATCGAATTGTGCACCTCTTCCTTGGGGGTTACTCCATCGATGCCCTTGCATTCTATTGTGATGCGTTGAGTAAGCGCCTTCACTGTTGCTTCGCTACCTAAGGTGGCGCCCATGATAGTTTTAAAATCAATAGATTTTTGGCATGATTTCGGCAGTTTAATTAAGAGATCGATGCTGATCCAGAGAAAGTCTTGCATTTTTCGTCGCTTTTCACTTCCTTTAAAGTATCAGCGTAAGAGCTATTACCCGTTTTTCAATTATTATCGCATCGGGTTTTATTCTTCCCGTACTGCTTTTACTAACAGCTTGTTTGGCATTTTTTGTGGCTATTCCGCTTGAGTTGCAACTACAAACTTCTATGACAGCAAGGTGGTAGAGGGACTTATGTTAAATATAACGCCCCTCATAAGTTGGTGGATGTTATGGGGCTTTCCTTCGTTTTCGTTTAACATGTTCACGAAGGCACTTATATGATTCCCTCAGCTTGCTAAATGAGTGTTTCGTTTCCAGATCTTGTTTCTGCGTCAGTCTGTTAGCGAGGAAGACAACACTTGAAATGCTCTGTGGCTCTTCGACTCGGCAAGTACTATCCGTCGTAGTTCTTGCCGGTGAATGAGCCAACCGTGAGATTTTCAATTAAGCCTACGTGGCCAATTTAATGACAACGAATAAAGAGCGTTTTCTGGGTCCTTTCAGGGTTTTAACGGGATGAGCGCAAACTTGGTATTAGCATGAAAGCTATTTCTGTACATTCTTGCATACTCAGGTAACACAATACCAATCTCACCAGCTCAAAGCAAACATATCAAAAGCAGGTTTCCAGTATATCATTAGATGAATACCTTACAGGGCTCAGTTTGAAAATAGTCCCAAGATTTTCGCTCCAACACAATGACGGTATTTCAATAAAAACATTTGATACATCGAGGGCAGTTTTACATAATTTTTTATTATACAGAGTGCAAAAGTACCTGGTGCTCAAAATTCAACCCACGCATTCTGTTCTCCGGCGTTTATGAACACACCCAGCTTTGTAAATTCAAAACATCTTTTCTCAGACGTAATATTTATTCTATAATTTTTTATTATTTCCAAACGACATAAGTGCAATGATTACTACATCGTGACCAGCACAGTAGCTTTGCTGTACTTTTCATACCAACCACTTCAGCAGAGCGTTGCAGCCTGCCACACACGTAAGCACCGAGATTAACTGGCCTTAATTCGATTATGCGGCGTGTCCCCAAAAATTGCACATTCTGTCCTTTTTGCATGAAGCTAAGCAACGCAAATAATAATAAAGACAATGAAATATTTCAACAACGTCTGCAACACCAAAAACTCACATTGTAGCAAAATTATTTGCAATCCGCAGACGCCCTTTGATTGCAAATGATGCAATGGCGGCCACTATTGTTGTTGTTGCTGTTGCTATTTGTTTCTTCTTTATTATCCCTTTGTCGAGTGGCTATAAACGACAATGACCCCTGTGTGGCATCATGAAAATGCATTACGTGCCACATGGCACAGCAAACCAAACAAACACATGAATTGCAATGTGCTCCTGGGGGATTCGCATGCAGCTAATCAATATCGATTTGGAGTAAATCTAGATGGCTGCAAAAAATTTACCCTTACGCTTACTTAGCTCGTTGGTTTGCTTATCATAAAAGCCATTTGCGAAATGCACTCCACTTTTCATAGGAGATGCAATGGCAGGCGGGTGGACATTATGACATTACCACTACCACTACCACCACCACCGCTACGAACGCCACCGCTGACACAATGAGATTGCTATGCTGCAAAGCACAGTTTTGGAAAGGTTGTTGAGTTGTAAATGCAAATGTATAAGCATGTACACCTGTGCTCGTAATAATAGCAGCGCTACAATGTGTAAAGTTTTGCCTAGTAGTAATATTTAATTTAGAATAAAAAATGTGTATTATATTGTAATATAGCTCAATCTACAACAAGAATCAAGTTTCAAAATTTGCAAAAGAATTTAGAACAAAAAATTTTTTAAGAAAAACTTTGAGTATGCAGTTTTATACCATACTAAATAATGTGCCAGTATAAAGTGGTTAAAAGTTTACGTTCATTTTTGATAATTTTTTTTCATTGACGGTGTTGCATTTTCTGCCACATAACGAATACTCAAAATTTATTTTGAGAAAATGAACTAAGCCACTGGCAAAAAATTAAAAAAAAAAATCAATCCGATTTTTTAGCCGAGTCAAGCTTGCATTTTATTATAACGAAATTCTCTGGGCTATACAACTGCGTGCTTAAACCTCCGATTAAAAAGTTTTTAAATTTTATTAAAAATTCAATTGAAAATAAATTATAAATTATTAATTAATAATCACCGCTTTGTAATATTATATTTCGCGCTGCTATTATTGGGCACACAGGTGTATGCATGTTTTTGGTACTAAATATGCGAGTGTATGAGTGAGTGAGACCGATGGTGGGGGTTGTGTGGTACGTGCCACCACACTTTGGCATATCAATAAAATTAGGTAATAATAATTCGGTGAAAATCTCGGCGTGCCATCGACATTCATTTCATTTTAGCTGTCCGATATTCGACTCCCTTTCAAATTACTCGCTGCCTGAGTTGGAGTATTGATGTTTTATTTTAAATCCCCTGGAGGCCAGCTGACTTTTTACTCTGCCCTTTCCCCCAAGTGTGCTATTTGCCGCATTTCATATGCCAAAGAAGGAGGCAGGAAAGGGAGTGTCTGGTTAAAGGTTTTGAGCTACTTTTACACAAACAAATGTAATGAAATGCATTGCAGCAGAAAATTTATGACAAAAATAATAACAACAACTATACAAGTGAGACAAAATGTCATGCATACCTAAGTACTTTGGCACATAAAATAAAGTAAAAGTTGTTATTAAACAAATTCACTTCTTTCTTTGCAATCAGTTCATACGATTCTGTGAATAGTTGGAGAAAAGTACACTGAGCCAATTACAATATTAAAATACATTTTACAAAAAATTTAACTTAAAACATTATGAGTTAATTCGATAGACTGAAATGGGTTACCAACGAAAATTTACATACCGAAGGCGTCAAATGAAAACCAGAGGAGGTATTCAGTTTTTAGCTCTCTGTCTGTCTTTAAACTTTAAAAAGCCTCTACTAACTCGCATGACTAACGGACTTGGTGCAACGAAAAATCCACGGAAGATTCATCAGATATCTCTACCTTCCGATAAAGTCACTCTTTGGTGTGAATTCTGGTCCGGCTGTACCATCGGTCCTTATTTCTTCGAAGATGTAGGGTAGGGTTCAAACCCCCTCAACGAAGTTTTAAAAAATTTGTTAACATGAATCGATATGAAAAAAATAGGCATTTGTTTTTACTTAAATAGTAATAAATTTACAGTATATGTTCAATTACTTCTATAAAATCTGATAATAGCTAATGACATAGATCGATTAGATGTACAGAGAAAACAAATTATATACGAATAAAGCATGAGAACATTGATGAGTTATTATAAAGCATTATTATTTATCCTTATCACCAATCAATGATCCATCATATCCAAAACTTTGACTTAAGCGTGTACTGTATCATAAATTTATAAACACAAGCAAAGCTATATTAGACTGCAACAAAAGTTGGAACCCCCACTTAGCCCCGGGTCTTATTATCAGAGCGGGCCGAGAACTTAATTTTTTTGTCTTTACATTTTCTTTGCTTCATTATGCTCACATAAGACTGACGTTGAGAAACGTCATTGATTGATTGGTATCATCGCCTATTGCCTCTGTCCTTTCCTTGAGTTACTCGTTTCAAGTACATGCAGGTCCCCACTCTTTCATTGTGTTCCCTTTGCACCATGGGTATCGAGTCGATGGAGCTCCAGTAGTTTAAGGAACTTAACGATGCCCCTATAACGCACTGTAACAGTTGTATATACCAGGCTAAAATAATCGAGATAAATATGAACATATCTTCTTCTTAATGGGTTCGATAACCGCTTACGCGATTTTAGCCGAGTTTAGCGAAGCACACCAGTCGTTTCTTTCTCATGCTAACCCGCGCCAGTTGGGCACACCAAATGAAGAAGCCAAGTCCTTCTCCACCTGATCTTTCCAACGCAGAGGATGTCTTCCTCTTCCTCTGCTACCGACTGCTAGCGCATCCAATACTTTCAGAGCCGGAGCGTTTGTATCCATTCGGACGACATGACCCAGCCAACATAGCCGCTGTATCTTTATTCGCTACGCTACGTCTATGTCATCGAAAAGCTCATACAGTTTATCATTCCATTGCCTCCGATATTCACCGGTGCTAATGTGTAAAGGTCCAAAAATCTTGCGCAGAATCTTTCTCTTAAACACTCCAAATGACGCTTCATCGAATATTGTCATCGTCCCCGCTACTGCGTCTGGAGGATGGCTCCATATGTAGAAGTCCACGCAAGTCTGAAAAGTTACTGATCGCCATTCACTTGGGAGTGGCTAGGACTATTATTCTACATATGGTAGCTTCCGACCACCAGTTCGAGAGTGAGCCAAGGTGAGAAGGCGAATCATACCAGGATAGCTGGTAGTGTGCTGGGTTTGGGACCCGCAACTTACAGCTCTTTAACCAATGTAGTTCGGTATTAAAAGTGGATTAATAACCCACAATGTCATATAACGGTAATTTTGAAAAAAAAGAGGAAAAAAATGATATAAAAATTACTCAAATTTGGTACAAATGGAGATCCCAACAAAAGAAATGCGACACAAATAAAATGTAGAAAAATTGAAATGTGGAAATTGTACCACACCAACTTTTGCGTAAATACATATATCTCGATAAGACTCAATAAAACTTCCCTAACCTTGGTAAACGTCTTGCTCTCCAGCTCAATTAGACTCAATCCTCTTTCAGTGGGATCGAAAAGCACATCCACTTTTCGTATGCTAAAATTAAATATCCGTCCGTCCGTCTATTGAGATAAGCCATAGCTCTCATTGCCTATGAATTTGTTTGATTCCAAAATGAGCAGCTAGACCGAATGGAGTTTTACTAAAGCATGTGCGAGTAAATAAAGCTCTATCCGGAACAAGCTTGCCTTACTTAATGCTCGTCTAAAGATGTAGTTAGGTAGGTGGAATGGTTAAGTATCACTCTGGCGTTCCTCAAGTATGACTTAAGCGCCACTTTGATACCATTATAAGGCCTGACATGGGCAGATATCACCACCCAATCACCGTTGTTGATGTCATGGAGAAAGTTGATGGGATTTAGGTTAGCGCACTGCTCCAGGCTGTCGAAGAAAGGAGCGCCCAGTGACCTTAATCTTCTAGCTGCCAAAACCGGACATTTGCAGAAAAAGTGCTCAATAGTCTGAAAGGTCCCCACAGCTTCTGCAATGGGGTTTAAATGGTACACCTAACTTTTCCGCGAGTGTACTGATCTTCCAATGACTGGTACATACAGCTACGTGTTTGGAAATTGAATGGCGTGGAGCCCTCAGGACTTTCTGAGTCCTTCGTCTTTCCGTGTCAAAGGGTTTTCGAAACAGCACATGAAGAAATGAAGCTCCATTTTGTCTGCGTTTTCCTGAGAAATAAGTTGTGTAATTCCCCTTTAAACATTTAAAAATGTTTTTATTAATCTTTCGAAATCTTTAGTTAAAATCTTATTTCATGTTTCTAGTAGTCTGTAGTAGTTTATTGCCCACTAAATAAATAAATAAATAAATTCCTTATTGCATGACACGTCTGTAGTTATCGAAAATACAAAGTTGTGTTTATTTATCCAACTTGAGATTCCTTCCTACCTCAAAGATTCCCTGGTTGTTATCGGTTGTTTCTTACTACGAAAGCTATGTAAGCTCAAATTAAGGCATGCAGTCGATGCACTATTTTTAAGCAGTGTAAATTGCTTTTGCTCGAACTGAGTTTCGAACTCGTATACGCTATGACTTATAAACTAATGTGCCAATGTTAGCTACTTTTTACTCTTTTTACTCCGTGTAGCTAAAGCCAATACCTTTGATAAGTTGCGGCTGATGGTGTTAGATTTCTGGTGATGCTTCAGCTTTGGTTGTGGTGGTTACAAAACAAAAATTCCTCCCTCACCCTTGAGAATAAGCGTTCGCCAAGTGCCCGGTATTGTCACGTTCAATATTAACAGTAGCCGCCAATCGACCAGTGTCATCCCCCTAACTACGTTACACATACAAAATTCGCTGTGTGCCAATGGCATTTGATTCGCTGTGTTTTTGCATTTGTATAACGAACCTATTTTTTGTCCTTCCATTTTATTCACCATCATCCTGCTTCCCACTCTTCTTTTACCCTGCTCTTCTTGTGATTTCTTCAAATTAGTATCATTATCATTAAAAATGTGCGAAGCCAAAAGGATGAGCTGGAATTCCTTATCGCATCATGAACAATGGTATTTCGTGCGTCGTGCCGCACCCGCCAAAGCAAGAAAATTCGCTAGCAAAATGCGAAGTTACTGCTGCGATTGCGACAATTCCATATCAGTTGCCACTTGCCTTACTATGAGTGGTTCTGTACTCTGAATGAGCCCTCCTGTCCAGCAACGAGGCAGAGCAACAACATGGCTGGTTGTTTTGTTACTTGGGGTGTGAGTTGGCATTTGATAAATTTCACTGTTCGCTATTTTGACTTTAATTTGTGGAATGCAGCACAATTAAAATAAACAAAGTGCGCCAGTGCTAGTAGAGTGATGCAAGGTATAAAGTGCCTACCACCAACTTTATGAATTGTACGGTAATACGGGAAATACAACTCTTATCGCTGTTGTCTTGCTTGTGCTGTGGTTCGTTGGACGCGCGGAAGAACTCATTAAAAATTTAGTGTTACTCATACTTTACAACAACAAACAGCAACAACGACATGTTGTACAACACAAACGGACGACAATAGAAAGTGTGGTGTTTTGCAAGCAACATCAACAACAACAAGCACGCACAATGTCCACAACTTGAGTTTCAACATTGAAGTAAATTGTGCTTGTGTGAAGCGGAAGGGGGAGCAGCAATGAAAATGAAGTAAATCATTTGGAATTGTTAATTAAAATGGGACTCGCCGGGCCGAGTGCAGTAACTCGGATGACGGAGAAGGTAGGCTTACATACACTATGCATTATGAAAATACAGACAGTCAGGTGGGTTGTGGACACTCAGTGAATTAAGTTAGCTTTGTATTGGGTGTTCCTTTGAGGGTTTCGCTTTTGCATTTACAGTAGAATCCGTATTGAAAGAGCACCAGCTTAGCTGAACTAAGAGTATTCAGTAAATGAATGTCTTAAAATAAAAAATCTATTATAGCTCTTGACAAGGTAATCGAGTGGACCGAAGATCATACCAGTTCTCTTGATAATAAACTTGCCCTTCGAAATTTTAGGGATGAACTTGTAAATAAGTGTTTTAAAGGAAAAAAAACGATATAAGCCAATATTAAATACTTGCTTTTAAATGATTAAGTTAAATATTATACTCGTATGAAGTTTTAAATAAAATGTGTCTATATAGTGAATGGGTTAATTGAAGGGTATTAAATTTCTTATTTGAGTTTTATAAAAAACCTGTCGAACTGGCAAACGAATTTACTCCACCCGGACTCTATTGTATGTAATTGTTTATTTTCCTCTTAATGTAGAAAAAATTTTATTTTTTTCATTTAAAATTTTTTTTATTCATTATTTATTTAATAGTCGAAAAATGCAGTATTTTTTACAGATTAAGGACAACAGATTTATGCTAAATAATTCAACCAAAATTAATCAACTGTGGGCAAAAAGTAAGGTGAATTTATTTGTCAAACTTCGCGGGATTAAAATTTCGCTCTAGTTATTTTTTTCATGAGTTGGCAGCACTGTTAATAACATCTGGGCCAACTTTCATGTGAATGTCATTATCAGTAATATATTTACGCTTGTGTTTACCCAAACGACCAAGAGTGCATTTTTCGATTTTTACAATATCTGATTTGATTGAGCAGAGAAGTGCCATCAAATTTTGTTTTGGGAATGAAATTTCGGCTGCGGAAACGTTTAGCATGTTGCAGAAGGCATTTGGTGAGTCGACCATGTCGCAGAAAAATGTTTATAAGTGGTACAAAGACTTCAAAGAGGGTCGAGAACGTGTTGATGACTAGGAGCGCTCCGGACGACCATCGACGTCAACAGATGAACAACACGTCAATAAAGTGAAGGAGTTAGTGCTCAAAAATCGTCGGTTGACTGTTAAAGACCTTACTGATATGAAGAATCTGTGAAAACCATTTTGAAAGACCATTTGGGCCTACGAAAAGTCAAATCTCGTTTGGTTCCGAAAACTCTCAATTTCTTGGAAAAAAGTTTATGTGTGTGAAACAATGCTTTCAGACTATCAGGACAAGCTCAAATGCATCATTACGAGAGATGAGACTTGGATTTATGCTTACGACCCTGAAACAACTGTCCAATCAAGCGAATATCGAGCTAAAGGCGAGGCCAGACCGAAAAGAGCACGTCAAAGTCGTTCAAAAATAAAGGTCATGATGACAGTTTTTTTCGATTTTCGTGGTGTGGTGCACTATGAATTCCTTCCACCTGGCCAAACTGTTAATAAGGAATATTATTTGAGCGTTATGCGTCCTTTACGTGAAGCAATTCGTCTAAAAATACCAGAATTATGGGCCAACAACTCTTGGTTTTTGCATCACGATAATGCACCGTCTCACACTGCACTCGTTCTTCGTGACCATTTCGCCAAAAATTCCACGCATATCGTTCCGCAACCACCGTATTCTGATTAGGCTCCGTGTGACTTCTGGCTATTCCCAAAATTCAAGAGACTACTCCGGGAAACGCGTTTCGAGTCGATTGAGGAGATAAAATCTGAATCGTAGAAGGTGCTGATGGCTATACCGGAAATGGACTATTTGGCATGTTTCGGGGATTGGAAAAATCGTTGGCATAAGTGTATTTCATCGAGAGGGGATTATTTTGAAGGGGATGAAATTGATTTACAAGAATAAATAAAGATTTTTCATCTTACAACCAAATTGACCTTACTTTTTGCCCACAGAGTACTTAAGATAGAACCACTTTTATAAATGTCAAGCAAAGGTGATAAAAAAAGAAAGAACTTAATCAATTTACTGAAGGTGGTATTCCAGCTCCGAGCGCGCAAGAGTGGTATATAACAGCATCAACAGAGTCTGAACTAAAACATCGAAAGCAAGTAACTGTATAACATGACTTTTCTATGGTGTTCTTTATATTAAATGAAGTTTCCCTAACAAAATTTATAAAAGAAATAGATGATGCACCATTAACATTAACAACACATTTCCTAGAGGAGAGATAGGATTTTATCCATTTTAAAAGAGTGGATTGAAATCCTATAGCCCTCAATTTAGAAATTAAAAACGTGTGATTAACTTTATCAAATGCTTACAGATTGCGGAGAAAAAATTTTGAGAATACTTAAAAATAAGCTGAACAATTTATTTAGTAACATTTAGAAATAGTATTTTGTAGAAGAAATCACTAGGCTAATAAAATTTGAAAGCGAAAAAAATTCTCTCATGGTTTTAGAAATTGGAGCTTTAGAAGTATGATTAGTTCTAACCGTGCCCAACCAGAAAATATCATGATTCCGTAAGCTTCGCTAAGAAATGTTGCTACTAATTTTTCTCGCCCACTTATCAATTCGCAAACCAAAGTGAGGGACTACTATTTTGCGATTTTAGACTATCGAGCAAGCATCGATCTC
>JAYXIM010001803.1:0-11778 GCA_037575425.1 Anastrepha fraterculus
TTTTAATTTTGCCAATCTGTAATTAGGAATCTCCGGAACTGATGAATTGGATTTTATGAGATTTTCGCTGATAGGTGTAGCAGTTAGCACGCTCGGATCTAGCAGAAATTTCTAATGCATGCTACGAATTGACTTTTGGTGTTGACAAACGTGGTTAAATTAAAAATATACAGGTGGAATCTAATATACAGGGTGCATATGTATTTGTGGCTATAAGTTCCCGAAACCATTATTTTTCTTTTTGCTCTTTTGCAAATAAGACGTAGAGGACCACAACTTAAATAAATAAATTAATAGCTATATCTTCAAATCGCATCGATTTAGAAAATTCAAATTTTCTTAAGTGCACCCACTTACATTTTTTTTGTTTTTTGAAACCATTTATTTATTGCAATCTGTCTTTTAACATTCAGCAGAACTTAGACTTAAAACTAAGACATTGTAATAGACAGTGGTGCAACCATTTCTAGATTTTTACTTATTAGCATAATAAGCCCTTCAATTAAAAGGTTTGGGTCCGTAGAGTGAGATCCTGTTTTTGAGAGAAACATCAGAATTTCGATTAAGTAACCAGTATAGATCTCGGAGTTTGATTCCAAGTGACAATCTTTCTCCCATCTTTTAGTCATTGAGTTAAATTATCAAGTCCTTTTTGGAGTTTACGTGAAATCTTCTGGGGGTTAGAGTCAATCGCGAGTACAGCGGTGTCATCAGTGACTGATAAATCGTGGGTATAGAATAAGTATAGGATTGGGCCCATTATACTGTCATGTGGTACACCAACTAAACTTTCACAGAGCTCAGAGTGTTATTCGTTTTATTTAAAAAGGAGATAGGACAGTGTAATAATTTATGAGTAGAGTATCATATCATTACATAGCAATCCGTCATGCCAATGCGGTCAAAGGCTTGGGATATGTCGAGAAATGCAGCTATCTGCTGCTCAAAAGCTTTGTGAATGCTATTTATGTGTGTCTGTGCAGCTGTTCTATAGTAACGTGTGTCATTCTGAAGCCGAATTGGTGATTTGGTATTCATTTCCGTTCTTCAATTTTGGACATTTTTGGGAAAATTTTATTTGTGCGACTTTCCATTTGGGGAGGAACAAAGCCAGTTAATATGATAGCATTGTGTATGTACGTTAGAAAATAGATTCCTTCATCTGGTAGTTGTTTAGATACTTCTCTTGTGCTGAGATCATATCCAGGGGCTTGCTTTGTTTTAAGCTTTTTTAGTACCGCTTTTACTTCTTTATTGGAACATTTTTTTTGCGCGCAGGTTCATTTGGAGAAAGAGTTCCAGGGCGTTTCTGATTTTATGAGCAATGATTAGCGAGTGTCATTCATTCGCTCCGCTCATTTGTTCATAAAATTCTTCATGAGTTGGAAGCATTAAGCAGCGATGCAGAATTCGTTGCAAAACACAAAAAACACGAAGAACGTTCTGACACTATTCGATCTGTGAAATTTATACTACATGTGTAAGCGATCATTTACCCTGAGGGTCCTTGCGAGGACATTGAGAGCCCTTGCGTGGAAGCTTAATGTTTCTGAGGGCTTTATTCATCGAGATGTCCATGAACTTTCTCGATATAAGACCTAAGTTATACGTAGAAGACAGTTTATATCAGAGAAAATACGAAAAGATCTGAACAAAATTAAACACCCTGAAGCGCCAGAGACGAAAAAAATGTTGAACCAAAACCAAAAGACCAACCGCATAGTCATCTATGTTTCAATCCTACAGAGCTTCCTGACATCATGCACATATAGTTTTCACCCACTGGTATGGTTTTAGGTGCAGTGATCAACAAAATATATGTCATGCCACCCCACTTCTTAATTCAAGGATTTCGAGTTAATTCTGCTGCATAACTGTGTATCGAGGTTCTAGGAGCAGTAGTGAAACCCTGAATTTGATAGTGTGCGGTTGACAGACCAGCAAGACTCTGCTCATCCACAAAAAGCGATGACGACACAAGATTGGATGGCTGAAAATTTCCGTATAACACTGAACTTATGGCCGCCTACCACCCCAGACCTTTGCCCTCTAGATTAATATGTAGGAAAAATTAGAAATTATTTGCTTGCAAGGACATAACAGAAAGTAAATTTGGGCCCACAAACCACGTTTATTTAAACATTTTAAGCTTTGAAATTACTTGAAAAAGATATATCTAGTTTTAAGGCTTCATTTCGTCAGAATTGTTATTTGACTGAAAATATAAATGTCTTATTTTTACTTTCTACTTAACTTCTGTCTAAATACAAAACAGAGTTTCGAAATATTATTTAGATCTAAGTAGAGGCCGGATAAAGCAAAATCAAATAGTTGTAAACCAGCAGCTCACATGTCATACAAAGAAAGTGGGAAAGAATTAATTTTGTCTATCAGTTTCGAAAGGAATAACTATTGATGATGAAGCCCTACTCGGTCGTTCCCACGACAGTCGGTTCTACGTTACCGGAACGACCCCGATTTATATCCGGCCAAGGACTGCCACTTCAGCAGCATTCCCCATATATGTATGGGGAATGATTATGCTGCTACAACAACAACAACAATAAACCCTACTCGGTCTTAGCTTAATACTTACATTCTTAGTTTCAATGATGGCATTACCCTGTCTAGTTCTTTCCTCAAGATATTTGGCCAGTTTATTGGCGCAGCACTTCCAAATTGGATAAGCCAGACTGAGCTGGAAATAAAGTATGAAATAATAATTTTTCTGAAATTTCTATGAGAAGTAACATTAGTTACCTTATTTTGCGTTATCCCTCCATTCACTTCTGACCTTTTCGATTTCCACGATTCATCGCTGATGAGGAAAGGATTACAGGCAGCTAGTTTATCTTTCTTTCTATCGTAAATCTATTTAAAGTGTAAGAAAATAAAATCGAGCATTTTTACAGGTACGTATACATATAAATTCCCATAGGAATATCTATAGAACCAGCTATCTAAGTAAGCATATATTTTAGACAACTGTAATTAAAAAGTTAGCTGAAATTGCTCATAGTTTTATAAATTACAATGTATTCTTCTATTTTAGAGCCTTAAAAATACTAAATCTACCATATATGTACATACAATACTGCGTTTAGCACCAAATGAAATTTCACTTCAGCCACAAACACTTTTTAAAATATAACATAAAATAATGCTCCCGAGGTTCGTCAGCTGTTTTCTGATAATCAGCAGTTGAAGCGAAACTTGCCTTAAATACAGGGTTTTTAATAAGAGGTGTTATTTTGATACGTTGCACGTCGGCAGCGGCGAAAATCGCAGGCGATGGAACGATGAGCTGTACGAGATTTACGACGACATAGACATAGCGCAGCGAATAAAGATCCAGCGGCTACGCTGGCTGGGTCATGTTGTCCGAATGGATACAAACGCTCCGCCTCTGAAAGTATTCGATGCTGTACCAGCTGGTGGTAGCAGAGGAAGAGGGCGGCCTCCTCTGCGTTGGAAAGATCAGGTTGAGAAGGACTTGGCTTCACTTGGTGTGTCCAATTGGCGCCGGTTAGCACGAGAAAGAAACGACTGGCGCGCTTTGTTAAACTCGGCCAAAATCGCGTAAGCTGTTATAGCGCCAATTAAGAAGAAGAAAAAGTTATTTTGATATTCGAAGAAAAATGCTATTTTTTATATAAATGATCGGCTGTTGATTTCATTATAAAGAGAAAGGTATGCCGTTAATAGTGGAAATTAACATCAGGCAAATGACCACCACGACCTACAAGACAATACCCTTTTCATGAAATTTTCAATAACCGAGTGGATGCAAAGTGGATGCCATATGTCTTCGATAGTCTCACGAATTCCATCTTTGAGGCCTTGAATCTACCCAGGGCTGTTGGCGTAGACCTTCTCTTTCACGTGGCCCCAAAGAAAAACGGTCCGCAAACTTTTCCCGTAAAAGATCAATGGTTTCGTTGCTTGTGAGGCACGTAGCGCCGTCTTGTTGAAAATAAACGTTGTCCAAATCAATATCATTCAATTCCGGCCATAAAAAATCGTTAATCATCTCTCGATAGCGCAATCCATTCACCATTGGAAAACCCTTTACCTAACAAATGTACGCTCAATCGAAAAATAACACTCCTGCTGTATACAATGTACATAAGTAGTATGAATCTTCAACCCGGCCGACAATAATGTTGTGTTCGTCGGTTCGGCATCATTATGTAAATTCCTTAAAATTTGGCCTAAAATTCATATTATAGTGAACAAGTTATTATACTTATATAGATATTAATATAGAAGTATAATAAACTTGTTCACTATAATAATATAAATTAATTGTTGGTGTTCACTTAAAATAGATTCTTGACAACATATAAGAGATTAATTTTTAAACATTAATTTTTTACCTGATAACGTCTAATTCGATTTAACAGGCTGCACGCACGAAAAAATGTGTCGTTATCTTGCTCATGTGTCGTTACCTTGCCTATTGCCGTTACCTTGAATGAACTGCAAGCGAAAGCGCGGAACGAACGACAAAGCAAACAAAGCAAACGAACGGCAACGTTCGACATCTTGCTCTCTCCTACTTAAGTGAGCGTATATGTGTATGTATGTATATGCGCATATGTACATATATAAATTCACGTATTTGTATTTGCATATGCCTTCTTATTGATTTTTATTATTGTAATTTGATTTACTTGAAGAATTTAAAATAAAACCAAGTTTGTTAATAATACCTGTTGTTTTAATGTTATTATTATTTTTTGACGTGATAACGTCTTATAATTCTATGTAGCCGGCTGCACGCACCAAAAAATCCGTCGTTATCTTGCTCATGCGTCGTTACCTTGCTGGAACAGCATGTTATGTTATGTTATGTTATGTTATGTTATGTTATGTTATGTTATGTTATGTTATGTTATGTTATGTTATGTTATGTTATGTTATGTTATGTTATGTTATGTTATGTTATGTTATGTTATGTTATGTTATGTTATGTTATGTTATGTTATGTTATGTTATGTTATGTTATGTTATGTTATGTTATGTTATGTTATGTTATGTTATGTTATGTTTTGTTATGTTATGTTAAAGTATATTATGTTATGTTAATGTTAACTCATTCTCTATATCCATACAAAATATCTATCAAAGAAATAAAATTAAAATTTTCTTTTGAAAAATGCAACCATTCAGTCAGTATTTTCTTATGACGTTATCACGTTAAACTATCGTCAGTAAACCGACTTTACAGACAACCTCTTTTTTGTTTTGATATTTCGAAAGTACAGGCTACAAAGGCAGATTCGTCACGTGGGGGCATCAATGGAAAATATCCACTCTCAGAATTTTAAACACAATTATCTCAAAGGTCCTTTTTTCGGCCTGTTGTTCGCAAAAAAAAAACCAATATTCGACAGAATCGCCTGAAATTTTAATATGTATTTTACAACGTCAATGGATATTGCCCGTACTAGAATAATATTATTATTTCAATTATTTTGTATTTTTTGATTAAAAAACTGAAAACCAAACCCGATTTTTAGAGTGCCAAATTCAAAACCGCGCCATTTTGTCAATTTTTATTTTATTTTTTTATACAGGGTGGGCCATATAGCGTTTGCTTTTTGAACCACCTTCAAAGTGGTGAGTCTTATTCTTCTTTTCTGATTTTCACATCGGTGGCGACGTCAATAAGCAAAATTGTCCGATTTGGGGCTCAGAAAATCCACACATTACTGTAGAGAAGCAAATGCATCCACAACGAGTCACTGTTTGGTGCGGTTTTTGGTCTGGCGGCATCATCGGGCCATTTTTTTCGAAAATGAGCGAGGAGTCGCGGTTACAGTAAATGGCTAGCGTTACCGTGACATGCTCAACGAGTTGTTTCCAAAAATTGAATTGGATGACATGGACGACATTTGGTTTCAACAGGTCGGTGCAACTTGTCACACTGCCAAAGTTACACTCGAGCTTTTGGCTGCCGTTTTTGAATTCCGATATCAATTGGCCACCTCGGAGCTGTGATTTAAGCCCATTGGACTAATTTTTGTGGGGAGCAGTTAAGGACAAATGCTATGCGAACCATCCAGAGACGATTGATGTTTTAAAACACGAAATCGAAGTTGCCATTCATGAAATTGGAGCCCAAACAATCGAAAATGTGCCTAAAAATTGGGTTGATCGAATGGCCTACTGTAAAGCCAGTCGAGGCAATCATTTGAACGACATTATTTTTCATTCATAAATGGCAATGTTCAATCTTCAAAATAAAAAAAAAAGTTTGAAAAAATATAGTTTCTTTTTTTTTATAGCCGATTCAAAAAGCAAATTTTACATGACCCACCCTATATCAGTACCGGGACATAGCTACAGTTACTGATTAATATTTCTTTTGGTTTTGGTGTTTCATATAAATAGAAGAGCCAAAATGGACAACACCGTCCAGGTCCAGGGACGGCTTGCTTCCCCGCCTTTTTTTTAATTATTAAAATTAAAAACAAATTTTTTTTTCAATTTGGTTGTAAAATTTGTTAAATAAAAAACCTAATAAATTCAAATATCGGTTTTCTTTTTTTTTATTGTGAAAGAAAAATTCCGGAAAATAGAGCTCAAGATCGAGCTAGGGGTTCCCTTATGACTGGCAGTATTCAGGCAGCTATTCAGCTATGTGGCGAACGGCTCTTTGTGAAAACTGTTTTCGATTATTGAAGACTTTTGGCTTTAGTAAACAGCGAAACCTTTAATAATCAATTGTGCATTTTTGAGCCTAAAATCATAGATATCCTTAATGCGTTACTTATCAGTTAATTTTGAGGTTCATTTTGGACGAATTTGCCTCTTCTTCTCTAACTTCCAATGGTGTGTCCCACTTGTCAAAATTTTTTTAAATAGTGTGCGCAAACGAGGCTCTCTGTACCGCTCAATTTTACTGTGATGAAAAACTAAAATTTCACTTACACCCACTAATTATAGAAACTTACTTAGAAAATTCATGCACTGTGCGCCAGAATGACAGAACACTTCTTCTCTGGGGTCATGAGCCTCATTCCGATAATAAAAAATTACCGAATTTGGAGTTATAAGAATTATCAGTAGACTTGGTAACCCAAAATTATTCCAACTAAAATAAAGGAAGGGTATTAAAAGGGTTCCCTTTAAAAAAAATACTTAAAAAAATTATAGCTGACAATTATATGTGAGATTAGATTATTACAGCGTTTGCCACTCTTCATTAGTGCTTAGATGGACCCACTTATGCCCGAAATACCATCGCTTCCTTCCTCAAATTTTTTTACTTCGTCTCTATGGCAATGAAAGAAATATTGTGGATGCTAAGTCTGACGAACACCCAAAGAAGTATACAAGAGTTTAGATGGCGATATCGCGTTCACGCAAAAGTGGGTTAGTGTAAGAAATAGTGCTCAACACTCAAAATCTGTGGCAGAAGTCATTGGAAGGATATCACGTTGTTGTGATGATATCACCTAATGTACTATTGGAGATTGATCGGAAGGTCTGTCGAGATTGATGAGATACCTAATTTTCTTCTCATTCATTCTAAGACCGATCTGTCTCGCTACCTCGCAAATGAGCTCCGTGATCCAGCTATTATTGACCTGCGTGAGGTAGACCGAGCTTGTTTGAAGGATGCCGACACACTGAGCAAATTTGGCTGACTTGAGATCAGCTTCTCTTTTAGCCATCCTGGAATGCCTCTGTGCCTGTGTCTACCAGACCACGTTCGTGGTGCACCGCTTACTCAGCTCATGTAGAATAGCTCTACACTCAATTGCACCTTTGATTGAGGTATAATTACATTATTATTTTGTGGTAGCATGACTGTCAGAGTAGAAAGTGGTGAGTTGTGATACCTCTGACGAGTCTTTGACCCTCAAAGCAGCTTCTTTTACAGCAGTTAGCTTAGCTTGAAATACATTGCAGTGGTCTGGTATCCGTGAGTTTAGTTCAATTGCAGCCCTACTGAGTGAATGCTGCTATCGACCGTATTATTTAACCTTGAGTTAGCAGTGAAGGTGGCCACCGGCCCTGGATCAAGGTCCTTAACATTATCGCATTCCAATCTTTCTTGGATTTTTATAGCGAGCTTATTTTCAAGGCAGATTTGTTCAGCTAAAATCTTTCCAGAGGAAAAGTTTAACCATTAAAAAAAGAAAGAAAAAAAAAGAAAAAAACGAAAAAGAAAAATCCGGGATATATTTCTTTTGATTTTGTTGCTAGGTGTTAACAGCGTTTCATAGTTTAATTTTTTAATTAGCTTTTTTGATGCCAAAAGGCATAGCGCAAGGTGTTCAAACAAAACGGAATGAAAATATTTGCTTACCCAATTTGCTGCTAAATTGCCTCGGAATTTTCCAAAATTTGTCACCATAATTTCCTGCGCCAGTTTTGGGTCCAGTATTAAAATTTGTGGATTGCGAGAGAGGAAGACGCCAATAGCGCGGTGAGTCTTCTTATATTTACTGAAAATTTAAATACATATATTAAACTATATCAAAACACATGCAAAGAATAGATAAGACAAAAAATACATGGAACGATACTACATATCTCAAGTGGAAAGTAAGATATTTGAAATTTAGGCCTGCAGAAATTAGGAGTAACTAAGTTCGCACAATAGGAGGTTTAATGACAGATTTCCTTCTTATCGTGCTTATCTAAGACCTTACTAATACACATTACCAAATTACCGGTGAAATACTTCAGGTGTAATGCGTTTGGTTTCCATAAAGTAAAAAATATCCCTAATAATGAGTTCACATCCTTTTTCTTACTTCTACTGCAGCATTTTCGAAAGGGCTCACCCAGTTTTTTAGGATTCTTGCTTATTAAGCAGTACATAATAAGTACTTTGGGTAGTACTTAATGGAAGTGGATATATCCTCTATTTTTAGGGAGTACGCATCTACGGTCCAATGACAGATAAGTGTGCCGGAACTTTTTCTCAGCTGTTGCAAGTGACATGCGTGTTACCATTTCGCGATTTTCCAGGAAGAGTTTGTTTGATCGTACCCTGCCTTGAAAATTAAATAAAATAAACATTTATTTATTTTTTCGCACTATTAGGGGTCCCGATTATTCAATTAAATTATGTACTCCGTTGTGATTAAATTATGTGTGAATTAAAGAACCACCACAAACCATACATATTTCGATTATATATATATATAATTAGCGCGTACACCCTTTTCGGGTGTTTGGGCGAGCTCCTCCTCCTATTTATGGTGTGCGTCTTGATGTTTTCCCACAAATGGAGGGACCTACAGTTTCAAGCCCACTCCGAACGGCAGATATTTTTTGTGAGGAGCTTTTCCGTGACAGAAATACATTCGGAGGTTTGCCATTGCCTGCCGAGGGGCGACCGCTATTAGAAAAAACTTTTTTCTTAACTTTTGATCTTTCACCGAGACTCGAACCGACGTTCTCTCTCTGAATTCCGAATGGTAGTCACGCACCAACCCATTCGGCCACGGCGGCCGCATATTTTGTTTCAACATATTTCGATTGCTCATACATTTTTTTATATGGAGAAAATAGGCAACATAGTGAGGGGGAAAATCATCAAAAATCAACGAGAAGGTTGGACCAATTTAAAGCTGCACCTTATTGTATTAAAATTTAATGGACTATAAAATTCCATACCCATTTTTTTTTTAATTATTTGATTTATTTTAATAAATCCTACACATAGTTCGAAACTTTAATTACAATGGTCTTTGTTATAAAATGAGCTATCTTTTTATGAAAAAAATTTAAATTAAAAAATAAATAAATACATTTTTTAAGCTTGTCAATTTGCTACGGAGTATATAACATATTTGTCAAGCCGAAATAAAATTACCTGCTGTTCTCTTTAAACTGGCCACTGCCGACATTTAAAGCACTTGCAACAGTTTGAGAATAGGCGCCTTTATTTATGAGTACTTCACACTTACTTGTAAATATCATCGACATCATAGAATAGCGACCGTTTGCCGGTGAGAGCGCTGGGAATATTCCCGAAAAATATATTAGGCTTTGGGCCATCTAATCCAATCTCTTTGAATACACCATGATACCTGGTCAAATATTTGTAAACTAACAGAATGATAGCTCCGAGCGAGGTTACAGTGACTAGAAGCGTTTCCATTTCTTTACTGATCGCTCGTAAACTTTTGCTCGAAAACGAAATTTTGTTATCAGCGTAGAACTGTTATCAGCAGAAACTAATTCTGGATTTACTTTAAAGAATGCTAACATACGAGGTGTGCTTACAAATAACGAGACTGATGTTGTCAAATAAGATGATTTAATTTCGTATACACATATTTATTTATTATCATCACCTCCCCTCCAATAAAAAAAAAAACAGCTTACGAATTGTCTATTCTTTTGAACAGTGCTAGAAGTCTTCTTTAATCGACTTTTTCAGAACTCGTAACGCTGTCTCTTTCACAGCTTGAACGAAATCAAATATTGTGTCTTTTAATGCAATTTTCTCCATTGAAAACAAAAAAAAAAAATAGAAGTTACACAGCGCAAAATCCGATCCACGACACTGAGATGATTTAATTGGCTAGAGCTTGGCTTGACAGACAGCATTGCTTTGATGGATCTTCACTTGTCTTTTCAAGATGCCTGAGCTAAAACGTAAAGGTAGTAATGATGACTAATAGTTTGAGCTTCAGGAACCCACTGAAGATGAAGGCAGATTGAATCAAATTACCAATTTTTTGATACTTTCGAACATATTCTGAGAGCCCTCTGGAAGATACTGAGTTCTCCCCACGTGCGTGAGATACACAGTCATATTCGTATAACGCAGACAATAAATTGTACGTTTCGGTAGAGGTTTTTCTAAACTTTAAGTAAAATTTTCCAACATTATCTTGCTCTATGGCTGCACTTAATATTTTTCAGGCGAAAAAAAGGAACTCTACTGAGAACAAATCTATGTTTAACTGATTTCTTTACATAAGCTAGAAGTAGTACATCCAAAACGGATGCCTTCAACCCAAACAGCTGTCAATCGCTGACATTTGGCGCTCGCGGACTGCTTCTATAGCAGCGACAGATTAGTTATTTAATAGCTCCACCTCGTAATAAGGTCAAATGGATCAATTACTTAATACATAGTTATTGGCTACAATTAATAATAGAAATACATTTGACTTTGTCCGTGAATATTGTGATTTTTGAAATTGTTAGTGTATATATTGATGTGGTTCCATAGGTGGAATATTTTTTTTACTGTATTAATGGTAATTAGTTGCCTTCTGTTTTTTTTTTTTTCCGTAATGACACCCTTTTCTAATATTTATAAATAAATATATTTAACAAATGCCATTGCCACTGTTTTTTTTTTCCTAAGAAATCAATCAGTATCATCCGTAAATATGGTACACCTTCGATTCGCCGAGCGTTAGTGAGTGGCGAATAGATGATGAACCATAAATACATTAATAAATAAATACATAAAAATTACATTAGTTTCGAGGCACTTAATGAGTATTATTAAGACCGTATAAGTATAATTTAGTTTGGATTTGTAGGTCCATTGTGGTACCACCTTTTCGGGCATTAGTCTCCCGCTCTAATTCCAGATATGGTAAAACCATTTTATTGCGCTGACAAGCGATGGAATACTATGGATAGTTGCAGATTCTACCAGACATGCAAAGGATAATCTTTGGCCAATATTCCTACTATCTTATTTTTTAATTTTTTTCGTCGTAAGATCCAAGAAACTAACAAATTGTTTATAAATGGTTTTTTTTGCGCCACTGCTATCAGCTTGCATGA
>JAYXIM010001805.1:0-27776 GCA_037575425.1 Anastrepha fraterculus
ACATTTATGGGAGTGCTTATGCTGCTACAACAACAACAGCATGTTCTGTTTTTTCTTTTTTAGGTGGATTAATGTTTTAAGATTTTGAGCCAAAGTGCGAATAATTTATCGAAAATATTGCGAACAGAACGTTTTCAAATATAATTTCTGTCCTCAGATATCCAGAATATAATTTAACGAGGAGTTTTTTAGTTGTACATTATAACCTTCTATCTCCTACCTCAGCGGACATTTGTCACTCTTTCTCACAACAGGTATAATGTACGTTCATTAAATTAATTTAATCAGGTAGTTAAAAAGTTAAATTTGTACACCAACATTTTAAGCAGACAATTTTTAATGCTCACACATTTGCTACAGATACATAGCAAACACACTCAACTATGAGTATTAGGGAGGATCGATTTGTATGGAACAGAGTTTTTGACTAACTATAACGCATAGGTTGAAATAAAGATGTATTAGAAGTAATTTTTCCGAATTAAGTAGGCCGCAGATTATCTTGAGCGAGTAGTTCTTTTTCGGCTACGGCAAAATGACAGGAATGTCATTGAAACTGATATTGCTCCATAAATTGCCACGCAATTCTCAATTGCTTTAAAACCAATGTGCGAACGCTAACATTGAGTCGAAATATGGTGTGCACTAGGGCGGATCGATTTAAAAATCGCTCATTGCTCTATGAAAATCGTATTCCAGGGATCAAAATACGAAAATTTGCCGAAGGAACCATACCTCTAAAACGAATTCTGATGTCCCCCAATTTGGGTCGAACGAAAAATCCCACTTTGACCTATTTAGAGTGCTCCAATCGAGCCCAAATGTATGACCGACCCCCACTAACTTTGGACGGCCGATCCACCCATGCCAGTGGCACACCCCCTGGAACTCCCCTGGGGGGTTCTCCATACAATCATTTCAAAATATCACCATTTTTTGCCTTCACATGAGAAAAGAAACTAAAAAGTTCGACCCAAATTGGGGGATTTCAGAATTCGTTTTAGAGGTATGGTTCCTTCGGCAAAGTTTCTTATTTTCATCCCTAGAATATGAATTTCACAGAGCAACGGTCGACCCGGCCTAGTGTGCATGCGTAAAAAATGTATGCCTACAAGGAATCTTTTGCCTGGGTGTGGTGAAGGTTACGGGATTTGCAATTATTCCTATGGCAAAAGCGTTTGAGTGGGATTGTAGTCGTGTGTTGTGTGATGTGGCATATTTTCTTATTTATTCAATTATTGTGCGTACCTTAAGATCACGATGAATTTGTTTGAGATCATTCTGAATGTTTTCGACTGGAATCTTTGAAGTATCTCGATATTGGAGTCAGCTGCAGTGCCCCAAAGTTGAATGCCATATGTTCATATCGGTTTTAAGATAGCTGAGTTAAGTGAGAACTTACTTTCGAGAGAAACCTGGGTATTTCAAGTAGATAGTAACCAATTAAGGTTTCTAGGTTTTATTCCTAGAGCCTTCCGTTTGGTGAAAATATGGGTTTTCCATGTGAGTTTGCTATCAAGATGCATCCCGAAATATTTTGTGACGTTAGTTTGGGTGATGATTATATTATTGAGTTTCACGTGAGGGCAAGTTTTTCGATTTAGTGTAAAAGTAACTTGGGAAGATTTTGTCTCGTTTGGCTTAATGCCAATTAAGAATTAAGTAATATTTTTCTAGTATACGGATCTTTAAAATAGCTATTGTATCGCCGCAAAAAGCTAAGCTTGTCCTAGCAAATGCTTTCGGAAATTGTTAAACATTTTTTATTAACTAAAAACATAAGGGCTCGAACTAACATTTAAAAATGAATCAAACATTTGATTCATCACTTCAAGTTTTCCCTACAGGGTTCTTTTGATTTTTGTTCATCAGTTATTTCGAACAATCAATTCTCTTCCAGCACAAAGTGATGAGCACACAACTCACCACTCTCTTGCTTATTGAAAAATTGAATGTTAGTTGTGAACTGGACATTTTAAAATTAAATTATTAGACGCAACAAAAAATTATCAAACAATTCCAAACAATTTATTTGTCCCTGAGAAGAGTCAAGTCAATAAAAACTTTCACGCTGGACACCTACACTACGCTTGATATACAGATGTACTTATTTTGATGATTTGTTATCTTATTTATAAATAGTATGAAAGTATTATTAATCAAAGCAAGCAGTGCAAAGTATATATGTGTGCGCGTATCTGTATATAAATCTGTGCTAGTAGATACATTAGAATAGGCAGCTATAAATGGTTACAAACTAAAAAATTAAAACTGAGTTTTATAGGGGAAAATGGTGTATCGGTATATGTTCATATATTATATCCGCTTTTATCTATAAATCGTCTCTATAATTTTTCTTCTCTGAAAAAAGTTAAGATGGCTACATACTGCCCCCGGATATTATTACAAAGCCACCACATATTGGCAAGTTTTAACAAATTACATATCTATTTTTTATATCTATTTAAATATTGTTTTATAAAAATTTAATTCATTATATAACAAAGTCCTTAGTAATCCAATTTCAAATTTTGTACAATATTTACGACAAATTTTCATCAACATTTCAGTTTAATTAGAATTTTTTAATGAAACGTACGAACCCAGTTCCATAGCCTACCAAAGTTTAGTACAAAAATTATTTTGAGTGATAGAAATCTTTATTTTAATCTTTGCGCGCTCCATCGCTTGTCTGTTCTGCAGCTTTCTACAAGGTGAAGTTCAAAATAAACAAGACTGAGTTAAAATACAATCGACAGGAGCTTTGTTCTGATAACTTCGAGTTTATTTACTCAAAATAGTCCCCTCTGGCCTCAAAACACTGTTTTGCGAATACAGTGAGTGATTGATGGTCACAAGAGTTGATCGATGAGATCGTGCATTATCATACAATAAGCGCCAGCTTCCTCACTCGCGGTATTCAGGGCGAATTCGACGAATTCGATGTAACACACGCTGCAAAGCGCCAAGATAGAAAATTGCGTTGACGGTTTGGCCTACTGGCATGAACTCCTTCTGAATAATTCCCTTGTAATCGTAGAAACAAATGAGCATCGACTTAATTTTTGAGTTCTCCAAACCCGATTTTTTGGGTGGTGGCTCGCCTGGGGTCTTTAACGCTCAGTTTCAGGTTCATGTTAGAAATACCACGTTTCATCACAATGGTGTAAGGAATATTTTTTTTTGTTGAATTCTGAGCAATTTTTGATCCTCAGTTAACTTGTGCGGAATGAAGCAGCACATACCTTTCGGAAGCCCAAATGATCAGTTAAAATGCGATAAATCGATGTTTAGGAGATATTCAATCAGATTCCCAGAATTTCAACTATGATTTCGGTTCATTTTTGATAAATTTACGAACTCAATGGAGTTTTCGGTGATTACTGATTTTGGGCGGCCCATATGTTCATTGCCATTTATGTCCTCAAAACCATCTCTGAAACGTGTAAACCACTCATAAACTCTGGCACGAGATAAACAATCATCGCCATCAACTTTTTTCATCAATTTAAATGTTTCGGTAAACGTTTTACCGATTTTAAAACAAAAGTTGATATTAGTTCTTTGTTCGAAACTCATTTTTGTGTCGCTGTCGCAAATATACTGACACTTTAGACGCAATAACTTCACTTTCACTGAACCGAATGTCACCAAGCTTTCACTGGAAGTCAGCTAGGGGTGTAACTTCCAATGCACTAACTCAGTAAAAATATGGCACCATCAAAAACATTTTTATGGCACCACTCCTATTTATTTTTAACTTCACCTTGCAGTTCACAAATATGAAATATGATTGACGCAAGACGGCATGTGAAAAATATATACAACAAATTTTCCGATAAGGCAATTTCTTTTGCACAAGTTTGAAGTTTGACATTTTCGTTGATTTTTGATATATATTTCTCCATTTTCGTCGATTTTTGATATACCTATATACGGCGGCCGCCGTAGCCCAATGGGTTTGTGCGTGACTACCATCCGCAATTCACTGAGAGAACGTAGGTTCGAATCTCGGTGAAACACCAAAATTAAGAAAACAAATTTTCTAATAGCTGTCAAGGGAATCAAGTGTCTAAAACAAAATTTTCAAACCAATAAAGCATAGAATTTTCAATTATTTTTCACTGATATCAGAAAATGGGCTTTTTGATCGCCTTTAATGTTTTACATACACGCACGCATATATATATATGAATAAAACTATAGATACATACTTAGTATGCAAATATTGTTGCCGTTGCAGATTGTGAAATATTAATACATCGACGATCCAGTACGCTAAACACACTTCTTGATAGAAGGTATTCACGAGATAGAGCAAACTAACAATCATCCATGAGAATGCCTTATCATGTATTGCTATGTCTACTGTGCTCGATCGTGCAACAGGTTCTCGCCTCCGACTAACTCAACACGTTCCGATTTTTCGCGGCGATGCGTATATTTACTTTTTATAAAAGGCATTTTCCACGCTGTAACGTGAATACACCCGCTCAATTACTAATAATGTATATTAAAGTGGCTGAAGCTAGTCATGCAGTTAACATTTGATATTCTACGATACGATGCACAGTCTCACAATGCAGCCGCTCCTAGTCACAATCGTTTTGTTCGCCTTTGCTGTGCTTTTGATATATAAATATTTGACATGGCATTACGGTGTATTCAAGAAACTAGGCATAGCCGGTCCGCAGCCAAAGGTCTGGATAGGCAATTTCCCTGGCAAACAGCATTTTGTCTACGAATTGGACGAAATTTACAAGTGAGTATGGCATACATACATACATATCACTCAGTTACTTCAATAGTGTCATAATTCAAAAAACCAAAATAACGAGAAAAGTAGTCATTTCTATACACTTCTATAATTGTTTTTTTTTTTTTGCATACTGTACGGGTACAAGAAGCCTCCACGCAAATGAAGAATTAATACGCGAAAAAGAGTATAGTGGCTCAAAATTATGTAAAATTGTACACATTTTATATTTGCATGTCTAAAAAGAATGCATAGAACACTGAGGCTTACACAAGCCAATTTAAATTAATTAAACAAACCAAGGGTTGGCTATTTAAAGTGAAGGAAAAGTCAATAATAAATATTAAGAAATCAATTTGTTCGGTGTGCATTTAAATAAATATTTCTCTGAATTATTGAAAGTGATTTTTCTCTAATAGTCTTATTAGGCAAAAGTGTTTTATTTTATTTTTATTTTTGCATTTTTTCAAGTTTGCCGATATGGCATCGATTTCACGTCGCATGTTGACTTTAATTTGGTGAGATTTTTGGGTTTTTGGCGTATACCTGGAACTTCAAACAATTTCGCAAATATAAGTATGTTAATCTGGGTGGCCAGTCAAAATCGCCGTTTTTTGATATCAGTCGTTTGTATGGCATACATACATATATCGCGCTGCATTGCTGTTGTTGTATAAGTTCATCAAGCCCTGCCGGTACAGGGTAGTTGTCATTATCTTTCTTATCTAACGGTAGACAGTAAGTCGACAAAATACATTAAAGATGAGTAGTCAAACTCAATGGACTTTTCTATAATTTTATTCAATATGAATATGCAATAATGAAATAAAGGCTAAGAGTGGAATAGATAGTTTTGAGGGTCGTCTTTTTCACCTTTCATAACTATAGAGATCGTCATATTTGTTTCCATTCTAATAGAATTTTTAATTAATTCTTAAGGGATTACATACGTCCAGCAGCGCCAAAAATGTGCTAAAAGAAAAACAGTTTTTAGGAGGGATAGCAAGAGAAATAAATATAGAAAAATTTTACACTAGTTTATTAGTACTTAAACTTTATAGAAAAAATCATTTTAATCTTTCTTTACAAAAATTAATACATAAAAAATTACGTGATCCAAAGTACAATAAAAAAAAGTTGCTTCACGGGCTGCATCATTACTCCTTAAAATGTTGATGGATCTGGAGAAAGAAAACAAAATTCTTGTAAAATAGAATTGTAATTATAGTCTGTTGAGCCGGATTTTCGAGTTTCCAAGAATTTTGCAATTTACGGCATTTTAAAAAAAGTATGCATTTGACGTCATAAATGTCACATTTTAATTAGGTTTATAAAATATTTTTATAAAAATATCAAAAATCCAGCTCGACAGACTAAAGAGAAACACTTTTGAATATTTAAAAATAACCACATCAAAAAATATTAAAAACTGTATGAGTTATCATGCAGACCATGCCGAAAAAACGAGTTTCGCTCGAGGTCGCCGACATTTAAATCAAGAACTTAAAATTAATTTTTTAATTTAAACCTTTAGTTTCATAAACCTTAGCATATCGACCCTTCACATATTCTCATAATGTTTTATAGATCTCCCTGTACACACTTAGGAATAACGAAAGAACTGACAGGTTGAAAGGCTCCAAAAGTGACGGCCACCTGCCTCAAACGAAGGACAGCTAGGTGTGCGCATCAAACTCTCGTTGCGCAGTTACATTTTTTACCATAACTTTGTATCTACCATAACATTATATCCAAAAAAATTAATTTTTTGAAAATTCTGGACATCTGTAACCCAGACGTATGTAATACAGATGATCTCCTCCACATTTTTACATCTCATTTTTGATGCCGTCTTGGCCAGGTGCCTTTGAATTCTTTAAAATTTTTACCACATATTCTCTTCCATTAAATGCTACAATTTTATTCTCAGTTTCATATTATTTGGATCATCAACCTTAATTTCTCATAAAGGTATTTGGTAAATGCAAAGAAGAAATTTTTTTTAAATTAAGGATAACGACTCAAATATTCACTTTACTATAGTAGAATTAAATGGGCTATAAAACTGCATACTCGGAAGTGTTCCAAAGATTCTAATTAATAAGATTACAGTTTTCATGATAAGTCATTAAAATTATCAAATTTTTTGTGAAATTTTTACAAAGTTTGGAAACTTGGATTTATAATTTTCTTTTATAAAAAATTTGCGAAAAAAAGTTTAAACAAAAGATATTGTGAATATTTTAATAAAATAGATAATAATAGCTACTCAATATATCCGAGAATACATACATATAAATATTTTCCGAAGGCAGATGGTGCCGGTCCTATTTCTTTTTTTAATTTTCTATATTTTCTATATTTCCTTTCCATATATAGAACTTACTGAGATTTGGTATCTTCAGCAAATCTGAGAATTACCGTTATATGGAGGATGGTAGAATTTAGTGCCCGATTTCACTTATTCTCATTATCAACCTACTTTGGTTCAAGAGAAATATGTTAGTACCTATATATATTATGTATTGTGGTTTCGTTCTGATATTTCAGTATTCACTTAGTTTATCCATATAAGAATAATTCGAGCATTCGTTATATGTATAAAACCGTCAATAAGAAAAATATCAAAAATCAACTCGAAGTTTGAGTCACTTATAACTTCCAATTAGTTATAATAAAATTGGATGAGCTACAAGATTTGCATATCCGGACGTTTCTAAAAATCCTAAATAGAAGACTTGTTGGAAATTTGTGATACTTTTAAAACTTTGTGGACATCTTGAAGCTTTGAGTTAAAATGTAGCAAAAATTAAAAGAATTATATGTTATTTATTATTTATATATAATTTTAATTATAATATTGTGGTTTTTGTTGTTATACCTATGCACTACATTTTCATAAATAAATTAAAATATTAAACACCAAAAAAGGAACTGAAAATCAGTATTTTCTACACATTTTTGCTTTCTTTAAAAATTCTACTTTTAGCAAATACAAACATAACCATCAGGTTATTGGTGTTTTCTTCTCCAGGCTTCCCCATTTCTTAATACTAGATCCGAAATTGGCACACGAAATCTTAGTAACGAATTTCAGGAAATTCAGAGACAATTTGGGGAAAAATTGGGTAAGTTGTGACATTTATATTCAACACACACAGATACGCTTATATGTAGATGCATTGATGTGCCATAAAAGATAATACTATAGATAACACTTTGTAACTAAATCAAACTTCGTGCGAAAGAGGGACTCCGGTAGAGGGAACAAAAAAAGTTTAAGTCTGAATTTTTCTAGGGCAATAGTTTACAGTTCTTGTTCATTCTTATGGTAAATCGACATAGAAAACTAAGTGATCGAACAACTAATTCTGATAGAGGTGAAGCAAAACCATGAAAGCGTGTTCCAGGCAGAAATATTAATCAGATACATGCAAAGAAATTGGTGCAAGGGCAGCTATCTTTTCAGAGAGTCAAGCAGCTATCAAGGCTTTAGATTCCCATTCCATTTCATCCAAACTAGGTTTACAGAGTAGAGGAACTGGAATCGCTTCGTCATTGGCCTGAAATTACTCTGGTTTGAATTCCCGACCATTGGAATATATAGGGTAGTGAAACAGCAGATGAGCTAGTAAGAAAAGGTTTGGCATTACACGCAACAGAGGCGGTAGCATTTGCTACCGTATTAAATCCAAAACACCATTGCTTCACACGAAGGAAGGTGACAGCAATTATGTACAAGTACTACAACAAGAAAACATGACCGTTGTATAACATCCAAAGGTCGAATTACCTATTCTTTCCGTCCCATCTGCAGAAGCTGTCATACTGAGGGAGAAAGAAAGTCCAGCTAGAGCAAGATTTTGATATTTCGGTAAGCTTTTCCTATAGCTAATTAATGAAATGCCAAGCATAGAGATAAAAAGTTTGCTGCTATACATGGATCTCATGAAATGGGTCTGACTCAAAGAAAAAAAAACAACAACAAGACATTACACAAGACAGGGTTGGGCTACTGCACTAAATAACTAAAGCAATAAGCGGATTGTTAAAATGCTGCAAAATAGTTATAATGAAACCCTTATTTTAAATATCGCTAAAAAATTAGTGATAGTGCAATTTAGTGGTAGTGCAAACTGCTCAATCCTGACACGAGAACAATGGTAGTAAAACGGCGCTAGTCGCTAATTAGGATTTTTTCAGTAGAAATACTCAATCACTTCAAACACAACCATTGAGTTCGGGAAAACCAGCGAAAAACCGTGACCAAAGTGGTGCTCCGTCGTCAATGGTCGATGTGTGTTGATCGGCAAATTGTTGTTTGTTAAGTCCAAGTCGAGATTCATAAAAACTTATCGCATGAAAATGTTGACGGTTCAAGTAGCGCCAAGCAACACTAATAACACTTAAAAATGTTAATTTTTACGATCACTGGTTTTGGCATATCTCATCACTTAAGGAGCAACCTGCGTATTCCCTGCAGATTTTAAATTTTGCAGAACATTCAAATATCGAAAAGTATAGAGTTAAACGCCGCCGTAGCCGAATGGGTTGGTGCGTGACTACCATTCGGAGAACGTAGGTTCTAATCTCCGTGAAACACCCGGTTGCCCCTCGGCAGACAATGACAAACCTCCGAGTGAAATGTATTTCTGCCGTGAAAAAGCTCCTGATAAAAAATATCTACCGTTCGGAGTCGGCTTAAAACTGAAGGTCCCTCCCCTTGTGGAACAACATTAAGACGCACGAAAGAAATAGGTAGAGGAGCTCGGCCAAACACCCAAAATGGGTGTTAGTTCCAATTATGTATATTTATATAGTTAAAGGATTAACTGTTGCACAAAATTTCGAGGAGTTAAATTCTGCGAGATTAAAATTAAATTTAAATTGTTTTTAAAACAATTTCTGCTTTTATTTATTTGATGGAATGGGCACGAATTAAAGAAAGGTGGCTTCCACACAATACGAAAAATTATTTTTTGGTTTCCAGTTTCGCTGATTTCCTATCCAAAAACCTGATTAAATACAAAATTACATTATTTTAGATCTACGACACAAATGAGGATAAAATGGCTTCCTTCAATCCATTTTTCAGCGTAGGTGAAGAGTGGAAAAACAGACGGACGGACGTTATGAGCGGTTTAACACAAAATAAGGTGAAATTTTAACTATTTTTTAGCTTACGAGAATATAAAACAATTGACTATATAAGTTTTAGTGAAAATAAAACTCTTCTTAAAACTCTTCAGCTCACCTCAGCGTATCCCATTTGGAAAAGGTGTGCTCAAAAACTGTCCAATCTTTTGAAGGCGCAAACAGCAGAAGGCAATGCCATACTTGAAACGAAGAATGTAAGTACATACACACATACATATATATATATGTCTTACAATGTCAACCACAGCTTATAACCCGTTTTAATTCCAATGTTTTGGGTGAGTTCCTTTGGGGCATCGAAACGCATACGCTCTCAAATCTTGACAAACCAAATAGTTATCTGGAGATTGCGCACAAAGTACCTCAACAAGTATTTCAATCTGTTTTGAGTTACTTCAAATTCTTAGCTTTCCCCTGGTTCCGACGCTTCGATAACCATCGCGTCTTCTCCGCCGAAATTGAAAGTTTTTTCTCCCAACTCACCAAAGATGCCTACGTGATGCGTGAAAGGGATGCAAGCAATAAAAATAGAGTGGATTTTCTAAATTACGTGCGTCAGTTGCAGGAAAAGAAGAATCTCTCGCATGATGAGGTAGTTGGTTACATGGGTACGGTTTTTGCAGATGGTTTCGACACAGCGGCCGCAGTCACCATCCACACACTCTTCTATGTGAGCTCAGTTGCATTTAGTCGTATAGACTATGATACCGAGTATACTACTAATATATTAATTTTTCACAATTTCAGTTGACTCATCATCCTGATTCTCAGGAAAAAGTGCGCGAAGAAGTTTTAGACAATCTGGACGCCGATGGTACCATTAATTATCAGACTTTAACCAGTCTACCCTATTTGGATCGGTGTGTGCATGGTAAGCCTATATTATTAACTCCTGCAAGCTGAGATTCTTCTTCATTCTTCTACTTGCAGAAACTATGCGTCTAATTAGTCCGCTGACCTTTGGTGCACGTATTTGTACCGAGTCCACCGAATTGGAATTAAATAATGGCCGCCTAGTGCCCATTAAAGAGGGTGATGTGGTTTTAATACCTACTTTCAGTTATGTTCACGATCCTGATTACTTCCTACAACCTTGGGAATTCAAACCGGATCGTTTCCTGAATGTCGACCTCTCGGATTTGGCAAAAAGAGGTGTCTTTACTCCTTTCGGTGACGGACCCCGCATTTGCTTGGGTAAATATTATTATATTTAATTATTGCTATGATGCTGAGTTTTGCAACTAAACTTCATTTCAGGACGTCATATGGCCATGCTAGAAGTGAAATCAGCATTGGTAGAAATACTTAGGAATTATCGCCTGAAAGTTTGTAGCAAGACCACACCGGAGAAGAAACCTGATTCGCAAACACTTATTTTAGGAGTTGATGGCGATTTAATGATTGAATATGAGAAGCTGTGATCAGCAAAATGTTAATTAATCGAATTAAATGTTTGAGCGGCTTTTATTAAAAATAATATTCTACTATTTCACCATTTTGTTGTATACGAAGAAAATTCAAAACCTCGTTAGCGGTAGAAATTGTCAAATAAAAACAACTGCAATTTAAACCACTTCAAACTACTTTATTAAATAAGAACTAAAATATAATAAAATAAAAAATATATCTGTATTCAGGGCAGAGCATACTTTGGCCATATCAAACTTATGAAATCTTCATTGATATCAAAGGAACAAAAACTCCAGATGTACAAAACTAATAAGACCGTTTCTCACCTACGGCAGTGAAACATGGATCCTTAAAGTTAATGACGCGAATTTACTGATGCGATTTGGAAGAAAAATTCTTAAAAAATATACGGCCCTATACGATTAGAAGACGGTACATACCGTATAAGCTATAACCACGAGCTCAGTGTTTTAATCGCGGGAGGAAATGTAACGCGGTTTATAAAGTCCCAAAGAGTACGGTGGTATGGACACGTTTTAAGAATGAGTAGCAAAAGGACGACCAAAAAAGTATTTAAAGCAAACCTTTAAAGAGCAGGAAGGGGAGGCCGGCCAAGGAGACGATGGTTGCAAGGCGTAGAAGACGATATACGAAAGATGAAAATCTCACAACGTAGAGCGAAAGCGGACTGTCGAGAAGAATGGAGGCGTATTGTAGAGGAAGCAATGGTCCACCCCGGACTGTAATGCCGGGATGATATTGACTAAAATGTAATGGGCTACAAGACTGCGTACCTAATTTGTTTTTCAATTCTGAGTAAAAACTTTGATTATAATTGGTTTCGAATTTTTATAAATCTTATACAAAGTTTGGTACTTGGATATTTGCGTATCAAAAAAGTATAGTTTTATAAAAAAAAATGGATTTAACTAATAAACTAATAAATAGTCAAATCTTATCAGTTTGTGATACTTTTATAATAATTGGGGGTGTGTATATACACATAGCAAGTACACGCACTTGAATATTAAGATTGCACATTTAGTCAGACCTACATTAATTTTGAAACACATATTTTTAGAGCTAAAAGAACTGTCCGCGAAAATCTGTTATGCTTTCTAAGCTAATTATCCATCTTGAAAGCTTTCTTTGATATTAACATGCATTCACAAAATGCGTGTAACCCAAAAAATGGGTGATGACTGATTGTTGTCGAAAGCATTCTAAACAACGTGCTTTGAATGAGCTGAAAGTCAATTGGAAATTAAGTTGGTTTTTGTCTAAAAATTTACAGAAATCAAATTAATTCGATACCACCCAATGAGCAACATCTAGACCCCAGATCGCCACAGCGAATTTTGCAGATATCTGTAAAGAATGTAGAGGCAGTTGTTTCGAATATATTATAAGGACAATAAAGCTAAACCAACGCTTTTCTTCCCAGTCAAAGATTGATGTCTTACTTAATCGACAAGTTGCCATCTGGGCTTTTTGATCGCTTTTAATGTTTTACATACACGCACGCATATATATATATGAATAAAACTATAGATACATACTTTGTATGCAAATATTGTTGCCGTTGCACATTGTGAATTATTAATAAATCGACGATCCAGTACGCTAAACACACTTCTTGATAGAAGGTATTCACGAGATAGAGCAAACTAACAATCATCCATGAGAATGCCTTATCATGTATTGCTATGTCTACTGTGCTCGATCGTGCAACAGGTTCTCGCCTCCGACTAACTCAACACGTTCCGATTGTTCGCGGCAATGCGTATATTTACTTTTTATAAAAGGCATTTTCCACGCTGTAACGTGAATAAACCCGCTCAATTACTAATAATGTATATTAAAGTGGCTGAAGCTAGTCATGCAGTTAACATTTGATATTCTACGATACGATGCACAGTCTCACAATGCAGCCGCTCCTAGTCACAATCGTTTTGTTCGCCTTTGCTGTGCTTTTGATATATAAATATTTGACATGGCATTACGGTGTATTCAAGAAACTAGGCATAGCCGGTCCGCAGCCAAAGGTCTGGATAGGCAATTTCCCTGGCAAACAGCATTTTGTCTACGAATTGGACGAAATTTACAAGTGAGTATGGCATACATACATATGTACATATCACTCAGTTACTTCAATAGTGTCATAATTCAAAAAACCAAAATAACGAGAAAAGTAGTCATTTCTATACACTTCTATAATTGTTTTTTTTTTTTTTTTGCATACTGTACGGGTACAAGAAGCTTCCACGCAAATGAAGAATTAATACGCAAAAGAGATTATAGTGGCTCAAAATTATGTAAAATTGTACACATTTTATATTTGCATGTCTAAAAAGAATGCATAGAAGACTGAGGCTTACACAAGCCAATTTAAAATCAATTAAACAAACGTAGGGTTGGCTATTTAAAGTGAAAGAAAAGTAAAAAATAAAAATTAAGAAATCGATTCGTTCAGTGTGCATTTAAATAAATATATATATAAATTGGGTTGATCGAATGGCCTCCTGTAAAGCCAGTCGTGGCAGTCACTTGAACGATATTATTTTTCATTCATAAATGACAATGTTCAATCTTCAAATTGGAAAAAAAAGTTTGAAAAATATTAATCAGTGTTTTTTTATAGCCGATCCAAAAGCAAATTTTACATGGCCCACCCGTATTTCTCTGAATTATTGAAAGTGAGTTTTCTCTAATAGTCGTATTGGGCAAACGAGTTTTTTTTTCATTGTTTTAAGTTTGCCGATATGGCAGCGATTTCACGTCGCATGTTCACTTTAATTTGGTGAGATTTTTGGGTTTTTGGCGTATACCTGGAACTTCAAACAATTTCGCAAATAAAAGTATGTTAATCTGGGTGGCCAGTCAAAATCGCCATTTTTCGATATCAGTTATCAGATATCAAATTGTATGGCATACATATATCGCGCTGTATTGTTGTTGTTGTACTAGTTCATCAAGCCCTGCTGGCACGGGGCAGATGTCTTTATCTTTCTTATCTAACAATAGACAGTAAGTCGACAAAAATGCGCTAAAAGAAAAACAGTTTTTAGAAGGGATATATGTATATAATTGGCGGGTACACCCTTTTTGGGTGTTTGGCCGAGCTCCTCCTCGTATTTGTGGTGTGCGTCTTGATGTTGTTCCACAAATGGAGGGACCTACAGTTTTAAGCCGACTCATATTTTTTTATGAGGAGGTTTTTTATGGCAGAAATACACCCGGAGGTTTGCCATTGCCTGCCGAGGGGCGACCGCTATTAGAAAAATGTTTTTCTTAATTTTGGTGTTTCACCGAAATTCGAACAACCGTTCTCTCTGTCAATTGCGAATGGTAGTCACGCACGAACCCATTCGGCTACGGCGGCCCCTTTTAGAAGGGATAGCAATAGAAATAAATATAAAAATATTTTACGCTTTTTTATTAGTACTTAAACTTTATAAAAAAAATCATTTTAATCTTTCTTTACAAAAATTAATACATAAAAAGTCACGTGATCCAAAGTACAATGAAAAAAAGTTGCTCCACGGGCTGCATCATTACTCCTTAAAATGTTGATGGATCTGGAGAAAGTAAAGAAAATTCTTGTAAAATAAAATTGGAGTGATAGCCTGTAGAGTCGGATTTTTGAATTTCCAAGAATTTTGCAATTTACGGCATTTTAAAAAAAGTTTGCATTTTACGTCGTAAATGTCACATTTCAATTAGGTTTATAAAATATTTTAATAAAAATATCAAAAATCCGGCTCGACAGACTATAGAGAAAACACTTTGGAATATTTAAAAATAACCACATCAAAAAATATTAAAAACTGTATGAGTTATCATGCAGATCATGCCGAAAAAACGAGTTTCGCTCGAGGTCGCCTGCATTTAAATTAAGAACTGAGTTTCATAAATCTTAGCATAACGACCCTGCACATACTCTCATAATGTTTTTTAGATGTCCCTATACATACTTAAGAATAACGAAAGAACCGACAGGTTGAAAGGCTCCAAAAGTGACGGCCACCTGCCTCAAACGAAGGACAGCTAGGTGTGCGCATCAAACTCTCGTTGGGCAGTTACATTTTTTACCATAACTTTGTATCTACCATAACATTGTATCCAAAAAAAATCAATTTTTTGAAAATACAGATGATCTCCTCCACATTTTTACATCTCATTTGTGATGCCGTCTTGGCCAGGTGCCTTTGAATTCTTTAAAATTTTTACCACATATTCTATTCCTTTAAATGCTACAATTTTATTCTCAGTTTCATATTAATTGGATCATCAACCTTAATTTCTCATAAAGGTATTTGGTACATGCAAAGAACATTTTTTTTAATTAAGGTTAACGACTCAAATGTTCACTTCATTATAATAAAATTAAATGGGCTATAAAATTGCATACTCGGAAGTGTTCAAAATATTTTAATTAATAAGACTACAGTTTTGATGATAAGTCACTAAAATTATCAAACTTTTGGTGGAATTTGTACAAAGCTCGGAAACTTTGATTTATAGTTTTCTTTTATAAAAAATTTACGAAAAAACGGTTGAATAGAATATATTCCGAACATTTTAATAAAGTAGAACTACTCACTATATACGAGAATACATTCGCATACAAATATTTTTGCGAAGGTAGATGGTGCCACTCCTATTTGTTTTTTGTATATTTCCTTTCTATATACAGAACTTACTGAGATTTGGTATCTTCAGCAAATCTGAGAATTACCGTTATATGGAGGTTGGTAGAATTTAGTGCCCGATTTCACTTATTCTCATTATCAACCTACTTTGGTTCAAGAGAAATATGTTAGTACCTATATATGTATTGTGGTTTCGTGCAGATATTTCAGTACTCACTTAGTTTATCCATATAAGAATAATTCGAGCATTCGTTATATGTAAATCAACTCGAAGTTTGAGCCACTTATAACTTCCAATTTGTTATAATAGAATTGGATGAGCTACAAGATTTGCATATCCGGACTTTTCTAAAAATCCTAAATAGAAGACTTGTTGGAAATTTGTGATACTTTTAAAACTTTGTGGACATCTTGAAGCTTTGAGTTAAAATGTAGCAAACATTAAAAGAATTATATGTTATTTATTATTTATATATATTATAATTTTAATTATAATATTGTGGTTTTTGTTGTTATACCTATGCACTACATTTTCATAAATAAATTAAAATATTAAACACCAAAAAAAGAACTGAAAATCAGTATTTTCTACACATTTTTGCTTTCTTTAAAAATTCTACTTTTAGCAAATACAAACATAACCATCAGGTTATTGGTGTTTTCTTCTCCAGGCTTCCCCATTTCTTAATACTAGATCCGAAATTGGCACACGAAATCTTAGTAACGAATTTCAGGAAATTCAGAGACAATTTGGGGAAAAATTGGGTAAGTTGTGACATTTATATTCAACACACACAGATACGCTTATATGTAGATGCATTGATGTGCCATAAAAGATAATACTATAGATAACACTGTGTAACTAAGTCAAACTTCTTGCGAAGGAAGGATTTCGGTAGAGGGAACAAAAAAAGTTTAACCGTAGATCGTTCTTTGTATCAAAAATGATACATTTCATATTTTAGAAGCCAATAAATTCGTCCACGTTGGCAACACCTACCTCAACTTTTATGACTTTGTTTGTTCCGTTGATATAAGCATTTTAAACTGAGTTTCAAATTTTAAAATCAAGTAGGCCGCGAGAAAAACGAAAACTTCATAATTCTACTCATTGTATCATATTTGATACATTTGAAATTTTTAATGATTTTTCGTGCGAATAGTTTTAGTTTCATCCTTGTTTTGACATTATTCGGACGTTTTTTTGTGAATAAGTGATTGTTAGTGAAGTTTGGTTCTAAAATGTCGCGTCCGCAATATTTAACTTTAGAGGAGCTGGTGAATAAAGTTCTGGATAACAGTTCAAACGATGAATCTGAAAATGGAAATTTTTCCAATTCAGAAACTGAGGCGGAGGACTATGTATTTGAAAATGACTCAAATGAAAGTTTTTTATCAGATATTTCTGAGAATATTGGTCTCAACTGTGATATTGATCCGTTATATACTGCAAAAGATGGTACCATATGGAATCCAGAGCCATACACCATCGGTCGTTCAAGGGCGGAAAACGTCATCAGTTTGAGACCAGGTTACTAACTGTGCTTTTTTATATTACGATTTGTCAATTTACATACTGACTTACTTCTTTTAGGAGTAACAAGAAACGCATCGAGCCGAGTTGGAAACATCCGAGATTCCATGCTATTATTTTTCCCTACATCGATTACGAAAATAATAATTGAAAATTCGAATAAGTATGGGAAAGAATTGCATGGAGATAAACATTTAAAAATTGATGAAGATCTAATTACTTCTGGCTTTTCTGGCTGTTTTGATATTGGCTGGTGCATATAAGTACGTTAATACATATATTCAAAAACTAAAATATCATAAATAATTCTATAATCCTCATGATTGCATCACAGTAGACGAACAATTATTGGGCTTTCACGGCCGCTGTAAGTTTCGCCAGTACATTCCGTCGAAACTCGAGAAGTACGGTATAAAGTTTTGGTTGGCCGTTGATTCCGAAACATGTTATGTTTGGAAAATACAGCCTTATTTGGGAAAAGGAATTACTGGAGTTCCAGAGCGCAACCAAGGCGAGCAGGTCGTACTTGATTTTGTGGAAGGATTGAAAAGTCACAACGTTACCATGGACAACTTTTTCTCGTCGCATACTTTGGGTCAACAACTTTTAAAACGAAATCTAACAATGGTGGGAACAATGCGCAAAAATAAGAGATCCATTCCTCCAAAGTTACTTCAGTGCAAAAACATTCCTAGATTTAATTCAACTTTTGCATTTACTCCGGACACTACTCTTGTTTCGTATATGAGCCATAAAAACAAATGCACAATTGTTATGAGCAAATGCACCACGACGCGAATGTTCTAGGTCACTCAAAAAAATTGCCAGAATTAATTTCCTTTTATAACTCGACGAAAGGAGGAGTTGATACGGTGGACAAAATGTTAACCTGTTACAGTTGCAAGCGAAAAAACAATCGTTGGACTATGGCAGTTTTTTCCAATATGATTGACATCTCAGCATTAAACTCATATATTATATAGTATAATGAAATAGATCCAAAATGGAAGTCTACAAGGAAGCACACCATTTCATTAGCTAAACCTTATGTTGAAAAACAATCCCAACGTACTCAAAATGGCATGCTTTCGTCGATTTTCTTTACTGGCGTCGTCAACAGTGCAGACGAGAACGAAGCTGGATCATCAAAAAAGGCTAAAATGGAAAGTTTAAAAAAAAGAATCGAGCAAGATGTTGTATGTGTTATAGTTCCGGAGAATATATTGCAGCAAATGCAAAAAACCTTATTGTAAAGACAAACATATGGAAAATATTTGTACAAAATGCGTCAATAAAGCTTAATTTTATAACTAACTAAAAATCTAGTTAAAAACACATTGGTTTGTTTCATTTTTAATAATAATTCAGTATGTATCAAAAAAGATACACGGTATAGAATTGTGAAGTTTTGTGTAGGGCTGATCAACGGTTAAGTCTGAATTTTTCTAGGGCAATAGTTTACAGTTCTTGTTCATTCTTATGGTAAATCGACAAGAAAACTAAGTGATCGGACAACTAATTCTGAAAGAGGTGGAGCAAAAAGCAAAAACAAAAAAAATATTAGTGGGGAAAAAATTTGGCCTCTGGACTGACCTTCGTTAAAGTAGATCTGGGAGAAATTCTCTTTCATAATTTTTAGCGTTTGTTCGTGACAAGTAACCAGTGCTTGGCAGTGTTTTCAATCATGCACTATGCTATGCGAACATACTTTTTTACGGCTAAATGTGCAAGTGTACCGCAATTGTACGGTACGTCGCACGCTTTCCTTGAAGTCATTTTCATTTTCGACATTCACATCTACCCTGACGGTTCTAAGATTAACTGTGGTATGAGAGCTGGCTTCTATTCACAGCCGCCCGAATTGCGGCCCAATCAATTCGATTTTCTGACTATGAAATCGTGTTCCAGGCAGAAATATTAATCAGATACATGCAAAGAAATTGGTCCCAACGTTTGGCATTACACGTAACAGAGGCGGTAGCATTTGCTACCGTATTAAATCCAAAACACCGTTGCTTCACACGAGGGAAGGTGACAGCAATTAACATCCAAAGGTCGAATTACCTATTCTTTCCGTCCCATCTGCAGAAGCTGTCATACTGAGGGAGAAAGAAAGTCCAGCTAGAGCAAGATTTTGATATTTCGGTAAACTTTTCCTATAGCTAATTAATGAAATGCCAAGCATAGAGATAAAAAGTTTGCTGCTATACATGGATCTCATGAAATGGGTCTGACTCAAAGAAAAAAAAAACAACAACAAGACATTACACGAGACAGGGTTGGGCTACTGCACTAAATAACTAAAGCAATAAGCTGAAAATACTTATAAAGAAACCCTATTTTAATTATCGCTAAAAATTTAGTGATAGTGCAATTTAGTGGTAGTGCAAAATGCTCAATCCTGACACGACAACAATGGTAGTAAAACGGCGCTAGTCGCTAATTAGGATTATTTCAGTAGAAATACTCAATCACTTCAAAAACAACCATTGAACTCGGGAAAACCAGCGAAAACCCGTGACCAAACGTGGTGCTTTGTCGTCAATGGCCGATGTGTGTTGATCGGCAAATTGTTGTTTGTTAAGTCCAAGTCGAGATTCATAAAAACTTATCGCATGAAAATGTTGACGGTTCAAGTAGCGCCAAGCAACACTAATAACACTTAAAAATGTTAATTTTTACGATCACTGGTTTTGGCATATCTCATCACTTAAGGAGCAACCTGCGTATTCCCTGCAGATTTTAAATTTTGCAGAACATTCAAATATCGAAAAGTATAGAGTTAAACGCCGCCGTAGCCGAATGGGTTGGTGCGTGACTACCATTCGGAGAACATAGGTTCTAATCTCCATGAAACACCCGGTTGCTCCTCGGCAGACAATGACAAACCTCCGAGTGAAATGTATTTCTGCCATGAAAAAGCTCCTGATAAAAAATATCTACCGTTCGGAGTCGGCTTAAAACTGAAGGTCCCTCCCCTTGTGGAACAACATCAAGACTCCCGACAGAAACAGGTAGAGGAGCTCTGCCAAACACCCACAACGGGGGTTAGTGCCAATAAAGTATATGTACATAGTTAAAGGATTAACTGTTACACAAAATTTCCAACAGCTAAATTCTGCGAGATTAAAATTAAATTTAAATGTTTTGTAAAACAACAAATTCTGTTTTTATTTATTTGATGCAATTGGCACGAATTGAAGAAAGGTGGCTTCCACACAATACGAAAAATTAGTTTTTGGTTTCCAGTTTCGCTGATTTCCTATCTAAAAACCTAATTAAATACAAAATTACATTATTTTAGATCTACGACACAAATGAGGATAAAATGGCTTCCTTCAATCCATTTTTCAGCGTAGGTGAAGAGTGGAAAAACAGACGCACGGACGTTATGAGCGGTTTAACACAAAATAAGGTGAAATTTTAACTATTTTTTAGTTTACGAGTATATAAAGCAATTGCCTATATAAGTTTTAGTGAAAATAAAATTCTTCTTAAAACTCTTCAGCTCAACTCAGCGTATCCTATTTGGAGAAGCTGTGCACAAAAACTGTCCAATCTTTTGAAGGAGCAAACAGCAGAAGGCAATGCCGTACTTGAAACGAAGAATGTAAGCGCATACACACATACATATGTAGAAACAAATGCATGCCCCTTTACGTCTTATATTACCAACCACAGCTTATCACTCGTTTTAATTCCAATGTTTTGGGTGAGTTCCTTTGGGGCATCGAAACGCATACGCTCTCAAATCTTGACATGCCAAATACTTATCTGGAGATTGCGCACAAAGTACCTCAACAAGTATTTCAATCTGTTTTGAGTTACTTCAAATTCTTAGCTTTCCCCTGGTTCCGACGCTTCGATAACCATCGCGTCGTCTCCGCCGAAAGTGAAAGTTTTTTCTCCCAACTCACCAAAGATGCCTATGTGATGCGTGAAAGGGATGCAAGCAATAAAAATAGAGTGGATTTTCTAAATTACGTGCGTCAGTTGCAGGAAAAGAAGAATCTCTCGCATGATGAGGTAGTTGGTTACATGGGTACGGTTTTTGCAGATGGTTTCGACACAGCGGCCGCAGTCACCATCCACACACTCTTCTATGTGAGCTCAGTTGCATTTAGTCGTATAGACTATGATACCGAGTATACTACTAATATATTAATTTTTCACAATTTCAGTTGACTCATCATCCTGATTCTCAGGAAAAAGTGCGCGAAGAAGTTTTAGACAATCTGGACGCCGATGGTACCATTAATTATCAGACTTTAACCAGTCTACCCTATTTGGATCGGTGTGTGCATGGTAAGCCTATATTATTAACTCCTGCAAGCTGAGATTCTTCTTCATTCTTCTACTTGCAGAAACTATGCGTCTAATTAGTCCGCTGACCTTTGGTGCACGTATTTGTACCGAGTCCACCGAATTGGAATTAAATAATGGCCGCCTAGTGCCCATTAAAGAGGGTGATGTGGTTTTAATACCTACTTTCAGTTATGTTCACGATCCTGATTACTTCCTACAACCTTGGGAATTCAAACCGGATCGTTTCCTGAATGTCGACCTCTCGGATTTGGCAAAAAGAGGTGTCTTTACTCCTTTCGGTGACGGACCCCGCATTTGCTTGGGTAAATATTATTATATTTAATTATTGCTATGATGCTGAATTTTGCAACTGAACTTGATTTCAGGACGTCATATGGCCATGCTAGAAGTGAAATCAGCATTGGCAGAAATACTTAGGAATTATCGCCTGAAAGTTTGTAGCCAGACCACACCGGAGAAGAAACCTGATTCGCAAACACTTATTTTAGGAGTGGATGGCGATTTAATGATTGAATATGAGAAGCTGTGATCAGCAAAATGTTAATTAATGATAAACTTTAAATTGTTTCTGTATTATTACACGCTGTACACTAGGCCGGGTCGATTTGTGGGGAGGCAAAAAAAATCGACCATTGCTCTGTGAAAATCGTATTCTAGGGATCAAAATAAGAAACTTTGCCGAAGGAACCATACCTCTAAAACAAATTCTGATGCCCCCTAATTTGGGTCGAACTTTTTAGTTTCTTTTCTCATGTAAAGGCCAAAAATGGTGATATTATGAAATGTTTGTATGGGGAACCCCGGTGGTGTGCCACTGGCATGGGTGGATCGGCCGTCCAAAGTTAGGGAGGGTCGGTCATACATTTGGACTCGATTGGAGCACTCTTAATGGGTCAAAGTGGGATTTTTCGTTCGACCCAAATTGGGGGACATCAGAATTTGTTTTAGAGGTATGGTTCCTTCGGCAAAGTTTCTTATTTAGATCCCTAGAATACGATTTTCACAGAGCAATGAGCGATTCTTACATCGACCCGCCCTACTGTACAGGTACATACATACATACTTTTGAATTAAAGCTTTGAGGGATTTCTATTAAAATAAAAACACTTTTGAAGTGAAACTTCTTAGGCGTTGATGGATGAGCGAAAGTGGAGAGTAAAATTTCAAGGCCATGCAACGTTCTGGGCTTTTTTGTTCCGCGACTGAGAAAAAAGATATAACGTAGAGGAAAAGGAGAGCGAGAGCTATACCTTATATATATCTTAAATACACTGTAGGCTATTTTTCCTGAGTTTTTCCTTGTGGTTGCTAATTTCTTGTTTGTTGGTGCAAACTTGTAGGAATTATATTTGTGGTGCCTACTGTTTGGGGCGGTTTTTGGTCCCAATTCCTTTGGCGTTTCTTTTTCTTTTTGCGCCTACTTTTTGGCGCTTATTTCCGTTTCCTGGCTCTAGTGCTTGTGCGTACTATAAAGTGCTATCCATTCCGGCGTCGGATTTATTGGTATTGCCATTCGGTAATTTGTGCCATTGCTGCGGTCCTGGAATCGCTGCATTTTTGCGGGTGATAAACGCTCGGAGTAGTGCGCGTTGTTGCCACGGTTTGTGTTCGGCGTTTACCTACACCGGTCGCCCCTTCTCGGTTTTTTGTAAATTTTGACTATTTGTATTCTCTGCAAATGTTGTGAATTTATTTAGATATATATTATTTCTCTCTCTCTCTCTCTCTTTCTTGGCTCTCTCTCTCATTCTCTCTCGGGTATCTCCCTCTTTCTTTGTCTGCCTTGAAAATTTCACTTCTGTACTACGCTGCACACGCTTTTTTGTCTGGAAATATTTTACTATTTCACCTGCTTTCAATTCAGCGCAATTTATTTGGTATTGGTTGGTGCAACAGCATTAAACATTCCTCATGAATTTGTGGGAAACATTGCTGAGGTGGCAATTCTTGGTCCGATCTAAAACCTCGTCATTCTCATAATGTTGAACCGATTGTCTTCGGAAGGAGGGATTGTTCGGTTGCCACGTGTGAACTTTGATATTTCTTCCGAACGTGCAGCACACAGAAAATATGAAAATCAACTATCGAAATACATTCAAATGAAATGAACGTGTATGCCAAATGGCTACAATCGCTCAAAAACTGAAAGACGGGATTTGACTGTGGGAGGCAGTTTATCCATTGTGCAGAAATTTCATCAAATATTTCGTCAAAAGAACCAACCAAGACAAACTCGCACAAGATGTTAGAAGTAGAGTAAGTGATGGTATTGTGGTACAGTACTTCTCGCTTATGAGCACTAGAAAAATTGTCAGAAAATTTCCCTTATTTTAATATGCACAAGAATCAGCTTACAAACATCCATTTATAAGCATTTCCCACTTACAAACACAATGAAATTAGGTTGGAATTAGAGTGGAAGCGAAGACGAAAACGAAGATGTTGCGGAAGCGATCAGCTTAAAACTGTACGGTACTGTTGTCAAAGACGAATCGCTTGCTGTAGTGGTATTTATAATAAAACTATGTACATGTCAAGTTTTGCACTGATCGCTTTGTAGTCACAGCAACAATAAAATTTACTACTGAAAACTTAATACTTAGGCTCACGGCCTTCAACAAAAGTGGTCGATCACACAGAATATCGTATTTTTATATATCCCGTTCGTGCTTTCTGCGTAGCTTTTCGTGTTTGTAAAAGCTAAGTGATGTGGTGCCAAGGATGATAGATTTAAAGGGTTTGCTTGGTAGCTATGCTGAAAAAAAATTGTGAGGGGAACTTTGGCTGCAAAAAATGTAAAGAGTGAATGTGGTAAGCAAATTGGGAAATTGTGAAGAATTAAGTGTTTTAAATTAAATTTAGTAATTTAAAAAAAAAAAGAAACAGCATAACTCGCGCATCTTTTTGCAGCTATGTATATTTGAGTTACACGGAAGATCTACATGTGCCTGAGCTAAATATGAATAAATGTGTTACTACTGGCCGTTAGATTGCCTAAAACTGCGCACATCATTTAGATAGATATATAAATTTTAATTGAATAAAAACTTACTTTAAATAAAGCACAATAAAATTACGCATTTTCGCACATTTGTATTCACCGCTTTCGTAAACAAATAGCTGCCATGGCATGAGCACTGGTTTGTTTCGTATATCACTAACACAAGCTAAATTTTGTTAAACACATCCCAAGTGACCTCATCTCATCAGCTAATTCCGTCAAACTCGCTCAGACTCGAATATCGGTCACACCTATAAAAATGTTTTCGTCATGGTGTGATGCCTAAATTAAGGTGACATGCCTTACTTAGCTTAGTTAGGTCTTTTAAATGGATACTTATTTAATTTAATAAGAGATTTTCATGCAAGCACTTGCCCGCTAATAAGCATCGAACCTGATAAGCGTAATCAACATTTTAGGTGGTATTGGATGGTACTTAATTTGCTTTTCATCTGAAATACTCAACACGTTGAATCCATTTTTATCAAAACCAGTTGATAATATTTTACGAATATTTAAGTTCCACCTACGAGGATGGCCAAAAGATGGAATTAACTGGCGAACCTTTTTTATTCACTACGATTTTTAACGAATAATAAAAGAATCGAACTTTTGGCGTTGATAAGAAATATTACAGAAATTCTGCTGTGGTGGTTCAAAGTACGTTATCGTAATAGGCGACGAGTCTTGGATTTATTCATATGAGCCGGAAACAAAACAGTAATCGTTAGTATGGGTGTTACAAAACGAGCTTAAGCCAACAAAAACCTACGCATCCTTCACCAATACAATGCGAGCCCTTGCATATGAGCTCACACAAGAGAGTTAGAGAGCAATTAAAATATCAAATTAATGGCAACTAATGATTTCTTTTTGTTCCCGAATATCACAAATAAAATTTGATTTCCACATTCTTCAACCCTTGAAGTTACTGTTGAAGCTTTTAAACAGCTCGTTTTGGAGGTACCCAGTTCTGAGTGGCAAAAGTGCTTTGTATTCCAATACTTCATATAAATAAATAAATAAAACTTGGTTCAAGCGAATGCAGAGCTATATTGACTTCGAAGTATACTATTTTGAAAAACAATAAAACTGTTTTCATCATTATTCTACTGTGTTTTCATTATTGGCCGCAAAATATAAAGATCAATCTCGTATTCATCTGCAAAGGACTTTTATTGGGCTACCAATTTTAGAGACTTTAAAAAATATAGCAAAGCCCACAAACAAACCCTTAACAAATTAGCCAGAAATCTGATACAGTATATTCTACTAGCACCATCCCCAGCAAATATCAAGGATGACAGATTACCAAATTTGACATTTAGCTATGGTGAAAAAGAAAATTGTGAGGGGAACTTAGGCTGCCACGTCACTTGGGGATTCGCGGTTCTGCACGATAATTTCGTACAATTTTTGTCGTATATCGACAACACAATCTCAGTTTTTTCTGTAAGCACACCTCAAGTAACATCAGCCCTTCAGATTCTTTCAAATTCGCTCAGAGCTGAATAATGGTATGTTAAGGAGCTCACCTTCGAAATGTTTTCACCATGAGTAAATATCTTAATAGGTAATTTTCTATCGTTCTAGTCAAAGTTCGAACTTGATCGCAATCCATTTGCATGTAATTCACCAAAACTTCCAATATATCACACTTAAAGAAGGACTCAGCAATCAATGGAAAGGCTGAATGCATTAATATTTTCTGCTCATAAATTTAAATAGGTAAAAAAATGTAAATGTTAAAAAGACCCGTAGATATTTCACTTTAAAAACTTTTAAGCAAAGTTTTCAGCATTGGAAAAATTACAAACTTATTCTATTTTTTTAGTTTACTTCTTATCATCCTCAAACCAAAAACAAAAAGGAAAAAAACAATTCGTAGAAAAATTTAAAGCAATACCTAAAATACATAAACTCGTCCACATTTGGTGGCCAAATCAGCTAGTCTGAGTTTTCCCTATATTTGTTTTTAGAATGAGGACTTTGACTTCTGTGTAATTTTTGACTCAAAGCTTTTATTCCTAAGCCACCTCATTCTACCATTGTGAAATCTAATGCTATGCTAGCTTTTATTTGCCATTTAGCGCTGATTTTAGAAGTAAATTACTAAGTTTTTTTAGTACTAGTACCTGCTTTAGTACTCTGGTACTAAAACCCGTGCTGGTGTACTAAAACTCTTGTATACAACTCTAGTTCGGTCCAAATTCATTTGCATAACTGCCATAATTCTAAAAAACTTCAGTGTATCCAGAGGCGTTTGTTCGCTTCGCTCCACGACCTCTGAATTTTGCGGATCATTTTATAATGCCAGATGTAAACTAATCAATATAAAATCCTTTAACTACGGGATAACTATGTTCCCTCTCATTTGCCTTTGCTTTCTTTCGAGCAACTTGCTTCTAGAATGCATACATTTGCCCATCCCAAATGCTGTCTTCGGCATAATGAACTTTTTTTTTTAATATAAATAAGGTAGAACTAGATAATCTTTAAGCTTTAAGAGTGCTGAATTCCTTCTCAAATAATTTGGCCTTTGATTTATTTTATCTAAGTCTGCCTTTCTTCTTAAATGAATTTTACAGCTAGTAAACTCATTCAATCTTTAAAAATACTGTAACTTCTGAAAAGTAATATTTTATAATATAATAAATATAAAATATAATAATTTTAATTTAATGTATCCTCTAAGCGCAGAATTGTCAATATTCTGTAAGTGAAAAGTAGTTACTTAAGATTTAAAGGAAATAAAATAAATAAAGAAATAATATGAAGGCTGATGCATGGGTCTACCAGTGAGTTAACTGGTGTGAGTGTGACACAGAAGCTCGACCTGACCATTGTTTGCCATGATGCGGCTGCCATTAAAAAAATTACTTCGCTTATCTATTTTTTCATACCCATAGTGAAGTTATACGACTTTTAGATTTATTGTAG
>JAYXIM010001810.1:0-51425 GCA_037575425.1 Anastrepha fraterculus
TTTTTATTAATAACTATATTTGGCTTATGCTGCGAAGCGCGATTCTGGGCGCTTTTGAAGATATCAAGCGAGCTACGAGGGGTGCCTTGTAAATTTCGGGATTTGGCAACCCTGGTGTTGCAATTTGGCAACTGACAGCTGTATCGCAAAGTTTGACATTTTTTGGCTTTTACGTACTCAGAACGTTTTGAAATACCCGCGCTATTTGTGTTGTTTACAGTAACTTAAAAGATTCATCTCGGTCCAAAAATGGAATTAAATCGTGAACATTTTCGTGCGATTATTTCTTACAACTTTCGACGTGGATTAACTCAGCAACATTGCATGGATGAACTTAAAACATTTTTTGGCGATGAAGCTCCATCAAGGACCAGTGTTTATCGATGGTATGGTGAATTCAATCGTAGTCGTAGTTCACTCCAAGACGAATTTCGTGAAGGTCGTCCACAATCAGTTGTTGTTCCGAAAACCAGTGATGCTGTGCGCGAACTGATATTGCATGATCGTCATGTGACCTATCGTGAGATTGAGACAATCTTAGGCACTAGTGGGACCAGCATACATTCAATATTGCATAAACATTTGACTGTCAAAAAAATTTGTTCGCGTTGGATCCCACACAATTTGTCAATCGCTAAAAAAAAGGCTCGTGTCGATTGGTCGAAGGAAATGCTCAAAAAATACGAGGCTTCGAAACACGTCTATGACATCGTGACAGGTGATGAATCATGGATTTACGCGTATGAGCCCGAAAGTAAACAGCAGTCGACTGTATGGGTGTTTCAAGATGAGCCAAATCCAACAAAAGTTGTTCGCGCACGAAACACTTCCAAGCAAATGGTCGCCTGTTTTTTCGGAAAAACTGGACATGTTGCAACCGTACCACTAGAACAACGCAGAACAGTAAATTCTGAGTGGTACACAACCATTTGTTTGCCAGCTGTCTTCCAAGAAATTAGGAAAACCAATCGCCAAAGACGGATCATTCTTCACCAGGACTGAGAGGTCAACGTTTTTCGACACCTGAAGAAGCGGTTGCGGCATTCAGAATGCATGTTTTGGAGGTACCACATTCAAAGTGGCAAAAGTGCTTCGACAATTGGTTCAAACGCATGCAAAAGTGTATAGATCTTCATGGAGAATATTTTGAAAAACAATAAAGTCATTTTCGATGATTAAAATTTATTTTTGTTCTCTAATCCCGACATATAAAAGGCACCCCTCGTATTTATGCCCTTTTTAAGAATGTCGATTAGAATGATTCCCACAGCGCTAATAGTCGACGAGTGCTAAAACAGGTGGATACGACGCATTGGGGAACGAAATTATTCATCTTTTTGCAAGTAATTGACTCAAAACTCTGGACCGATAAGATGATGCATTATTGTATCATTTTATTCTGCCTTTCATCGCCATACTTCCTATGCATTCGCTCAACTTTCAGTGGATTCGGATGTCCAGCATTGGTGCTATCTCTTCGGTAGCTGATCGCGCGGTCTTTTGTCGATTATTCTGAATTATCAAAACTCGCGATACTTTTTGAACACACCTCGTACAGCAACAATCCCACCTACCTGTAGCATTTATGAGAATAATAATACAGTGATCCGAAATGAAAAATGTTTTTAGTCTCTAAGGTCTCATAATATTTCTCTGATAGGCTTTGGAAAATGAGAAGTCACGTATTTTACCAAATATTTGTATAATTTTTTTTTCTTTTTATGCAGTGTAAAATTTTAAATGGGATTCTGAGATAATGTGGCAAAAACCCATATGTATTTCTAAATTTTTGCTGACCTAAATTATTTCCGAAACTTGCTACGAAAAAATACATCAGTATTCTAAGTTACTGATTATTCGAAGGTGAGTTATATTTAAGTTTTTATTTCCGCTGCCAAAGAAATTAGCAATTATTTTAAGAATTTAAAAAACGAACACTCGACGGCTAAACGTTTGAATGAAAGAAACATTCTTGATTTTATTCCACATAAAATCGTTTTAGTGCTATTTTTCGCTCAACCATTATTTAGGAGATATTAGTCGATAAGTTCATACACCATTTTTTGTTAAATTTTTCCCACTATTGATGCTTAGTTTTTTTCCATATCTCATATTTCCCTGACCTATCCGAGAATGTGCGAGGAGTGATAAAAATAAACACTTTTGGATTTGTGGTGGCTCTACTGTGCATACAATGAAATATTCCTTATGATTTACATATTTTTCAATACATCATATCTAAATTTCATGTGTAGTACTCATACCCCCAACTACTGGATGTTTGCCTTCTTTGTTAGATTTCTAAATTAAAAGATATCCTCTGTTTGCGCCGATTTTTTTGCTATTTCATAATTTTACGGAAATCAGGAAAATATTTTCCGAAGTATCTAAATTGACTTTGCATTATTCCACAATGAAATCATTAGCGCTTTTATCTTGCGGAAGCGAGTGTCATAAATTTCCAATAGATAATTGCGAAATTGGATTTCCTACCAATTTAAATTAAATTGAAAAAGCTGCGTAAATTCAACAGAGACATAATTCTAACCGAAAGCCAAAGAATAATTACCATCCCACCTATTACAAGTCAGCAAACCGCAAATTTTTCCATTCAAAAATCTGTTTTCATTCTTAAAAGTCCAATTACTTACAGACAAGAAAATACAATTTGCATTAAAAATAAGGCGTTGAGACATTTTACCTCCATCCACATAAAATTTGAAGTACTCATATGTATGTGTCCATACGGGTTATACTCCCTCTCATTCAATACCAAAGAGAGTTTGCAAAGTGTAAAGGGGAGGTTGCATAAGTATGGTATGTATGCTACTACTTACAAATACATCTGCATCGGTAACGATATTAAGCAAATGAAATTAGAAAGAATGTGGAGAGAGGAAATAAGAAAAGCAGGTGAAAGCATACGCACGCATACTCGCACATATGTACCTACTTTAATTGGAGAAAGCTGGTTGCGATATGTGGTGCTTGCTTACCTGTCAATTAGGACAAAAAGTGTCACCAGCATAAAACGATTGACGAAAAGTTTTGGTGAAGAATGACAAGGGAGGCTGGCTGGAAAGCGATGGAGTTGGACGAAGAAAGTCTCGACTCACATAATAAACTGCAGATAGAAGGCCTTGAAAAACATCAATAAAATCCTGACATAATTCTCAGCACTCATTATTCACACGCACGCACAGGAAGCCACATACACACACACACACACCCTCTAATAAAGTTAGAGTATTTGCGGAAATTGAAAGAAAGTATGTGCTTGCGCGTAGGCGGTTCATTACATTCTTATTGATGGCGTCAGCAGTGGTGAAATAAAAGCGAGCATACAAACATACATCAATGTGAGAGGCAGATAATTGCTTTATTTAAGGTAATCCTGAAATGTCAGTATTTCTTGGTCATGGGCATGGTTGCATTAATTTAATAATTTTGCGATTTATTCAATGCTGAAAATTTTAGTAAAAAGATTTTTTAATTGAAATATTTGCGATTCTTTTAATATTTTCATAAATCTCGTTTCTTTTGAATTTTGTTCGAAATTTTTGGCTAATTATTATTATTTTTTTTTTCAAGTGTGGAACATATGTATTTTATCCTAAAGCTAAAAAAAGTTTTAATTATAAAAAGAAACGAGAAAATTTCATTTCAAAAAACTATATGAAAATTTTCAACATGGAATAAATCTCAAAATTATTGTTATTATTTTTTTATTTGTTTCAGCTTACTTCTTATTAAACTCAAGTCTCCAAATGAACCAATTTTCAGACAAATTTACGGAAATGTCAAAAATATTTGGATCACTTGATATGGAATTGCTCCACTGTTTCTACTACTTTCGATAATCAGTTAGCTTTTAGCCTGAAGCAAAGAAAAATGGTTTGAAAAATAAATTGAAAACCACCTAAAAAACCCTTAATGTGAACGATTTTTTGACTTCAGTACAATCATGCATGCTTGGACCCCTCTCTTCATGTTTATTACAGCCAAATGTGCAAACATCAACTAGGACTGGTTTTACGCTTAACTGAAGCATAATTGTGAATTTTTTTGCTGTCTGTTTGTTCTGGCTAATTCCCGATAATGCCTGTTCTGACTGTCATACGCATGTCATACGTTATTCCTATAATCCACTTTAGTTGGAATTAGCGTCCATATATTGTGAATTTGTTTTTTTTTTAGTATAAAAGAAATGAAATTTATAAAAAAACCAAATACAAATATGTTTTAATTTTTTTTACCAAGTGCTTCAGAACTATTTTTTTTTTTGATTTTGTCTCTGAAAGATAAAATAAATGCTTTTTTAGTTTCGCTATTACCTTTTACAAGATTTCGGGTCGAAAAATTATCACTTTGTTTTTAAAAAAATGTCCATCTTTCGATAGTCACTAAATGTACGCGAGCATATGAAGTTAATGATCATAAAAAGGCACAGTGCTTTGGAGAAAAATGGGAGTAAGGAGGTTCAGAGTTCTGCTACTGTCGGATTTTATTCAACAGATCAACTACCATCGTCCTCACAGGTGTTATAACGGGTCACTACATTTTTGGCGCCCTAGCGAGTAGAATGGTTGTAACTCAGAATGACTTCTGCAGGTGCTGTTGAGATGAAAAAGAAATTGAGTCGGTACAACACTTGCTCTGTGAATGTCCTGCACTTCAAAGAAGCCGTGCCAAATATCTTGGCGATTATTTCTTTGAGGACCTGGGAAATGTGCAAAATGTCTCACTAGAGTTACCTTCCCAAAAAGATCTAAGTGGTTTGAGCAACTTAGTGAGGGTACGGAGAACAAATACAGGTATTGCAATGGGCCTTATGGCCATCAAGTGTCTTGTGTTAAACCAGCAACCTGATTAACCTAACCTAACCTAACTGCTTGTTATTGTAGAGAGAATTTAGTATGTCAAAGGAATAGTAATATTAATTTTTTTAAGCCGATGTTGGAGAAGGTTCTTCGAGGAGCAGGATTAAATCGCCCAGATACCATGTGTTGCAGAAGCGAACAATTTCTGGAGTGTGCCAATGATATTGATTTAATCAGGCTCTACAACTTAACTGCACAATTTCTGCTTTTTCTAAGCTGGGTAAAGAAACAAAGTTATGTGGTAATGGGTCGTCTAGTGTTGAACGAGGTCAAAATGAAGTACATCCTGTCATCAATAAAAAAATAGCCAGCGCATTCGCTCTTTGGAACGCACATTGTTGTTTTTGTTGTAGTAGCTATTCATAAAATTCTCCCAAAGCAGTGAAGCCATCTTGTCTAACAATAAGACCAAGAGGCAGGCTATTTTGATAGGGTGCGAACAGAAGGCGAAAGAGAGGTTCGATGAGAGAGTTTAAATGGGCATGTGAAGAGTAAATATGGAGTTCCCTCACATATATTTAAGAGTTCAAGGTCTACTCTGTACAAGTGAGTTGCAACCTCTTTGTAGTAGGTTACAGAACACAATGAAATCCACGCCACTAATGGAGTAATAATTTTAAATAGTAAGAGGCGTTGCTTATTTGGCAATCAGTATTAAAGCCACTAACAACGTCAGCATTGAAATTCCTTGCAGAATCTGTTTTACTTAATCCAACTTGGACCATATGTCGGGGAAGAGAAGACCTTCCTTTAATCTCAGTCAAATATAGAATTTCCATATTTGGTTTATGTTCTCTGTGTATTGTCCGGCTTTCAAAGCAAAGGCGGAGTTTATGTGAGTTGGATAGTAACTGAAATAAGATCTGGATATTTAAGTGTGACGCAGAGCCAATAAACAAAGCAAATAATGGATGGGGAGTGGCAAATGAAAGCGAGGATGTCCAAGTCATGACTTAAGGTAATGTAAATTTTTTTTTCAATGACCGCGACATCGTTCATCCTGAATATGTACGTTCCTCGCAGACGGAGATTTAACAGTTCTTGACGTCCCCGAGCGGTTGGCAACATGCATACTATGGTGCGATCCAAGCTACCCGAGAATAGATGGATCATCAACTGGTGTATTCTTCGTTAATTTTGTAAGAGTTTGCTCAGTTTTGTGTGCTTGAAGAAATCCGATGAGGATGCACAAGAAAAAGATTCTGTGATGCACATATGAACCTTTGCGCTTTGGCAACGACAGACGATGGAACAATGAGCTGTATGAGCTTTACTGTAGCAGAGAATTGGTCATGTCGTCCGAATGTGTATATTGACTCCAGTACTTAGAGTATGCGATGAGATGCCGTTTAGTAATGGTAAATGACTTTTAGTACGTTGAAAATATGAGGTGGGGAAAGATGTGGCTTCACTTGGTGTGTCTAAATGATTCCAGTTAATACGAGGAAGAAGCGACTGAGAAAAATCGTTTACACCGTAACATCCCCAATGAAAAAGAAATAATAACCACGGTATAGAAATTCCGGCCTGAGGCTTTCAATCCAAGAAGAAATCTATAATTTAAGTGCTAACCATACAAAAAAAAATATCAAATTCATTTTTAAAGCCGTTGGAAGAAATTCCTAGATACGAAGTGTCATACCTTCGTATCAATACTATGTATCTTTATGAGTATTGTTAAAAACTTAAAATCTGAAGTCGTGAAATTTTGCAAAATTGATTTTTAAATGCCTCAACTATGAAATAATTCCCTATTGAACTTTTTGCGTTTGGATTTGGTCATATAAAATTGAAATTTTTAGACCAATCTTAGTAAATTTTTTCACACGTGACTGTAATGAAAGTGAAAAGATGCAAAAATGCATAGATATTTGTTCTGATTTTAAAGAAATATTTTTGAAACTTATTTCCAATATTAGAAGTACCTATACATTCACTTACGAGGCGCATTGAAGCATGTCGGCTTTAGTTAGAAAATCAATATTTTGCTTTAAAAATTCTACCAAATATTAAACATTAGCATTGTTTCAAATTTTAGCCTTATCGTTAAAATACAATTTTTTAAATAAAACTATAATAAAAAAATAAATTAATAAAATTAAAATTTGTATGCAAGTCCCATTTGACTAAGCTTAGCACGTATTTGCCCACCGTGATAAACAGATGAGCATAATTTACAAGCATCAATAATATATTCAGGCGTGAATCTCATTTGTGCCAGATAATATAATTGCCAGGCGCGTACTTTCTTTGTATTAGCGGCTAATGCTTGGCATACATAAGTATGCGCATATGTGTTTCATATTTCCGATAATTTGATATTTTTCGCGGTTATCACGGAGCGCGCTGCTTTCATTGAGGTCGTGTGTCGCTTTTTCCCATTCCATTAACAAAGCTTCTTAGAGGAATTTGTGGCACATGCTTCCTGTTACCTTGCCCTACATACATATTCCAGTACTCTAGCGTTGAGTATTATATATGTATGTATATGTAAAATTGTGTTAGGAGTGACTCGATGCCTTGCAGGAAAATCAGGAATTGGTGCTCTTCGCTTGATTTCTTTGAATTATTATTATAATTTTTTTTATTACATTTCTTTAAATTTAATGTTGTGCTCCAGGGAACGACCGCACATCGATTTTTGAGGCTACATCGAGTCCAACTGACTTTAAGGGACTCAAGTACTAAACAAGCGATGAAATCTCTATAATCCAGTAAATCCAAACAAAAACCTACATAAGTCTGAATCACATTTAACCCTCGAGAACACGCGCCTCGTAAGATAGCACGGATTCTCGCGCATGAGCATTTTGCTCACTTCATGTAAGAATGTAACTTTTTAATGGATTACACATAAACATTTCATTTTTAACATATGTAGTTATAATACCAAGTCATTTTTTTGCAATTATGTGTTTATTTAAGAAATTCACACTGTATATAAATTCATTCAATCAACACATAACCAAAAATTTTACATTCATACTTTAGTATATTAACAAAAAAAACTCTTTGTAACAAAATAAATAAATAAAAGACAAAAATCAGTCTTCGGTAAGATTGACATTTACGTTGCTTTCGAAGCAAGATGGGCACATATACTTAACGTGTTCCGTGCAAAGTAATTTTCCACATAAAGTGCAGCCTTTTTTCGAACGTCTGTTTTTACTCCTGGGGCAAAGCTCGCAAAAGCCAGGTTGTAGGTGTTGGCTTTCAGGTTCTTTTGCTGGTACAATGCGATCCAAGGTATTTCTTAGATCACGAGGTAAAGTTTTTATGGCCTGCCGATTAGAAATATGTGGCTTTATTAGCTCCAGGGCAATTTCTTTTAGAAACGTCCTCCTCTGGGTTAAATTGCCTGTATTTGATTTGTAAATAATTTGCGCGTTTATGCCAGTAATGTCAATAAGCGTGAAAAAGAGGCGGTTATGGTGCAGGTCATCCTGGAAACTGAATATGTGCCTTTCATTTGATCAACAGTGTCTACACCCCCTTTCGTCTGGTTGAAAAGGTTATTACTTCGGGTTTGTTCTCAGATGTTTCATCATTAGCTTGGTCATCGGCATGAAGTGAGTTCAACTTTTTTCGTTTTTTTCACTGGAACGTAAGAGACAAGAACCTTGTTTTCGGCAAATGCACTCATTGTATATGGTTGCGGCCTTCCTTTTGCTGAAATAAATTGAGGTGGAATTTCCTTTTTATTTTTTCTTATTGTACCCACAATGGTCGTTTCTATATTGTTTGTATAGTTCATCTGCTAAAGGTATTGAAGTAAAGTAATTATCCATGGTAATGTTTCTGCCACTATTCAAAATTGGGGAAGCAACCCTTTCCACAACCCGAGGTTTTCAACAAAAAAGATAAATCAGGAAATACTTACATTGTTTCTCGCGCAATGAGCAAAATGCCGCTCTTAAAAATCAACCGTCTGCCTACACGTCCGATCGTGCACTAATCGAAAGAAATGCTCGTCAAAGTACGAAGCGAAACTACTAGCGAAGGTACTCACCACAATTACATAGAACATAAAAATTTCGCGAAATGAAAAATTGCTTGAGCAAAATGCTCATAGCGCGTGTTCTCGAGGGTTAAAATTACAAAAAAAAAAGGAACTATTTTTGTATGCAATACTTATTGTAGTCATTTAATTTTCGTAGCTAATGAATTGTATATTGTAATGTAAAAATTTTAGCTTATCAAAATGTTTGCCTTGTTCGCAGCGCCATCTACTGGCATAAAGCTGACTTGCAGCATTAAAAATTGGCAACCAGCAGCAATTGAGGAAGGAGCAGATGCTATTTCAAAACAATTAAAAAAAATCGTGAGCTAATACCAGTATTAAAAAAAAGGAAAATCGAAAAGTTGATAAGCTTATTGAAGAAAAACTTGTAAGAAATGCTCGGTCAAAGTTCGGCTATTTACCGGAAGTTGAACCGAAATCGAATTGAAATTTTGTAGTCGAATATTTTCAAAGTCAAAGCTGCAGTTCGGCCGTTCTCTAGTAGGTTCTAACTAGATTTCCAATAGATTTTCATTATTTTTTAAGAAAGGGAAGAATTATTATTCTTTAATACGTGAGACTTCTTTCGAGCCCAGTATTATTTTTGATCTGGAACAAATTAAATCAGCTATATTTATTCAAGTAATGGTTGAAGCTTTAGCCAAGTTAAAAATGTACTTAATACCCCTGTATTATCAGATGTAGCAAAATCTTTACACGATTATTATAAAGAATTGCGCTGACTTACGGAATTTTGTTAGCTTTCAAAACCAACAACCAAACCACAATTTTCCGGAGGTTCTTTGCGTATTATGTCCGAATCTGATCTCAGAAGAGCTCCAGTTTAAAATGTTCACTTACTTACTGTTATCTTGCTTGTTTTTGTGCATCATTTTGTTATTTCGGGATTTGGCAATCCTGGTGTTGCAATCTGGCAACTGACAGCTGTATCACAAAGTTTGACATTTTTTGGCTTTTACCTACTCAGAACGTTTTGAAATACCAGCGCTATTTGTGTTGTTTACAGTAACTTAAAAGATTCATCTCGGTCCAAAAATGGAATTAAATCGTGAACATTTTCGTGCGATTATTTTTTACAACTTTCGACGTGGATTAACTCAGAAACATTGCATGGATGAACTAAATTCATTTTTTGGCGCTGAAGCTCCATCATGGACCAGTGTTTATTGATGGTATGGTGAATTCAATCGTAGTCGTAGTTCACTCCAAGACGAATTTCGTGAAGGTCGTCCACAATCAGTTGTTGTTCCGAAAACCAGTGATGCTGAGTGATGCTGTGCGCGAACTGATATTGCAAGATCGTCATGTGACCTATCGTGAGATTGAGACAATCTTAGGCATTAGTGGGACCAGCATACATTAAATATTGCATAAACATTTGACTGTCAAAAAAATTTGTCCGCGTTGGATCCCACACAATTTGTCAATCGCTCAAAAACACGTCTATGACATCGTGACAGGTGATGAATCATGGATTTACGCGTATGAGCCCGAAAGTAAACAGCAGTCGACTGTATGGGTGTTTCAAGATGAGCCAAATCCAACAAAAGTTGTTCGCGCACGAAGCACTTCCAAGCAAATGGTCGCCTTTTTTTTCGGAAAAACTGGACATGTCGCAACCGTACCACTAGAAAAACACAGAAAAGTAAGTTCTGAGTGGTACACAACCATTTGTTTGCCAGTTGTCTTCCAAGAAATTAGGAAAACCAATCGCCAAAGACGGATCACTCTTCAGCAGGACAATGCGAGCTCTCACACATCGGCTCAAACAACTGCATTTTTGAGCACCCAAAACATCGAATTAATGGGCCATCCGTCGTATAGTCCTGACTTGGCACCGATTGACTTCTTTTTATTCCCGTACGTAAAAAACAAACTGAGAGGTCAACGTTTTTCGACACCTGAAGAAGCAGTTGCAGCATTCAGAATGCATGTTTTGGAGGTACCTCATTAAGAGTGGCAAAAGTGCTTCGACAAATGGTTCAAACGCATGCAAAAATGTATAGATCTTCATGGAGAATATTTTGAAAATCAATAAAGTGATTTTCGATGATTAAAATTTGTTTTTGTTTTCTAATCCCGACATATAAAAGGCACCCCTCGTAACTCAATAGAAAACATCTCATGGACAAATAAAGTCTTTTTTACATAGAAGAAGAACTGTACTTCATGATGCTGTTAAAGCATTAAAAAATATACCGCAAATTAATTTTAATCTGAAATACCCAAAAGTCTTTTTTTCTGCACCTTTAAGCTGGAAAGTCGTGAAAACCTAAGGCACCTCTCAATTAAAATTCTATTTCAGTGCGTCAAAAGTCTTTGGAAGTCTAAATTTTTGTTAAATAATTTTTGAATGTTTGGCCGGGAACAGGAGGATCCATTTATGGCGTACGTTTTGATGATCTTTCACAGGTTTAAGCCGACTCTGATCGATAAATGTTTTTTATGAGGATCTTTTTCATAGCAGAATTACCCTCGGAGGTTTGCTATTGCCTGCCGAGTCCGGCAAAAAACTTTCATTATCATTTCACTTGTCATTTTGATGCTTCATGCACGCAGATTAGAACCTGTGAAATCCCGAATGGTAGTCACGCATCAATCCATCCGGCTACGGTGACTGAACCTGTATTAGCTTGTGTTATTATAATGAAAACATGGGAAGGTTTTCTGGTACCAACCCAAGTAGATGAGCTTTTCCTGAGCGTCACAATAGACATTTGTCACCACTGAGTGAACCTTTCTAGAGGAACCTTTCTAGTCTAACATATGCAAAATGCAGACGCGCAGATCTTTAGAATAATAATTAGAATAACAAGCGGCTGTCGGGTGGAATAAACTAGCGACCACTTCTTCATAGACGTGAGGGCAAATATTTAACCATTCATAATATCAAAAAGAGCTGAAGAACGATTTCTTATGCCCACAGAATTCGCCGCGCAGCTACTGTGGATGAGATGACTCCTTATTAAATTCCGTATCTTTGTTGTTAGTTTAACATTTTCCAACAGGGATTGTCCTTATGACGCATTTCTTCACCTGTGGTTGCCTCTTTTAATCACACAATCATACGTATGTACTTATATGTGAGTTGTATATGTGTGTCGATATATGTATGTGTTAGTGTAGATATATACATGGAGGCGACTTTTCTTCTCATACTCAAGGCAATCTCCTAGCTGCCGCTTAAGTGGTTCATTGAGTGTCTTCTGAAGTGCATATAAAGATATTAATGATGGAGTGCGTGCAAGTGTGCGTGTGGTTATGATGTGGTGGTATGTGTGGGATACTGGCGTGGTAGTCTCTTATTATGTGGTACAGCTACCGCAGCTGCGTGTGATATTTAATTAACATAATTATTTTACGAACTGCCAATGTGGCACAAATGTTCTTTATTGAGGTTTAACGAGAGAAATGTTGTAAAAATAATTAAACTTTTTTCTTGGTGTATTTCTATTCTTGTAAAAGAAGTTTCAAATCAAGCTTTTAAAAAAAAAAATATATACATATATAATCTAACTGGCAGTTGAATGAAATACCTACTCGTAAAGGATATCAATGCCTCCAATTGAAATCGAAGTATAGATTCTTTAAAATCTCAATATAATAACAGCAGCTCGCAATTGGTATTACACAGGTTTATCATAAAGTGAGTGTTATAAATGAAATTTTAGTAAAATTGTGCCTATGGAAAAGAAAAATTTACTTCCCTATTACATTTTGAAATTTGAAGGCATTAACTATATTAATCACGAGTTCAACGTCTGAGTTGTGAGAATGCTAATTACAGGGAATATCGAATGTCTAATAGAAGTATGACCACCAAAACTTAGCAACTATTTTCCCAATTTGATTCCAGCAAACTGCATTGTATGGACATATTATATTTATTATATGCAATATATTCAATAAAATACATAGCCACCACCTTTAGCTTTAATGACTTCACATCTTCGACTCAATTTCTGTTAATTTCTGCGCAAGTTGTGGAGGTAATCGGCTCCAAATTAGAGGCATTTTCTTTGGGTTCTTGCTTAACTGTTGCCCAAACATTTTCAAAGCCGTTATTATCACGTGACTGTCAAGGCCAATCCAACATTTCAATCCCGTTTTGCTGCTTCCAGTCTATGTACCTTTAGCTTCGATACTGGGGATCGTGATCTTCTTGTAAAATCCAAGGGTGGCTAGTTCCGCTAACGGTAATAATGCTTTTCGGTAAATTTTATTCATCAATACTGCATTCAAGTTGGGAATAAACACAAATAAACCGTCAAGTCCTTTTTCGGAGAGGCTGTTCCATCATAAACCTTAACGAGACAGGTATTTTTTTGTTCGCCCGAAAAAAATATTTTCAAGAGTTATCGGCAATTTTGTTTTTTGGCTCAAAATCGATTTTTTTTAATTATATAAGAAACAATTTTTTTTAAATGCCCATAACTTAGTCAAATATGAACCGATTTTAATAATTCTGGGTTCAAAATGATCGTCATTCCTTACACAAGCGACTTCATGTAGAAACAATTGCAAAAAAGTAGTTGAAATTTTTTTATTTAGCAAAAACGAAAAAAAAATTGAAATTTTTTCGAAATTCAATATTTCAAAAAGTGTATTTTTTTTTTTATAACTTTTTCCAAATCAAGAGGACACCTCAAACTTCAATTAAGCTGAATGCCTAGTAGTTAAAATGAGTTGTTTTTGAGTAATGAATTTTTGAGTAAAAACCTGTTTCGCACTTTTTGTTTTTTGCAAAATAAAAAATGTTCTACTATTTTTTGCAATTGTTTCTACATGAAATCGCTTGTGTAAGGAATTACGATCATTTTGAACCCAGAATTATTAAAATCGGTTCATATTTGACTAAGTTATGGGCATTTAAAAAAAAATGTTTCTTATATAATTAAAAAAAATCGATTTTGAGCCAAAAAACAAAATTGCCGATAACTCTTGAAAAAAAATTTTTTCGGGCGAACAAAAAAATACTTGTCTCATTATTTTGACCAGGGAGCAACATATTTAAGTTACATCGAAATCGAAGAACATGACCCGAATAGCCCGGTTGAATTGAAATGGAAAGCATCAGGAGGTATTTCGTTTTGTCCTCGTTCACCACCAGACCCATTCGCTTTGCCTCTTTATCCAGCTTGGAGAAGGCAGAACCAACAGCGCGGTTGTTAAGGCCGATGATGCCAATATCAGATTAAAGAAGTTACGCGACAGCGAGTTACCCAGTCTCAACCCTCGTTTGGTTTGCGACTCAGAATCGCAACTAATTATTATTAATCCGGTTATCAAAAATAATGTTAATGGATTTTCGTGCTGTTTCTGACAAACAGTGGGGTGGCTGAAGTACCAACGAGCTTGGTGTGCAAAAGATTGATTGTATGATGGGTTGCGTGGTATATGTAGTCCATTTGTTCAATTTCACGGTTGCTTAACGTTCACTGTGTTTACAAAATATATACATATGTACGAGGTGTGTTCAAAAATTAAGGCGAATTTTCAAATTTCGCCGGCTACGTACATTCCATATTCGATTATTATATTGGTATGTTTGGTTGTGTTCTGCGAGTTCGGCGATTTTCTGAAAAACTGGGATTGCAGCATTACCCTAGGTTTATGTGCATACGAGAGTCTTCTGGATAACTTGTACGGTGTATTAGACAAGGAAACTCTTTTCCGTGCAGGTTAGTTTGCTATGCGTTTTCTCAGTATTAGTTACTTGCACCTCTAAGAATTGACATCAGTTCATTCAGAACTGTAGGAATAGAAAGTTGCAGGTTGCAGCGTGAGAGAAGAGCTGATCTGACAGGTTGAAAAATGTTGCAGACGTTTTGCAATCGTAAACTGAGGTTGAATGAGAGCACTCTCTGAGTATTGCGCTTCCTCTGATAATTTGTATCTCTTATTTTGATTGAGAAATCATTATGATTACAACTAATTTTCTGGCAAACGGATTGTGCATGTCTTTGGCACTTCTTCATCAAACACAATCAAACTTAGTATACATAGCGCACTTGAACGTTTGACTGATTTCAAGCAAGTTCTAAAAATTCAGTTTAGTTTAAGTTAAAGCCTAGGCTGGGTATTCTCCCCAAATATGACCGAGCTTAGACTCGTTTACAAGAATTTTTCGTTGATCTTGTTTCGAGCGGCAGTAAATGTGCTATACTTTCTACTTCCGCCACAAGCACACCTTCAATTAGGATACACAAAAACCTAACCACCAATTTTACGCCCTTCTGTATGCTTTTTGTATAGTAATTTTCATTCGCACTTTGTTGCAATACCAATCGAGCTCATCTTTCACTCTTTTCCAGGCACTCTGAAGCCTCGAAACATCTGTAATGGGGGCCACTTAATTTTTCAATCGATGATCTGCATATTCCATTTACGTTTTGCACGCACCAAAATTGATGCATAAATTGCGCTGACAAGCGAATCATCACACCGACACCGACAGCAACAGCAACTATGCCATAAATGCTAGCGTGCGCGAATGCTGTCAGGCAGCCGAAATTTCTGGGAACAGTAGGTAAAAGGACGCGACAATATGAGGCGGTTATACGCGAACGGACGCTTTGTCGCATTGTCAAAATTCAAATTGCGGCTGCTGCTGTACATGTATGACGGTATTTTATGATAACACATATGTACATACCTCGACTCAACGCAATGTGTGCATATTAAAATTGTAAGCGCGCCTTTGTGTAAGTGTGTGTGTGTGTGTGCAGTAGGTGTGTTCGTGCTGATTGTGCAGCACTGAAAGGATATGCGCGACTTAAATGGCGGCGAAATTGCCGCTGTATGAACTGCAATTTTGCTGAATTGGTGAAAGGCGGATGTTGCCAATGTCAGCGTGCGTGTGTGAGTCTATGGAAATGTGCATGTAAGTGCATATTGGCTACTCAATACGTGAATGGATATAATATGTATTTATGTGTGTGAGGATCGAGGAGAGTGGGAGTGTAAAAGCGGATGTGTGTGCCGAAAAGACAAATGTTCCATATGCTGCTCACTACACCTCATTCTACCTCCGTATGCCATTGTGTGTGTTGGTGCGTTTGTGTAATTTTCAAAACTTCACAATAATGGCAACACAAGTGTAATTGGATCTGCGGCACGTTGGCAGCCACATTGAATGCGGCCAAACGCGACGGCATAAAAATTGAAACACGAGAAAATCTGCCTGAGGCGAAAAAAGTAAAATGAAAAATCGTTTCCTAAAAATTGCAGTTCAACTTGAGCGCGAACGGAGAGCTCACAGAATATAGGGGCTAAGCGGTGGCAAAGGAAGTTGCTTGGAAAAAAGAAGAAGAAAATTTCGCGCGCCAAACAATAATGTTTACAATGGGATGAAACAGAGTTGGTTAACGGCGCATTGTTGTTGTTATTATTGTTGTCACAGCTAACTTTACTGCTCGTTGTTGCTTGTGTGGGTCCAAATTGAAGGGCCTGCCGACGCCTGCCGCGTAATTGACAGTTTCATTGCGTTTTGATTGATTTTTGCGGTTTGTCGAACACAGCCACACTCACAGACGCACAAATATGTATAGATACACGTGAGCACATACAAAATTTTTTAAATTCTTTTCTCAAATATTTGTGTGTATGTGTGTTGGTATGTGCATAAATACACACGTAAATGCAGCGCGCACTGTGTATACACTTCAAAATTGAGTGGCGCTCAAATTTCAATTAAAATAAAGTGTAGTGAAAAGCAAGTAAAACGAGAAGTACACACACGAAAGCATAAAATAAAAATGAAATAAAGCAAACAAAAAAAATATGTTAAATGTGGAAAAACTACCAGCTCGCAGCAAAATAAAATGAAATTCAATGATAGTGCAGCGGCGTATATACCGTCGAATGAATTTAATACTACAATTTAATACCCAGTAAGTTTGACCAACAACAACAGCAACTGCAATATTTGGCAAACAACAAACAAGCCTTGCAACCAAGCCACAGATTGATGAAAAAGTAGGAACATAGTGAAATGTGGATGGTAAATAAAATTTAATAGGAGGACCTAGTTATTAAGTCGAAAATTTTAATTATCACAAAACTAAATCAGAAATGTATATTTCTAAAAAAATTTATTTATTTGAAAGTGCGCGATTTACCTATCTCTCATTTGCTGTAAAAAAATCTAGTATTATTGAAGTGAAACTGCTTGGGCGTCGATGGACGAGCTAGAATGGAGTAAATTTTCAAGGCCATGCGACGTTTTGGGCACTTTCGCTCCGTGAGAGAGAAAAAAGATATAACGTAGAGGAAAAGGAGAGAGAGAGAGCTATACCTTTTATATATCTTAGATACACTTTTGGCTATTTTTCATTGTGGTTGCTAATTTCTGCCTACTTTTTGGCGCTTGTTTGTTGGTGCTAATTTGTAGGAAATATATTTTTGGTGCCTACTTTTTGGTGTCCGCCGTAGCCGAATGGGTTTGTGCGTGATCACCATTCGGAATTCACAGAGAGGTCGTTGGTTCGAATCTCGGTGAAAGCAAAATTAATAAAAAACATTTTTCTAATAGCGGTCGCCCCTCGGCAGGCAATGGCAAACCTCTGAGTGTATTTATGCCATGAAAAAGCTACTCATAAAAATATCTGCCGTTCGGAGTCGGCTTGAAACTGTAGGTCCCTCCATTTGTGGAACAACATCAACACGCACACCACAAATAGGAGGAGGAGCTCGGCCAAACACCTAACAGAAGTGTACGCGCCAATTATTTATTTTATTTTTACTTTTTGGTGTTATGTGTCCTTGGTGCCTACTGTTTGGGGCGTTTCTTGGTCCCAATTTTTTTAGCGTTTTTTTTTTTGTGCCCACTTTTTGGCGCTTATTTCTGTTTCCTGGCTAGTGCTTGTGCGTACTATAAAGTGCTATCCATTCCGGAGTCGGATTTATTGGTATTGCCTTGCGTTGCTGCGGTCCTGGAATCGCTGTGTTTTTGCGGGTGATAAACGCTCGGAGTAGTGCGCGTTGTTGCCACGGTTTGTGTCCGGCGTTTAATTCCATCGGTCGACGCTTCTCCGTTTTTTGTAAATTTTGTCTATTTGTATTCTCTGCAAATGTTGTGAATTTATTTAGATATATACTCTTTTTTACTCTCTCTCTCATTCTCTCTCGGGTCTCTCCCTCTTTCTTTGTCTGCCTTGAAAGTTTCACTTCTGTTATGTGTCCTACACGCACTTTTTTATTTTTTTTTTGTGAAAATTAGGTAGAAATAAACGCCAGCTGTTGTTGCAGCAGCAAGCTGACTGTTTTTTCTGCGTACGAAATTCATAGTGGTATCCAATAAACCTATTTTATTAGAAACAAATTTTTTTATTTTTAATCGGAGAAGCTTACCAAGTTGAAACTCTTAGTAACTGAGGATCAGACATCAAAAATAAGTATTTTTTAATTTTACTTTAGTAACTAAGAATACCCTTTAAGAGTCGAATAATTAGTAAATTTTAGAGATGTTATTAGTTTTTTTCTTTTATTTTATTTTATCTCGGAAGTGTTTTTCTTTCGGAAGTGCATTATTTTTTTGTATTCTGATTTTTTATTACTTTTCTCATAAGAACGAATCACGTTTCTAGAAAAAAAATTTGGAATTCCGAAAGAAATTTATATATTTTCAGCTGTATTTCGTGGTTATTTATTGCTTTTGTTTGTACTTTTTCACCAAATTGTGCTAAATTCCTCTTCAGGGTATGCCCATGAAACAAATGAATCTTTTTAGTATTAATTAGGGGCTGCCGAAGCCGAGTGGGTTGATGCGTGACTACCATTTCTAAGTGTACAGAAGCGAAGCCACAAGCACGAGACACCAATTGATATAAAATGTTTTTAATACCGGAGGCTCCTCGGCAGGCAATAGCAAGTCTCCGAGAGTATTTCTGCCATAAAAAAGATCCGCATGAAAAACGATCTGTGGAGAACATCAGGAGCTGGTCTAAATACCCAATAGAGGATGTAAGCGTCTATTATAATATATACATGTATATATTTTTTTAGTATTAATCTTACCCAAATTAATTACTCCGAATATGCTTGGTAGTTCTCCAGGTCTCATTTTTGTTGGTGAAAATTTAATTTTTCACTTACATTGATCATTTCCTTATCAGCTATCCGTAATATTGCCCTATTTTTATCCCTTTAACTTTGTTTGTTGTTTATTTCCCCTCTGATAGTAGTCTCTGCTATTTTAATTTTCTAGGCGTAAATCTTAATGCTTTTAACTGAACCATCACAGAATCCTTTTTACCCAAAATAAATATTTTAGAGACTGGTCTTTCCTTACAAGACCTACCCTTGTTTACATATACAAAAACAGTGAAGAAGCTAGAAAATAGCAGTAGCAAATATCAAAGTCACCAAGAAGGTCACTTATAAAATAAAGTTTCAAGTTTATGAATGAACCTGATAAATTTTTGCGTCAGGTAGTTTTTTAGCAGTATGAGAACTGTCGACATGAATAACATTGGTTTGGCAGCTGAGAATGGCGAACTGTGTTAACAATGACTCGTTTAACGCACGAACAACACCTCAAAATTGTGGAAATTTATTTTGAAAAAAAAGGAAGAATCTGTTCGCTCGGTCCTTAGAACATTGGCGGCATCATTGGTCCTTATTTCTTTCTAAATGAGAAAGGAGTTGGAGTTACAGTGAATGGCGAGTGCTATCGAGCTATGCTGATTGAATTTTTGTTTCCAGAAATTAATCAGTTAAACATCAAAAACATTTGGTTCCAACGAGATGGCCCATTGGCGAAGTAGCAACAAAAGCTGAGACTCAAAAAGTTCACAGACGAACTTTCAATTTCAAAATTTGATTAATAGTCATTATAAACAATTTTATGAGGTTTGAAATGAGAAACGTGTCATCAATTAAGGCATTATTTTGTTTTGGAAAGGTCAAGTCCTAAATTTTTGTAATGTTATTCATCGATGAAAATATTAGTAAATTTTCCTAAAATTCAGAGGTCTCTCGAAGTTATGCACTGAATTAGTGTAAATTTTATTATTTAGTTTGCTAAAATTCTAAAAAATATGATAGGTGTTTGGCCAAGCATCTCCATAAATTTACGATTACCGAAAAAATTAAAATTCTAAAGTTTATTAAAAAAAAAAAAATCAATTAATAATGATCTACTCAGCATTTTAACTGCCATGAAACAAATAAAAGATCTGCAAATTAAAAAATTAAAGGGGCAGATACCTGTAAAATTTCGAAAAAAAAATTTTTGTTTTTTCATAAAATTATACTATAATCCTTTAAGAATATGTCAAAAAAATTTTAGAACGTAAATTTAAGTATTTCTTATATTATATTATAGATCGTCAACCGTGAAGACTCTATTCTTTGCGTTCGAGTGCTGGGAGAGGAGTTTCCATGTATTACATTACTTCTTGGACGTCGCACAAGCTTTCGACAAGGTTTGGCATCACGGTTTAAATAACAAACTAAATACCTGCCTTCCAAGCGGTTTTTGCGCCCTCCTAAAGTCGTATCTGAGTGAACGCTACTTTCGCGTTAAACAAGGAAATGAATACTCTGACCTTGAAGAAATAAATGCTGGTGTGCCGCAAGGAAGCATTCTTGGTCCGCTCTTATACCTTTTATACACCAGAGACTTGCCGATACCCTCGAATAGCTTGATCGCCACTTTCGCCGACGACACTGCCATCCTAGCAATTGGAAAAAGTGCTGAAGAAGCTGCAACCAAACTTCAAATTGCAACAAACGCTATTGAAGAATGGACGAAGACTTGGCGCATAAAATTGAACAATACCAAGTCAATACATGTAAACTCCACCAACAAAAAAGTGAATCATTATCCAATAATGCTGCTAGGTGCCGCAATACCACATGCAAACACTGCAAAATACCTTGGCATGACGCTTGATGCTAAGCTTCGATGGAAGGAGCATATAAAACTTAAACGGCATGAAATCCATCTGAAGGTAATACAAATTAAATGGCTAATTGGACGAAGATCAAAGCTATCCATATATAACAAAATAGCGATATATAAACAAATTATAAAACCAGTGTGGTCCTATGGCGCGCAATTATGGGGTTGCGCCAGTCAAAGTAATATAAATATACTTCAACGACTCCAGAATAAAATCCTTCGAGATATTCTCAACGCACCTTGGTTCGTTCGCAATAAGGGTATTCATCGTGACCTCAATATCCCTACGGTCGCTGAAGAAATTAAAAAACAAGCAGAAGCCCACTCCCATAGGCTTCAAAGGCACGTGAACGAGGAAGCTAGCAATCTGCTCAACACCTCAGGCCTAACTCGACGACTGCATCGAATTAAACCACATGATCTGGCATGATGGCTGTTAACTTAAGGAAGGGACTATGAAAATCTCTTCACAAAATTTTATTTATGTTACCAAAATTGTACTGCTCGTTAGTTTATCTGTAACTAGTTGCAGTGCCAACAAACATTGTTATGTATTTTATATTGTATCTATGTTTGTAATAAAAAAAAAAAAAAAAAAAACTTCTAGTCGTCAGTGCAAATCATTTTGAGATATGTAATTCGCGATCCTCTGACGGCTGGTTTCACATAAATTTTGACTTAAAAAGGCCCAAAGATGCCGTCATATGCAATATACAGTTGTCTGAAGACTTCCCAATTCCATTTCAATGATCTTCCGCGTACACTTTTTTTAATATGTTTAATGCAATATTTCTGGAGATAATTAATGCGGTAGACCACGTGGTCTCTACTCAATTGAAATTTCTTGTTGTTATTGTAAAAACATAAATATTTCTTAACAGTGTTTGCCAATGATGCTGAAGTGACAGTCCCTCACCGTATATAAGTCCGGTTGTTCCAGTGATATAGAACGGACTATCCGTTGAAGCGATACGTTGATAGATTTTTGGGTATTGGGATCTCAACTATATATTAGTGTAAGGTGTAGATGTGTTTATGAAACAAAATTGCGGAACATTTCTACAGCTGTAGTGAGAATTATGACGTACTCAAAGCAGGAATAGCAGTGCTGCAAGGAGTGTTAATTCCAAGCTCAATACCTGGTATCTAAGAGGATCTATTAGATTTTACTTGGTATCCCTTTACAGTGGGCACTAAACAGAAATATACAATTTCCATAAGTCTTTTCCTTTTTCCTTTAATTTCTTGATGTTGTCCCTCAAATTGAAGGATAATAACTTTTCCAGAGGACAGTAATGGCCTCAGAGATTTGTAATTACCCTCCTGAATGGCGAACGCCATTAAAAAAAACTTTATCGTTTGATGTTTCTTGCTCACAGTAATAATCGATCCCAGAACTAATCGATCGGTAACATTGTGAAAACTCATTCTGCTACTGCGGTCATCTCGATCTGATCTAGGTAAAGTAGGGATGCCTCTACTAGTGGTACTGTAACGATTCGAAGCCTCTTACAGAGTGGGTAAATTAAAATATTATAGTCTGACATGCAATGAGATTCTCTCGCCAGTCATGTTATGTCACAGATGTGTAGCAGTCACACAAAATTCCAATTTATTATTTGTAAAAGAGGCTATTAGAGAAAGATCGTCGCAAAAAAAAAATTTTCTGGAAGAGTCAAAAGTGAGGTTAGTTATTGATCATCCTCTACTACGTCTTTCCAGCTTGCGATTCGCAATTTCTGCGGGCCAGTTGTGATCTCATCAATCTAGCGTTTACGTGGCCTCGCTCGGCTTTCCGTCCAATCGGTAGTCTATGGAACGCTATACTGGCAGCTACCAGAACACATTCTTGCTCCCACTCCGTCCGCTGCGGTTTCCCAATTCGTCGGTTTGGTTAAACAGTATCACCACTAGAAGGACAGTAAAAGGTGATATACATATCTATATCATATCTGAAGATCAGTATTCAAGTTGCACATTATTGCTTTTGTACTCGAACCACGCCTAACAATCGCTGACGACTTTTATATGGGCCTCTTCAAACGATTCGTACCTAATGACATGTACTCGGTAAAGCACCATCTCATTTGCCAAGATTTGTAGGTGCAATTCTGGCAAGAGCCAAATTATTTCGGTGGCACTATTCGTCGAATTCCTCCTTCGGCGGGCAGTGACAAACCTCCAAATGTATTTCTGCCATGAAAAAGCTCATAAAAAAAAATGTCTGCCGTTCGGAGTCGTCTTGAGACTGTCGGTCACTGCATTTGAGGAACAGCATCAAGACGCACGCCACAAATAGGAGGAGCAGCGCGGCAAAACCCCCAAAATATAAAGGGTTTTTCAATAAGTGCGGGTAGATGTTGAAATGGAATAAAATGGCGTTTGCTGTGTGGCACGTAGCGCCGTCCTGCTGGAACCACATGTCGTCTAGGTCCATATGGTACAATATGGGCCATAAGAAATTGGAAGGGCCACCACGTCTGCCGAAAAATGGGCGCAATGCGCGCAACGTTTGCGTTAATGAACACTCATTTTGATAATAAAGTTTTATCACTTGAACGTGCTGTTCAATCGTATAACTTGCCATGATGATTTGGCATAAACAACTGAATAATAAACAAAAGATTTGACAGATGTCACCAAAACAAAATGGCTGCCACAGGGCGCCAAAATCGACCCGCGCCAATTTAAAAGCCCTATAGTCCCGACGTACTCGGTCAAGTCCCATTATAGGACTACTAGCTATAAAGCCACATGTTCCGATTGAAACCATTCCAGTCGCTATGACCGCCATGCTAGAAATGACATACTCTTCTATTAGTTCGAAGCAGAAGCCTAATAAAAATAACTGTGACGCAAAATATATGTTCAGGATTTTTCCATTTGTAAACATTCGGCGTTTTTTGGAATAGAGAATGTAGAATGATTCTATTTCACTATATAGCATAAAAATGGACACCGACATTGGCTCACCTGCTGTTGTTGATACCTTCCGCATTACTACACGCACAACCCTGAACATTTGAGCTATTGCCTGAAGCAAGCACCCACCTGCAACGTGTGCCTGTGGTATTTGAGTTACTGCGGCACGTGCTGCAGCATGCCAAAAAAGTACGGATATTCTCAACCAACAAAAGTTTTCGGCCACTTTGTTTAAATAAACCTTTGTAAAAGTAAAAAAAAAAATAAAAGTAACAATCGTTAAAATAAACTTTCGCATGTGTGAGGCAACTTTGTTGGTACTCGTGCTACATACACGGTTTGACCATTTGGTTCGCTGGTACGACACAGAAATTGCGTGTGTTGTACAAGACCGTTCCCTCGCTCCACCTTCGGAGCAACGCCAATCACTGAGTTGCATGTGTAACACAAAAGCGGTAACATTTGCGCCACACCTGATGCTGTTGCACACTGTGTTGTGTTGCGTTGCACGTTGAAAGCACTATTCTCTTCCACCGCGTTTATGTGTTGGCAGCAGCAAATGTTGTGAATGCCACATGCCGTTGCAGGAACGGTTCATGACCGACAGCCAAACAAGTGAATTGTGTTTTAATTACCAAGAACATTACAATAACAATACAATAGCATAACAACAAAATAGTGTATTATACATACACATATAAATGAGAGAAGTACCAACAAGGCTGCTAAGGAGCTTGTGAGGCAGCAACGCGCCTTATTCTTTGTGGCATCCCTCCCCTCTGTCCTTTTAATTACCACGTCACTGCACGCATACATATTGTTTGGCATCCTTGTGCTTGAGCAATTCCAAGGCCCGCCTTTCCCTGCAGCCACCTGCCAGTCACTTGTATCGTTTTAATGAAATTATGTCAGTTGTCTGTTGTCTTTTGTGGCGCTTTGCTGTTCAGTTCGATTTATTGACAGCGAACACGAATCTGGTTGCATGCAACAACTTCGATAATTTATATTAGTTGTTGTCTGCGGTAAATTGGTGTATTGGCTCATTTGCCCCAATTTTTTCACAATTCCATGTTAATGGCACTTATTAGAATAGATCCGTATTTATAGATTTTATGAATGCACCTTCTCTACTTTTCGCACACATATCCATGTACACTTTTGATGGCCGTCGTTATGGCGGGCGACAAAATTCACGATCCACTATTTCACACAATCCATTATAAGCGGAAAGCTCTTGAATGCAAAGGAGTCCTTGAGAAAATTGTCACCATCATAAAAGAATTGTACTCGGGCGCTTCATGACGCGCGGTATTTCTGCAAGCTTCTCTTTGCAAGCGCGTAGTTCTAGTTGTATTCGTCGCATCGGTTCACGCTAGAGCTTTTTGGAAAGCTCTTTTCACGTGCTAACACGTGTTTGATTAATTGTTTTTTGCTTTTAGTCGTTCGTGAGTTATAGCGTCGCAAACATGGAGCAAAATAAAGAGAAAATACGGCATATTTTACAGTACTACTACGATAAAGGCAAAAATGCATCTCATGCTGCCAATAAAATTTGTACAGTTTATGGACCCGATACAGTTTCCATTTCCACCGCACAACGATGGTTTCAACGTTTTCGTTCTGGTGCAGAGGGGATCGAAGATGCGCAACGGTCCGGAAGGCCTGTCGTCGAAAATTGCGATAAAATCGCTGAATTGATCGAAAGAGACCGGCATAGTAGCAGCCGTAGCATCGGCCAAGAGCTGGGCATGAGTTATCAAACCGTTATAAACCATTTGAAGAAGCTTGAATTCAAAAAGAAGCTCGATATATGGGGCAACACGACGCAAATAAACATTTTTGCCCGTATGCATGCATGCGAATCGCTTCTGAATCGCAACAAAATCGACCCGTTTTTGAAGCGGATGGTGACTGGCGATGAAAAGTGGGTCACTTACGACAACGTGAAGCGCAAACGGTCGTGGTCGAAAAGCGGTGAAGCTGCCCAGACGGTGGCCAAGCCAAGACTGACGGCCAGGAAGGTTCTTCTGTGTGTTTGGTGGGATTGGCAGGGAATCATCCACTATGAGCTGCTCCCCTATGGCCAAACCGCTTGAATGCAGCACTCATGCAGAAGAGGACATCATTGATCAACAGAGGCCGAATTGTCTTCCATCAGGACAACGCCAGGCCACACACATCTTTGGTGACGCGCCAGAAGCTCCGGGAGCTCGGATGGGAGGTTCTTTTTCATCCACCGTATAGTCCTCATCTCGCACCAAGTGATTACCACCTATTTCTGTCCATGGCGAACGCGCTTGGTAGTCGGAAGTTGTCCACAAGAGAGTCCTGTGAAAATTGGCTCTCCGAGTTTTTTGACAACAGGGAAGCGAGCTTCTATAAGAGGGGCATTATGAAGTTGGCATCTCGTTGGGAACTCGTCATCGAACAAAACGGCGCATATTTGACTTAATCCGCATTATTATAACCAATTTTATGAACAATTGAAAATTGAATAAAAATACCGCAAGACTTTTTTGACAACCAACTACCACTTATACGAAAATACTTTAAGTGGTAGTATCAAAGTTCATACCGGTGTTAGGCAAGGATGTGTATTATCTCCATTCTTGTTCTACCTAGTCCTGGACCTGGTCAGCAGGGGCATTTCCTAAGGCTTATGCGGCCGGCTTGAAGACTTAGACTATGCGGACGACATTTGTTTACTATCGCACAGATACTCAGATGCATCAGCTAAACTACAAGCGGTATGCCATGTGGTAGCACAAAAAGGTCTAAAATTAACATAACAAAGATCAAAGTAATGCGGATTAACACCACCGAAACGCAAGCTCTTCAAATTGCCGACACGCCACTTGAAGAAGTAGATGAATTTTGCTACCTTGGGAGCATGATTTCAAAAAAAAGGCGGATCAGCAACTGACATACGCAACCGAATATCTAAGGGACGCGTTGCATTTAGCATGTTAGACAAGGTGTGGAGATCAACTCACATATCCAGCCACACAAGACTGAAAATAATTGTGGCCAATGTGAAGTGGGTAGTTCTGTATGGATGTGAAACATGGAACTTAACAACAATCCTATGACAATCATTGCAATCTAACCTCAGAATACCCATTGCGGCACTCGCTGTGTGGCACATAGTGCAGTCTTGAAGGCACCACATAATGCTTACGCTCATATTGTTCAATTAGTTTCAAAAAGAAGTGAACTTCCTTACTGTCCAATGAAACTTTTTGTATCAACTCACATTTTAGTAAGACTTAATTGTATTTTGCTGCTAAATTTTGTAATAAAACAAAATTTTCAACAATTTTTTTTTTCGCGACTACGAGACTCTTCCACCATCACTACTGCAATTAAAAAAGTAGTTCTTAATTGATATTACTCCACTCGCATTTTCGTACCACCCTAACGTCTACTCTTTTTATTTTACTTTTGTAAATTTGAAGCCATTTCGTGAGCGTGAAAAAATTTTAGAGTAAATCTATTTTTAACGAGCATTCACTTTTCTTTTTTATTAATTTTTTAATAATTTGGTAAAATTTTTTTATTCATTTCATTTGCTTTATACAACCTTAAAAGTATTGTATATCAAGGTAAAAATTTGTGCAGAACGTTTCTGTTAAAAATGTCATGCTCGCCTGGAGACAGGTACATGGGCGTACTGTGCATGACCAACATTTTCACAAAAGCGGAAGTTTGTCGAGTTAGGTGGTATTCGTTGTTTTTTACACTCTCACGTATGCCAACGCCACGTTCCGGTTTCATTTACCGCTACAAGCAACGCCTGCTTCAGCAAAGGCTCGGCGCTGCAATAAAAAGTGGTCATATCCCACATAAAATGGCGAGCAGAAAAATTGTAGAGATTAGTCAGTGTAGCGGAGGTCAGGTGATGGTTATCGATGGTCGGTTGGTGTGGTAAATTCTGCAGGTAAACATGCAGGAAAATCCAGAACTAGTGTAACAAATTTGTGGTTCAGAACTAGTACGTGTTCAATGGTTTGGTGGGGTCTTGTGCATATTTCGGATGCAGTAAGTTTTACTCAAAATATGTGATTTTTTTGGGCTTATTAAGCTCAAGGCAACCACCGCAGACGGTTGAATTTGTACTTGACTATCCTTTGGAAGAACCTTGGTTCGAAAACTAGAGGGCATTAAGGGGTAACACCACTGTACACGCGTAAAATAAACACGATTTTTAAAGAATTTTTTTGTATAGAAAGAAAGGGAAAACAATCACTCTGATTTGGAAAGTTATTACTTATATATTAAAATACAAAACTACAAAGTTTGATCGAAAAATTTTACAAAATGGCGGCATTGGAGACATTTTTGTAAAGTGGTTTCTCTTGAAGGAGCTCCGCGGCACGCAGCACAGAAGGTGCAAATTTTAATTTGGAACAAAGAAACCTTTTTTTCCTTAATCTAGATAAGAATAGCTAGAGAAACACGTAGGGGATTGAAAAAATATTTTTTTTTGTGGAATTGGCAAGCATTTGAAGGAAAAAACTCTATTTCGGACTAAAAAAACGGCACTTAAATAATTATAACAATCGTTTAAATTAATCTATCGAAAATACCCTACGCTCTTCTCTTAAGAAGGTTATTATACAGACGTAGTGAAAAACCTGATTAAAAATATTTAAAATTGTTTGAGTTATGCTGCGTGCCAATTTCAGAAAACGTGTTTTGAGAAAAACGCGTTTAAAGTTTGGAAATTTGGAGAAGTCGTTAGGTAGCAGTCACTAACGCTTGGTTAAAAGCTTAAAATATTTATGAAATAAACTTCGGTAACGTATAAAACTTTTTGTTCTGTATTTTAAAAGGTTCAAAGAATTTTTTAAGCTAATAAAAAAAAAAAAATTTTTTTGAAATTTCTACAGTGGTGTTACCCCTTAAACAACAAATGATAGAAAAAGCTTTTTCTAATAGTGGTCGCTCCTCGGTATGCAATGGCAGACCTTCGAATGTATTTTTACTAACTTAGTTCTCTTCGTTCTTATTTACTTAGTTCTCTATTTCATTACAATGTTTTTTTATGATGTTACAAAAATCATACTTATCTAAGATTCAAATTTTGTGCAAACTAAAAAAAAATGCGTGTAGCGTGGTACACATAACAGAAGTGAAACTTTCAAGGCAGACAAAGAAAGAGGGAGAGACCCGAGAGAGAAAGAGAAAGGTAGGGAGAGACCCGCGACAGAATGAGAGAGGGAGGGAGAGAAAGAATATATACCGAAATAAATTCGCAACGTTTGCAGAGAATACAAATAGACAAAATTAACAAAAAACGTAGATGAGTCGACCGGTCTAGGTAAGTGGCGGACACATACCGTGGCAACAACGCGCACTACTCCGAGCGTTTATCACCCGCACAAGCTCAGCGATTCCAGGACCGCAGTAATGGCACAAATTACCGAAAGGCAATACCAATAAATCCGAGGCAGGAATGGATGACACTTTATGGTACGCACAAGCACTAGCCAGGAAACGGAAATAAGTGCAAAAAACTAGGCACCAAACACAAAAACGCCAAAAAAATAGCAACCACAAGGAAAAACTCACGAAAAATAGCCTAAAGTGTATACAGTAGGTTCTGTTTTTATGCGGCTTTTTTTTATGCGGTTTTGAAATAGTGCGGTTTTTTTTTTAAATTACAAAATGCATGTCGACCTATCGGGAATTGTACATATAAACAAGATTCTAAACCAGCTAAGCAAAAACTCATCACGGATTACATCAGAAATGCTAACCCTACAAGTATGGAAGATATATAAAGATATAATTTTCAAAGATAAAATATTTTGTTTATGCGATTTTATTTAATTATTTCAGATTCATGCGGTCTATGGAACGTATCTATAGTAATAATATGGGACTAGTGCCCTTTTTTATGCGATTATTTCAGATTTATGCGGTTTCAGCATTTGAAACGTATCTATAGTTTTACTATAGAACTAGTAGCTTTTTTTATGCTGTTTTTTTTATGCTGCTTCTTGCGGAACGTATCTACCGCATAAAAACAGAACCTACTGTATACGATATATAAAAGGTATAGCGGCCGCCGTAGCCGAATGGGTAGGTGCGTGATTACCATTCGGAATTCACAGAGAGGTCGTTGGTTCGAATCTCGGTGAAAGCAAAATTAATAAAAACATTTTTCTAATAGCGGTCGCCCCTCGGCAGGCAATGGCAAACCTCCGAGTGTATTTCTGCCATGAAGAAGCTCCTCATAAAAATATCTGCCGTTCGGAGTCGGCTTGAAACTGTAGGTCCCTCCATTTGTGGAACAACATCAACACGCACACCACAAATAGGAGGAGGAGCTCGGCCAAACACCTAACAGAAGTGTACGCGCCAATTATTTATTTTTTTATTTTTATAGCTCTCTCTCCTCTACAGCTTTTTTCTCTCTCGCGGAACGAAAATGCCCAAAACGTTGCATGGCCTTAAAATTTTACTCTCGATTCTCGCTCGTCCATCAACGCCTAAGAAGTTGCACTTCAAAAAACATCTATATATTTCATTAAAGTTTCAAGCTTCTTAATCAGAATTTTTGGAAAATTGTGAGTATGCAGTTCTATAGCCCATTTAATATTGGCGGTGGTGGGTATATACTTTCGAGCATTACTTGTACTTGCATTTATGGCCTGGGATGCTTCTAGTGGTTTTTTTTTTTGTTTTTGTTTTGTTTTTACGAGGAGGAAGCATCGAAAGCCTAACCCCGTCAGTGTGGGACTTTAACCCGAACTAAACCTGCTACCGTCAAAGTACCGATCCACCCGGTACAACCGTTAAGTATTCGTCGGGAGGCGGTTTGAGCACTAAACTCAACGTCCGTTATTGTCCTGATGCAATCCGTCGAAAGTACCATCTGCTTGTTACCACCCACTGATTAGGTCACCTGATGAGAGAGCCACCCTTGTCATAACAATACTCCCCCACCCACCATGTCTCTGTCCATACCACAGAAAGGTAAGTTTCTATATCTGGTATCGTCAGTTCACCTGCATCCAAATAAATTTATCTAGAAAGTGGTTCTACAGCACAACCGTAAGTTACTAAATCTACTACTACTGGAAAAGTTACTACCTCTACTCGTACTACTATGGAATTTCAGCTATTTAGTGCTTTGCTTTCGCTTTTTCGCTTTCTCTCCATTTGTCTCAAAGCATTGAGTACGAGCGCTGACAGTTTTTTGATACAATCCCATACTTCATTAGATTGTAGCATGTGTGGAACAACATTGTCCGGTGTTATTGGTTCTGCTATTTGGTTCTCCAACAACTCTCGTTCTTTACTATATCTTTGGCAGTGAAAGAAAATATGCTCCGCATTTTCATTAGCCTTGGCACAAAATGAGCATATAACTCCATCATCATGGCCATACTTATGGAGGTATTCTGTAAAACAATCATGCCCTGTCAGGAACTGCGTCATATAAAAGTTGACATTACCGTGTTGTCTATCGACCCATGCCTGCACATTACTAATGAGTCGGTCTGTCCATCTCCCTTTGGTTGTTATATACCAGCGTCTTTGCCATTTAGATAGACTCTCGTATCTGATTTCTTTGCGCTCTTCAGCTATTAACGACCTGCCATGCTTCTAGTGGTGTCAACTGCCATCTGACAATTCCATTGGAAATCTTTACGTATTGTCCATAAAAGCCCTCAGAATATTTTGACGTGTGAGTCATATAGGTATTGTTTACCATGGCTTCAAAAATTCACCTCTGCTTAGAAATAGAATTAAACCGTGAACTCGTATAAATGTATATGTAAACATGTTTTGGTGTGACATTTGGATGTAAATAAATTTTAAGTATGAAATTGACAATTCTCAGTTTTATAAAAAATAAAAATGTAGTCTGCAACTTTTACGCAATGATGGTGATCTCTGCATGCCATTGCTTCTGCTCTGCTTTCGTGGCTTTTGAAATACGAGTATAGGCGGCAGTGCGCATTAGATTGAATCTTCGTTGTCGAAGAAAGTCAAAAAGTTCGCGGAATAAGGCCGGATTCACACTATGATGCCGATCACGGTCCGCTCTCGGTCCAGTCTCGGTCCGGTAAAATATTCACAAACGAAAAACAATGACTGTATTCACACTATCCGTGCTGTTCAAGTTTCGGTACAGTCACACTCCAGCATCGATCAAGTTCGAAGAATATTTTGCTGGAGCGTGATCGAACTTGCCGCGACTTGTACTGATAGTGTGAATAACGTTGCGTTCTCGGTTCAGTCTTTCGACAATAGCAAAGGAGTGCAGATCTAAGTTTTTACAATGACAGCTGAAAAATCTTGGTCTTTTGAAAAAGGTAAGTAATTGCATACAGGATTTATTATAAATTTTAAAGTTTTATTCAAATGGTGAATAACTAAAAAATAACGATCAATATCAGTATTCAAGGCGGCCGCCGTAGCCGAATGTGTAGGTGCGTGATTACCATTCGGAATTCACAGAGAGGTCGTTGGTTCGAATCTCGGTGAAAGCAAAATTAATAAAAACATTTTTCTAATAGCGGTCGTCCCTCGGCAGGCAATGGCAAACCTCCGAGTGTATTTCTGCCATGAAAAAGCTCCTCATAAAAATATCTGCCGTTCGGAGTCGGCTTGAAACTGTAGGCTCCTCCATTTGTGGAACAAGATCAAAACGCACACCACAAATAGGAGGAGGAGCTCGGCCAAACACCTAACAGAAGTGTACGCGCCAATTATTTATTTTTATCAGTATTCAAGATAATAAAGTAATCAATATGACGTGAATGAAAATTCCATTGCAATTCCAATGCACAAGATCTGTTTTACGTGTTCACGCGACGAACGATGAATCGCGACTGGACCGATGTAAGAACACAAATGTAGATGTCGAAAGATTTTACCGAACCGAGACTAGACCGAGAACGAACCGTGATCGGCACCATAGTGTGAATCTACCTTAAAAGAGAAGGGATTTGTTTTTAAATAGTTAAGTCTGTGTACCTCTCAGACAATCTATAGATTTTATTTATGCTAAATATGTATTAAGAAAATATCGAGTTCAAGCTATCAAAATAGTAGGAAAATATTTATTTTACTTCATCGCCAGTAGCAAAATGTTCCATCAAAGCTTTTGCTTTTTTTCTACATATAAATAAATAAATAAACTGAAGGAGCTTATCTGGATTAAGAGATGGTGGTTAGTACTTTCAATTCGCACTTACATATGTAGGACGCATCAAACAAAAGAGGGACAGTTCAAGTTAATCTTGTACTTCTTTTATTTATTAATGGATTATTTAAGTGTATCGTGGCTTAATTCCATATAATTTTAATTCATAATCAACCAAGATTACACCTTTCGGGTACCCAGAAACTCTAGCCATTACCTTTTAAACCAATTTTGACATCTGGAACTCTTTACGCGGTGATTCATATTTAAAGTGATTAATCGACAATTGCTTCACTTTGAGCTGATAATGATGAATCCTTATTTCGTTGGTGACAATCCGGTTCATAAATCCATGCCTGCTCTCATTCTAAGCATATCACATATGCACAGGTGACTATGCAGGGAGCTTCATTTTATCTCATTTCAATTTTATTTCAGTCTACGTTATGAAGATTTTGCAGATTAGATTACAGAAGATAACTTGCGCATAGATTACTCAAGTTATAATATCAAGAAAATAGCAGATATGTACTTAGCAAATATTTTAAAATTATTAGAAGACATCTAGAAGACCACACATTCTAACTTCAAGTGTGTGGATCAGTAAGGGATACCTGAAATGCTGAATGAAGCCAAGTGTAGAATAAGACTTGGCAGAGACGTAAATTAAATATGTAAGAAATAGGAATTTCGAATCCAAAACTACAACCTGATCGGAAATTTCGTTCATAGTTATTAGATGCTAGTACACTTTTTATCACATTAAACTAACGCAGTATTACGGTCTAATTAGAGGCGATAGAAGCAATCAAAGGGTTTATAAATTTTCAGGCGAAAACATATGAAGAGCATAGTCCACAAAATACAACCTTGAGAAACATCCGAAGTGATCAGAAAAGAATGGGAGGAAACGTTATCCCGAATACTGTTTAAAACATTAGTAGAATGACTTTATCCATTTTACGAAAATGTAGTGAAATCCAAAACTAAAAGGTTTGAAACTAAAACTGAGTGATTGACTTCAAGAAGTCTGTAGACGCAGTATCGATTGAAGGTCTTTTAATGCATAGAATTCCATTCCTAACATCGTCAATAGTTAGTGAGAGAGATCCAAAATTTATAACGGAATTGGATTTCTAGGTATCAACTATAATTTTATTCAGTCGCTGAATCTAAATTGAAACTAAAGAAGTCGGAAAAAGGTCGGCATCCTGCTCGGTGGAAGAGGGATAGATAGCTCCGATAGAATACTAGATTCGTTGATTGTCCTACAACCATTCTTGGAATCTATCTCTTTATAGATAGAAGAGACATACATCTTCTAAAATATTGCTTTGATTTTTTAAACACTAAATTGGGAATGTCGCTTTAATCGGCCGACCTGAGCGCTGATCGCCTTCCACTGACTCATTACTTAGTTTTAATAAATATTGCCTCTTACCGTATAAATAATTGATAATCCTGGGTAAAGGATCGAATAACATATGAAATGTGTTAGTTTTCCTTGATCCTCTGCCTTATTTAAGAGAGAACTGAGAACTCTTTGACGTTTTAGAAAGTAGTTGGTCACAATTGACCTAGCCAGCTCATGACCTTGCACCAGTTGCTTATTTGGAAAATATAAGGAAGGCGAACTAGTCGTGGTTCTAACTGCACTTGGAGTGCACCAGTTCAGTACTAGTGGATTTCCCCTATGGCAAGCTTTAACTCGTACGTACACCAGCCTACAACTACAACAACATCAAGCACAATCCAACCATGGTTGCGGCATAGATTGTGGCAAAGCTAGCAATACATATAATCAGGCGCGGTTTCTCCTCCGCACTTGCTTATCCTTTTTCACTGCCAGATGGCAATTCATGCAATAGCTTCGACACCCACCATCAAGTAATGTCGAATATAACACAACTAAGGAAGTTGTTGCAACGTGGTATGCATAACATGCAATACTTGTACATAGAATGTATTTGGGCCAGAAAAAATCAGAGCTATCGCGAACGTGCAACCAACTTACCGACGTTACAACTAAAATGGAGCACTCGATTTTATAATAACTTTATTAGTGACAGGCAACCGTCAACCAAGCCCGCATACATATGCATACATTCACATACAATGTTGCATGCAAGCAACTTGGACTGGAAGGCTGGTATGGAAATGCTCGTCCGTAATATGTTATGCAAGCAGGTGCTAATCAAATATTACACTTTCGCTGACGGATAGCATGTCCAGCGGCAGTTCGAGGCTGTTATTTTCCTCATGCCTGCTGGTGGAAGTAACTAACTATAAGGTGCACATCCGTTCAATGAAACGCCTCTCGCCAGGAGTGCGAGGATAATGGATTTTCATGGCGGGTGAGATGACGGGCGTTAGGTGATGTTGGCAGGCATACGCAGCTGCTTCTGATGTGCCGGTGATGGACACTGATGGACAAATGGGCGATAGATCGAAATGCCTTAAAATGGAGAGTGTAGAAAATTGGCTCTTGTAGCAAAATGAGAGAAGTTATTGCTGAGGAAAGTAAAGTAAGAATTGACTATTTGAAAAAGATAAAAGTAAAAGAAGAGTCTACTCTAGGATTAACCCATTTTTGTTTCTATAGAAATATAAATATTCCTTAGTGGCATAGTGAACTATCAAACAGAATGACTCATAATACAGGGTGTTCCATGTAGCATTTGAAATTTAACTTAACTCTAGGTTGATGGATTACAATGTTTGTTCGTTTCTTCCTATAGCGTTTGGCAAAAGAAGTTTTTAAAATAAAGCAAAGAAAAAAAAGCAAGAAAGGCCAGACTGCATTGGGCCATCAGTTTCAGCTGCTCTACCTTCTAATTCAGCGCATTTGCTAGCCAAAAAGCGCAAGAAGTAAGTAATTCCAAGTAAACAATGGGCTGGTTAAACGGCAAAAAGTATATGGGACAGTATTGAGGAGGATCGAAAAAGTTAAACTGATTATTGTTTTGTAGGCTCGTCAATCTGGCAGGTGCTACAATGGGAAATTATCTTTGAAAAATAAAAAAATGGCGGACTTTTGAAAAAAAGGTATGTTTTTCGGGTGGAAATCAGACTGTAGTATGGAAAGTTAGGGCTGAAAAGAAAAGAAAGTAGCACCTGCCAGAACTACTGATGTGTGGAATAACTGATGAATATCTCAGATAAATCTGATGTTCTGAAGAGCCAAACTCCTGTTGACAAGCCACCTATCTTTTTTTAAGACGCTTACTTTGGTGCCACGCTACTACAAAAAAATATGTAAAAAAATTGTTTTTGTGTACTATTTGATGTCAATAATAACATACTATGCAATCAAAACGATCGCATTTTATCTTCTTTAAAAAAAAAAAATTCTAAAAAATATCTATAAAAAATTAGTATTTGACCAGACTACTACCTTAAAAGAACGGCAGTGTCAAAATTGGTTTGCCAAATTTCGTTCTGGTGATTTTTCATTCAAAGATGAAAAACACTCTGGTCATCCAGTTGAACTTGATGACGCCCTAATAAAAGCAATAATCGATTCGGATCGTCAAAGTACAACACGCGAGATTGCAGAGAAGCTTCAAGTATCACATACACGCATTGAAAATGACTTAAAACCACTTGGCTATGTTCAAAAACTTGATACATGGGTTCCTCACGAACTGAAAGAAACGCTTTTAACGCAACGCATGAACAGCTGCGATTTGCTAAAGAAGCGTAATGAAAATGATCCATTTTTAAATCGACTGATAACTGGCGCTGAAAAATGGGTTGTTTACAATAATATCAAGCGGAAAAGATCGTGGATCAGGCCAAGTGAGCCAACTCAAACAACATCAAAGGCTGATATTCATCACAAGAAGATTTTCTTATCAGTTTGGTGGGATTACAAAGGAATTGTCTACTTTGAACTCTTACCACCCAACGGAACGATCAATTCTGACGTCTACATTACATTACAAACAATGCAGTTGAAGGAAAGCGGCTCGAATTGACAAATCAAAAAGGTGTTGCATTCCATCATGACAATGCAAGGCCACACACATCTTTGGCTACTCGGCTAAAATTATTGGAGCTTGGTTGGGATGCTTTGCCACATCCATCATATAGTCCTGACCGTGCACCATCTGATTACTTTTTTTCGATCTTTACAAAACTCCTTGAATGGTAAAAATTTCAATAATGCTGATGATGCCAAATCGTACCTGATTCAGTTTTTTGCTAATAAAAACCAGAAGTTTTATGAACCTGGGATTATGATGCTGCCTGAAAGATGGCAAAAGGTCATTCATCAAAATAAGAAATACATTGCAGAATAAAATTGTCTTTGATTTTCTAAAAAAATCCGCAACTACTTAGTTGCCAACCCAATAGTTCAGGACTACGACTAAGTCTACTAAGTTGTAAATGTAGATTAAAAAAATCTAGGTATATACCTAGAACCTATTGAAAACGTTAACAACTTCACCTGGATGTTGGAGCAGAAGACGATATTGATGCCAGCACCAAAAAAGCCAAGACAGCCATTGACAGCAGCAAAGAGAGCTGGTTTTCCAAACCGCTGACAGCGCACACCAACTTAAGAAATTTTAATTCGAATATTGAATTCGTTCCACTGTACGCATGTGAAATGTGATTGGTGCCAGTATCTGCGACGCATAAGTTGGGAACGTTTGTGAACCGATGTCTTAGAACTATTCTGCGTGTCTGGTGGACCAACAACTTGCTTTCAAACCAACAACTCCTTTATCGAAGCAGACAAAAACCAATAGACATTGAAATATCATAACGAAAATGGAAATGGATAGGCCATACACTACGCAGGCCAGTGACCGACATAATTAGGATGTAACTGGACTGGCGACCGCCGTAGCCGAATGGGTAGGTGCGTGATTACCATTCGGAATTCACAGAGAGGTCGTTGGTTCGAATCTCGGTGAAAGCAAAATTAATAAAAAACATTTTTCTAATAGCGGTCGCCCCTCGGCAGGCAATGGCAAACCTCCGAGTGTATTTTTGCCAAGAAAAAGCTCCTCATAAAAATATCTGCCGTTCGGAGTCGGCTTGAAACTGTGGAACAACATCAACACGCACACCACAAATAGGAGGAGGAGCTCGGCCAAACACCTAACAGAAGTGTACGCGCCAATTATTATTTTTTTTTTTTAACTGGACTGGAACCCACAAGGATCGCGCTGCAGTAAACGGCCTGAAGGAACTTATCGACGTAGGATTAATGAGAAATTCTAAGAAATTGACGAATATCTATCAACTAATAATAATATTGGGTTGGAAATAAGTATACAACGATTTGTTTGCTTGTAAGTATTCATTCTATAGAACTCTTTCTTCTCTACAAAACTATGTTAATTGTATTTTCGAGTAATTTAATTTTTTATTAGTTTTGCGGCTTAGAAATGGAATACCCAGGAGGCAAAAATCCACATTTACAAAATCTGCTCTTCTTGCTTTTCATCGGGGCCTAAAAGCTGCCGAAGCAGCCCGGAACATTTGCGACGTGCATCGAGAAGGTGTCATAGGCGAGTTTATAGCACGGAAATGGTTTGAAAAGTTCTAAAATGGCGACTTTGACGTCGTTGACACGTCACACAGCGGAAGGCCTTCTGAATTCGATGAAGATCGCCTAAAATTACTTTTGAAGGAGAACGCTCGCTAAACCAGTCATGAAGTGGCGGAAAAAATGAGCTGCGATCATAAAACGATTCTTAATCACCCTCATTAAATGGGATTTACCGAATAATCGGGAGCTTGGGTGCCTCACGAGATCAACGAAAAAATCAAAAAATTTCGCCTTTAAATTGCTTCTCAGCATCTCGCCTGCGATCGAGCAACACGCGTCAAATAAACTACGCTTTTTGTCTCGAATTGTGTTGGGATATGAGAGATGGTACCCATACATTAATACGAAGCAAAGAAAAGAGTGGGTGGCTCCAGGCGATACGCCAAAGCCGATATGTGATATGTGTTTGGTGGGAGTGGGAGAGCATGGTGCACTGAGAAATGCTCGAAAATAATGCCACGGTCAACTAGGACCTCTACATTGCTCAGCTACACTACGTGAATATTCGACTGAAAAGACCTGATCGACATGGTCAAACCATACTTCGTCACGACAACGAAATACCCCATTTTGCACAAGTCGTCAAAGCCGTACTCCAAGAGCTCGAATGGGAGGTCCTTCAGGATCCGCCGTATTCTCCGGACATTACGCCAACCGATCACCATCTTTTCAGCTCTCTGTCAAGCCATATGAAGAGTGTCAACCTCAATAACAAAGAGGTCCTTAAAAACTGGTTCAACAACTCCTTTGATACCAGACTAGGCGATTTCTGGCATCAACAAATTGGTTGAGAGGTGGGAAGAGGTTGTAAACAGCAACGGCGAATATAAAGGGTGGTTAAATTTTAAGGGCTGATATTGAATGTCAAGCACACTTAAACATCAAGCGTTTTTCTGCATTTCAATTTCAATTTTTTTCAATTCTGACTAACTCAATTTGAACACTGGAAAGATACGTAATCGAGCAACGCATTAAAGTTATTCAGGCTTATTATGAAAACGGGCGTTCAAATCAAAATGCATATCGCACACTTCATCTTCAGTGATGAGGCACATTTTCACCTCAGTGGATTCGTCAATAAGCAGAATTGCCGCATTTGGGCAAATGATAATCCAAGAGTGATTGCCGAAAAACCAATGCATCCTCAAAGAGTGACAGTTTAGTGCGGTTTATGGGCCAGCGGCATCATTGGGCCGTATTTTTTCCAAAATGAGGGCGGTCAGGCAGTAATCACAGTAAATAGTGTTCGCTATCGGGAGATGATAACGAACTTTTTATGGCCCGAGTTGGAAGATATGGATGTGAACGATATGTGGTTTCAACAGGACGGCGCCACTTGTCACACAGCTAACGAAACAATGGCTCTTTTGCACGAAAAATTTGATGGCCGAATAATCTCACGTCGCGGCGATGTCAATTGGCCGCCAAGATCATATGATTTGACACCGTTGGACTTCTTTCTTTGGGATTACTTGAAAGAAAGGTGTACGTCGATAACCAGCCTCAACTAAGGATGAGATAATTCGGCACATTATCGGCATAGAACCTCAATTATGCCTCAGCCCCATCGAAAATTTGAATCATCGGATGGACGTGTGCCGCCGAGGCCGCGGCGGCTATTTGGCCGATATTTTGTTTCATACGTAATTGAGCGATAAGGAAAGGATATTATCATAATGTAGAGAAATGGCAATAATTTCCTAAAAAATTGCTATTTTATTCAAAATCAACACCGGCCCTTGAAACTTCACCACTCTTTATAATTGATTAACTGATTGATATGATTATTGTTTTTTATTATATTTAAATAAGAGTCTTCTATAGAAACGCTGCGAACTTATTCCCCAACCCAATGATAACCATAAATTGTTAGTTGCATTTTTTTTATGCAGGGCTGAAATAACTAAATTTTCTTTCTTTCTTTTATTTCTTTAATATTATTTATCCAGAGTGCAAGTAACCTCAGTGTTAAATTTTGCGTCACCCTTTGTGTCCATATGGGGTAATTATAACCACGTAGGCACTTTTCAAATTATTCACTTCGCATTACCAGATAAACGGGTTGGTTTTAATTAACTGGACAACTAGCGTTTGCAGATAAGGCTGGTGAGCTCTTGCACCTGCACACCTACTCAAACACTACGAAAAAAGGCAAATTTCGTAATTTAGAATGAAAAAATTGCAGATTCCCTAAATGACGGTAGTACCTACACAAACAAGAAAAACCACTAACTTTCCATTTGACAATGCAAATGCAAATAGTTATTTCCCAGTACTTGGTTGCCTGTGACATAGCAATTGCCGAATGCTGAGGCATTCACAGAAAATAGGCGCCTTGAGCACATATGTTCACATTCCCAAGCCCAATTTACACTCTACTACATACATATACTCTACTACATATGAACATCTGAAATGTCTGAAAGGAGTTTGGGTGCATTCGCAGACGATATTCGACAAACCTTGTTATGCCGGCTGTCGCGCTCTGGGCTAACCCAAACATATCCTTGGCGCGAAGCCAGACTGCCAAGAATTGTATTCTTGTTCACTGCTTTGTCGTAGCATCGCAGTAGTCGGGAAATAAAATTGTTCGACAAAATTTCGAATTTCTGGATACAAACTTTCAATGTGATGAAACGAATACGACATACGAGTATAGTAAACATATGTTTGTGTATACATACCTATGTATGGATACGTGCGAGTAAACAGCGTTGATAGCGAATAAAAGTTTCTGATATGCTGCTGTAGACAAACCGAGTGTGTAACATCTTCATTAGAAGTTGGGGGGTGCTATGGGGACGGTATACTATGCATGTATACCCATATGCAATTTGTAGGGAGTTTATACAAAAATCAAGCATAGATTAAAGCAACATTTTATGCGTAACTTCTGTGAGGAACAATAAAAACTATCCATTGCATGCACTGCGTTTGAATTAATTAATTATTTGCCTACTACATATTTATACAATTACTAGGTTGTTCAATAAGTTTTGCGGTTCGATAAGAAAAACACAATTTTATGGTTTGAAATGCACTTTATTATTCAGTGTAGTCTCCCTGAGCGTCAATACATTTGTTCCAACTAGAATCCATTTAATGAATTCCATTCCTGAAGTGAGAATCTGGAAGGACTGTAAAACATGTTTCTACACCTCTTATGATCTCATAATTTGATAAAAAAACGCTTTCCACGCATGCATTTTTTTTTTTGGTCTGGAAACAGATAGAAGTCGCTAGGGGCTAAATCTGGTGAATACGGTGGATGCTCCAGCAATTCGAACTTTAATTCATGGATTTTAGCCAATGCGAAAATGCTGTTGTGACACGGTGCATTGCTCTCTTCAAAAATAATTAATTTTTTTGCAAACTGGGTCTTGTTACACTAATTTTTTCTTTCTGTTGGTCTAAAAGGTTACAATAATATTCAGAACTTATTGTTTGACTAGTTTATAGGTAGTCCACAAACAAAATTCCTTTCGCATCCCAAAAACATAATGCTATCACGTTCTAGGCCGATTTCCGGACAAGACTCGTTTCGGAACTGGAGAGCCAGGTTCACTCCATTCTTTAGCTTCTGGTTTTGATTTAGGATTATGGGGATGGACAAAAGTCTCCCCATAGTGATGAATCGACGCACAAAATCCATTTTATTCTTTCAAAATGCTCTAAAATGTTACTGAGAAAGTCGCATCCGATTGTTGCGCATTCCATTGTTAGCGAACGCGGCACCCATTGTACACACAGCTTTCTGAAACCCTTTTGACTGCAGTCAAAATATTGCTTACACTGGGGTGTCTAGGGTTGCTACTAAATATCTTTCAGTCACTTGACGATGTTCCAATATGATTTTCCTGTAGTTTTTCTACGATTTCTGCTGCTGTTGCTGTTTTCGATCGTTCTTGCCGTGGATAATCTTCAAGGCATTTGTGCGACCACGTTTAAATTCAGCAATCCATCTTTGTATATTATATTGTACTAATTGATGGCGAAAAGTCATTGTACACTTTCAACATTCGTTCATAAATTTCCGTTGCTTTCAACCTGCACGAATAGTTGATTTCTTCGACTGTAGAAAATACAGTGACGTCGACACTAAATAGCTTCTAATCAAATAATTAATTCTTAGATTGAAATAAAACTTCACAAACGTTCATATGAAGAGTGTGCCAACAAAAGCAAAGCCCTCTCTTAGCGAACCGCAAAACTTTTTGAACAACCTGGTATTTCGTCATCACACTTTGGCGACCGCTGTGGACGAATGAGTTGGTAGTTTCCCACTTTGGAAGTGTACAGGTGCGAAAACCTGGGGACAAAATATTGTATCAATTCATTTACAAAATGTTTTCTAATAATGGTCGCCCCTCGGCAGAGAGTGTGAAAACTTAGAGTGTATTTCTTTTATAAAAAACCTCCTCAGGAAAAATCATCTGGCGGTTGGAGGCAGCATAAAACTGTAGGTCCTTCAGCCAAACACCCAGAAAAGGTTCAGGTGACAATTATATAAATATACACATAAATATATTAACATAAATATAAAATGGTGGGGTCTAGTAGTCGGCGTCGCTCCAGTAAGTGACATGTTACAAATGAATTCCCATGATTTACGCAATATTTACATGAAGATACATGCGGGGTTTTTATGAGATAAAACTATTGAATTTATCACCAGGCCTCTCTTTATTCCTTTATTTTATAATCGATATTGATACGCAATTTGCCACATTCTTCTAAGTTATCAAGCAAGGATTCTATACATTTATCCTTTTTAGATCCATTAGATCCTTAATCACTTTATCCTTAATCACTTTATCGGAAGATTTAAAGTTTGATAGGATGATATATAATATTACTATTTTTAAGCTTTTCTCTAGCCTTGAAATCAGTTGGGGAGAATGTGTGTGCGATGTGTTTCGTTGAAATATTTACCAAGCTTCATGAAAAAGTCAGTCATAACTCTTTGTATAAAAATCATTTTCAGACCGCAGTGTTAAAGAAATATGAGGCTGATACTTGAGCTAATGAAAGAGCAAACGGAAGACGTCTACATATTTCTATGTCACTTAGGTATAACATCCTTTAAAACAACACTATTGCCGATGCATGTCTAAGTCGCTAATTATAATAATTATTAATCACAAATAGGGATATTCCATGCAGGCAACCTAACAATGTCTTTTCCATGAATAGATGGGACATGGTTTATCCACTATACAGTTAATTAATTAATTTGCGTACTGCGTATTTGCCTTGGGTTCCTAACCCTCGCAACTAGTAACGTTCAACGTCAAGAACATATCCAATTGACGACAACAAATAAGCCTGACAATTATAAGAGCAACCAACAAAAGCAACAATAACAATAACAACATCGATATTCTTGAAAGCGAGTCATTAGCAAATTGACATTTATGAGACATGAAATTATTACAGCTAAAACAACGCAAAACTTTGCAACCATAACAAGACCTTAGATGCGACGGGGGCACTTATAGTTGCTGATATTTATAGTACGTGCCTATTTAAGAAGGCCAGCAGGAAAGAGTATAAACAAGTGCAAAATTAATTAATGGACGAATAGAGGAAAGACTTTTTGAATCTTTGAAATTTTATTTTGGAGAAAAAGTATTTCTTCCTTTTGCTAGGTTCCTTTGATTCTGCTATAAAGACCACTGCCAGATGTTAGGCGTGTAGACAGATGAATTCTGCAGATGATGTTAAGCTGAAGAAAAGGAAGAGAGGTCTCTGCACCATTCGTGCCAATGTTCTGCTCTATTCGGATTAAGATTTGCCATTTTATGTAAGCAATTCTTCAATGAGTGGGAAGATTTCACTACTGTGAAATAAAGGGATCTTCTAAAATTTGCAATATAGCAAGTTTAGTTTTTATGTGACAAGTGTTTTGCGTGCTCGGCGTTTAATCTGCTATCGAAAAAAATGGATCAAAGAAGTAGCATCAAATTTTGCGTAAAACATGGAATTAAGTGCTCAAAAGCACTTGAAATGTTGACAGTGGGATACGGTGAGAGTACTCTGAGTCAAAAAAATGTTTACAAGTGGTTCAAGCTTTTCACAGAAGCTCCAGACGATGTGAATTTCGATGCTCGCTCTGGACGCCCCTATGAAAACGATGAACAACCGATGAAAATGTTGAGAAAGGGAAGAAAATTGTTATGGAGAATCGTCAAATCACAATTAGATAAGTTGCTGAGGATGTCAGCATATCGGTTGGCTCAATCCTTGCAATTTTTTCGGAAATTTTTGGAATGAGCGTGTGGCAGCGAATTTCGCTCCACAATTGTTAAATTTAGACCTGAATCGCTGAATTTTGACCAAAAACATCGTCGCAATAGCATCACTCAGGAATTATTGAATGACCTCAACGATGATCCAGATTTGCTTAAAAGGGTCATAAAAGGTGACGAATCATGGATACATGGTTATGATATCGAAACCAAATCCCAATCGTCCCAGGGGAAGAGTCCAGGATAGCCAAAATCAAAAAAGCCCGCTAAGTTCGATCAAATGTCAAGGTTTTGCTCACTGTTTTTTTCGATAACCATGGCGTAGTGCATCAGGATTTCTTACCACAAGATCGTACGTAAATAAGGAGTTTTAACTTGAAGTTATGCCGTTAGTGTAAAGCAATATGAAAAAAAAACGCGGGTTATCATGCCTCAGCCACCGTATTCACCAGATATGGCTCCCTGTGACTTTTTCCTGTTCCCAGATTGAGAGGACGGCGTTTTGCAACAATTGATGAGATAACAACCGAATCGCTGAGAAAGCTAAAGGACATACACACACATACACAAAAAGAGCATATTGAATTGGAAAAAAACGCTGCCTTAAGTATATTTGACGGGGACTACTTTGCAGGAGATAAATAGGAAATTGATGATTAAATAAATATTTTTGTGGGAAAATGAAAATTCACCTAATTTTTTAAACACACCTCCTATGAGTGTCAGTGTAAATATTTTCGCGAAAACTAATTTTCTTTTGATAACGTTGCCACCTGAATTTTCGTGCAAAAGTAGCAATTTATCACACATTCCTGTTGGACTTTAAGATGTACATAGGTATCAAATCAAAGATATTTATACCAGCTTATATAAAAAAATTAATTTAGCTGGTGTTTCCACCTTTTTTTTGGAGGAATTGTGAAATTGAAAGCTACATATCTCAATTGAAAAAGGAAAATCAATAAATATCCATATGCAAATCAATCTAAATATTCAACGCAAATCCAACAATAATATTTACAAAATTTTATTTTTAATTTAAAAAGTGAAAGGTCAAACCCCTTATGTTGTTCAATTGCGGACGTCCACCTGGCTCCAAAAATCAGCCACAGAGTGTATTAAACAATGAGGCTCAGAAAGAATGGTATGGGGTAAATTCTACATAAAATTGACAGCATAATGGGCACCAATATTTATGTGCAAATACTATAGAATGGTAAAGCGTTTTTCAATAGGTGTGCTTCAAATTTTCCGATAGGGAGGGCGAACGACGCAATATTTTTTATTTTTCGCTTGTCATTTGTAAACTTCATTAGTATACATTTCATCATGGAACGCTAATAATCATTCTGTTGCTGCTACTTTGATCCAGATTTTTTCCAAAAAATCATCTTCAGTGATGAAGCTCACTTTTGGCTCACTGGCTTTGTCAACAAGCAAAATATGCGTTACTGGGCAGAAAGCAATCCACACGTGATTCATGACGCACCGTTGCATCCCGAAAAAAAACTGTTTGGTGCGGTTTACATACCGGCGGCGTAATTGGCCCATATTTTTTCGTTAACGAGAACGATCGCCACGTTACTGTGAATGGAAATCGATACCGCGACATGATAAACGATTATTTTTGGCCGCAATCGAATGGTATAGACTTAGGCGACATGTGGTTTCAATAGGACGGGGCCACAAGCCACACAGCACACGCTACAATTGATTTGTTGAAGAGTAAGCTCGATGAGCGCATTATTTCCAGAAATGGACCGGTCGAATGGCCGCCGCGCTCGTGTGATTTGACGCCTCTAGACTATTTTCTTTGGGGTTATGTAAAGTCATTAGTCTACAGTAACAAGCCGGCGACGATTTGTGAGCTCAGAGCCAATATTGAACGCGAAATTGCTGGAATTTCGGCCGATTTATGCAAAAGAGTGGTCGAAAATTGGGTTCAACGATTGGACTTCGTAAAACGTGCACGCGGTGGTCATGCAAAAGAAATCGAATTTCATACTTAAATGTATATGTTCAAACTCGATAATAAAAAAAAAATTAGTTAAAAAAGTCAAACCGTTTGTGTTTTATTCAAAAAAGTTCAAAAGTTGAAGCGCTCTTACTGAAAAACGCTTTATATTTTCATATTGTACAGAGGAAATGCCAATAAAATGGATCTACCCGTGGGATAATGATCCCAAATGCACGAGGCGGAAGGCCAAGGATTGGTTTCGTGCAAATAAAAGTGAGTCTAGGGAATTGCCAGCTTAGTTCGCCGAGCTTAAAAAGAGCTGAACACAATGTCAAACCGACTAATAATCAACACACATAGTGGGCTGTCATGAGGAGGTCCTTTCTAGCCGCGTGCACCAAGCCCTCAACATAATAAACAAATGGTGCACCTATAAAGGGGTCTCTATTATCCCATCAAAACTGCGCTGGTGCCGTTCACTGGGAAAAGGAACTCCAACATAAAAAGGGGAGATATGAAAGGACATCCTAAAGATCTTAGGAGACTTTCGACATCCTCCTATTCTTCACAGGGTGTATACATTATCTCCCAAACCCATTCTCTTCAGAAACTTCCAAGTTCTCTTTAATGAACGTACGGCCTAGAAAAAAATGTGTATCAACTTCAAACCCGGATCCCAGATATGGTACACTAATGGATCGAAGTTAGAAGATGGTAAAACAGGGGCGGTAATCGATGAACCTAAATTCAAAAAATCGATTCCAATGGGTCTCTACCCAACAATCTTCCAGGCAGAAATACATATTATTGAGATATGTGTGAGGGAATGTCTCCGTAGATCTATTTTGGCCTCAGAGCGCAGTAGCCTAATAATAATAATAATAATAACAATTAACTTTGGGAAATTGTTAAAAATGAGTGGCTGAAGATTCCAAAGTAGCGATATGAGCAGTTGGTGGATTTAATGTCCCGCCGTTGTGCTGCTGTAATAAAAAAGCTTTTGAAATTCAAATTACAACTTGCACTTAGTACAACTTTGTATCTACAAACTTTGCCAATGCGGTTTTTTACCTCTTTACCTCTTTTACCTCTATAGACTTGGTCAGAGTGTGTTACTTATATGACCACTGCTATTTAAATGTTAACTCTGAATTTCAATCTTACTTTATAAAAAGTTTTTTTTTTAATAATATACTATTATTTCAAAATAGTACTAATGGTTCGTGTAAAATTTTAATATTTGTTTTACGATAATGTATTATATTGCCTTATATGTATTATTATATCGGCCCGCCGTAGCCGAATGGGTTGGTGCGTGATTACCATTCGGAATTCACAGAGAGGTCGTTGGTTCGAATCTCGGTGAAAGCAAAATTAATAAAAAACATTTTTCTAATAGCGGTCGCCCCTCGGCAGGCAATGGCAAACCTCCGAGTGTAATTCTGCCATGAAAATGCTCCTCAAAAAAATATCTGCCGTTCGGAGTCGGCTTGAAACTGTAGATCCCTCCATTTGTGGAACAACATCAAGACGCACACCACAAATAGGAGAAGGAGCTCGGCCAAACACCTATCAGAAGTGTACGCGCCAATTATTTATTTATTTTATTATATTGCCTTTTCTTACAAAAATCATATAACTTTCTGTTCCAAAATTGTACAAGTTAGAAAAAAATTATGCAAATTTTCATCAAAATTTGGAACTTTTCAATCAGAATTTTAGAAAAATTTTAGTACAATTTTATAGCCCACTAAATTTTGTTTTAGTAAACCCCAAATTTGAAGAAGCTCAGAAATCGAGTTGGGTTTTTAAATTTATTTTTTGCCAGCGGCATTAGGTCTTTACATTCATATAAAAAATGCCGTGCATTCGTCCCTGTGCTGTAGTTATTTAACGCAGTGCATGTATGCCCAAATGCATTGCGTTCTTAAGCCGTAGCAGTAGCAACAGCGCGCAGCAGTAAAATTTTTCAAAAACAGCAAACATACATATTTATAACTGGAAGAGGTAAGTACACACTTACATACACGCAATTACAACAACCATTACAGTCACAGAAATGGCAAAAATTGTATGCAACTGCGACGAAATAGGCTTGTAAACTAATACTTACCTACATACGACCAACGGGGCCAATGGGAGTGGATCGTCGATGTGTGTTGCTGTTGGTTGATTGTTGTTTGTGGCGAACGATGGAAATTGCAATCCTTGCTGAGTATACAATACGAAATTAGATTATTTACAACTCGTAAATCTTCGCCGCATTTGGTTAGCTTGCCACCGCCACCGCCGTCACCACTGGTGCAACATGCAACATGCTGTGCAGCGAAACGGAAAGCAGAGTGCTTCGTAGACAAATGCAAATGCAAAACCATCAGGCCATTTACAAATGCTTGCAACACGCGTATGCAACGCAACGTCTGCTCGCCCAATGCATTTCAAGTCAAACGGACATACGGCCTAGCATATGCACACACACATGCAAACATACAAACATGAATTGGCACATTCATACTTACGTTCGTGTACAGCTGACCAGTTAGGCGCTGGCAATGGTTGCAAAGTATTTGCTATTTGCTCAGTGCACGTTTTACGCGTGCCTTAATCCTTTTTGCAATTAAACCTAACGACAACATGCATTCGCCTGCAGTAGGTGGGGTGAGGTTGCCGCATGCAATTTGCCTTTTCCATTTGCATAAAGCACATATAAAAGCGGCGCTAAGCGAAGAGGGGCGAAGGCATGAAGAAACGAATGTGCGAGTAAATGAGTATTCCAGCACATTGACCGCTTCAAAGCGCATAAATACAATGCACAACAACAAGTGCTGGTCAACGGAATAACAACAACAGCAGTACAAGCGTTCACCACTGCATTCACCGAACGGCCGCTGGTTGGGTTGGAGCGCAAAGCATTTTTTGTTTTTTACTTTAGAATGACGCATCGAGGATGCATAATAAACCTTTAACAGTTCTCGAGTGTTTTTCCTTACTCGAAAGCAAATAATAACAATCTACCATGAGGAAAGTCTCGTACATTTATAGTAACAGCGATTTTAATAAAAGTTATCTTCATCAAGTAAACTTTAAAACAAATACTACCTATTTTATAGTTTGTTTAAAATTCCTTTATAAAGAAATAAATATAAATATTTGGCAGATTTTAAGGATGTTTGAAAAATAAGAAAGTAAAAATAAAAGAAGGTGAATTTTTAAATAAAAGAAATTAAGAGCCAATTTAATATACTACTGTGGGCAAAAAGTAAGGTGAATTTGGTTGTAAAATGAAAAACCTTTATTTATTCTGGTAAATCAATTTCATCCCCTTCAAAATAATTCCCTCTCGATGAAATACACTTATGCCAACGATTTTTCCAATCCCCGAAACATGCCAAACAGCACCTTCTTCGATTCAGCTTTTATCTCCTCAATCGACTCGAAACGCGTTCCCCGGAGTAGTCTGTTGAGTTTTGGGAATAGCCAGAAGTCACTCGGAGCCAAATCAGGCGAATACGGTGGTTGCGGAACGATATGCGTGGAATTTTTGGCGAAATGGTCACGAAGAACGAGTGCAGTGTGAGACGGTGCATTATCGTGATGCAAAAACCAAGAGTTGTTGGCCCATAATTCTGGTCTTTTTAGACGAATTGCTTCACGTAAACGACGCATAACGCTCAAATAATATTAGTTATTAACAGTTTGGCCAGGTGGAAGGAATTCATAGTGCACCACACCACGAAAATCGAAAAAAACTGTTATCATGACCTTTATTTTTGAACGACTTTGACGTGCTCTTTTCGGTCTGGCCTCGCCTTTAGCACGATATTCGCTTGATTGGTCGGTTGTTTCAGGACCGTTAGCATAAATCCAAGTCTCATCTCCCGTAATGATGCATTTGAGCTTGTCCTTATAGTCTGAAAGCATTGTTTCACACACATCAACGCGACGACTTTTTTCCAAGAAAGTGAGAGTTTTCGGTACAAAACGAGATTTGACTTTTCGTAGGTCCAAATGATCTTTCAAAATGGTTTTCACAGATCCTTCTGATATTCCGATCATATCAGTAAGGTCTTTAACACTAACTCCTTCACTTTATTGACGTGTTGTTCATCTGTTGACGTCGATGGTCGTCCGGAGCGCTCCAAGTCATCAACACGTTCTCGACCCTCTTTGAAGCCTTTGTACCACTTATAAACATTTTTCTGCGACATGGTCGACTCACCAAATGCCTTCTGCAACATGCTAAACGTTTCCGCAGCCGAAATTTCATTCCGCAAACAAAATTTAATGGCACTTCTCTGCTCAATCAAATCAGACATTGTAAAAATTGAAAAATGCACTCTTGGTCGTTTGGTAAACACAAGCGTAAATACATATATTACTGATAATGACATTCACATGAAAGTTGGCCCATATGTTATTAGCAGTGCTGCCAACTCATAAAAAAATAACTAGAGCGAAATTTTAATCCCGCGAAGTTTGACAAATAAATTCACCTTACTTTTTGCCCACAGTAGTATATATAAGTGAAAATGGGATTCAACACTCCAAAATGTAGTATTTACCAAGCGAAATCTAACATTGTCTCGCAGAAATGTTTACGCGAATTGTAATCGTTAAGCCCAATCGCATGCAAGATTTCGGATTTGAAGGGGTTTTGTCAATGATCTTCCCTCAATATTTCATGATCAATAGTTTTTGGAAACCCCAAAGCAGCCGCTCTTTTGCTCACGAACTGACGCGGTTTATCGCGAAAACTTATAGCTACGAGT
>JAYXIM010001813.1:0-18156 GCA_037575425.1 Anastrepha fraterculus
CAAAAAGTGAGAAATTTAACAATTTTTCGCTAATTAAAAAAATAATTCATTTTTTTGAAAAAACAAATTCACTTTAGATTGTTTCAAAAGTGGGTTAATCATAACTTTCTTTAGGTTTTTTAGGTTCAACTAGAAGATAATTTAATTCCGAAAACAATCAATGTTATCTCGTTTCGATAGGACGTTTAACTTTTTCCCTATCTTTCCCGCCAGTTAGGAAAAATCGCAAAAATAAAAAACCGAGAAATCGCACTTGGAGCGATCCGGCCGCTCGTATACCTGCTCGCCGCTTGCTCACCATTTCTTCTGTAACTTCGAAAATAATTTGAATTTGCTTCTGAAATTTTGAAGACACATTCTTGGATAGTTTGGGAAGACATTTATGAAAAAAAAAATCGATTTTTTGAAGCCTCTAAAGCAGGCCCCTCCTTAAGTGATATACTGTTGGTCGGGAAAAACCCGAGTCATTCCGGTAACTTAAAACCGGCTGCCATGGGAATGAAACTGCTTAAGTAAATATCGACGGTGATACTACCGAAGGAATATTCACGTGAAGTGAGAGCGATGAGGCTGGTGTATACCTAAGGTATGCAGATGACGATGAAAGAGTTACAAATTTTAATTATCTTGTATCTAACATAAATGAAACTTAGAATTGTAATGCGGAAATAAAATGCAGAATAGAAATATCACGTAATTTTTTTTTTTTTTTTCAAATATAAAAATGTACTAAGCAGCCACGACCTCTGCCTCAAAACGAGAATACGATACATATGAAAAATGCTATGTTCCGTCGGTACTTCTCTATGCTCTTCTCCATGGAAGCTTCAGCCCTTAATGTGGCAGTTATCAACAAGTTTGAGGAATTTAAATTGTGGATAAACCGACGATTTCTAAAAACCCGTGGACAGATCGTGTTACCAATAACGAGGTTCTACAGATAATGAATTGGGAACGAGAGCTGTTAGCAATTATAAAGAGGAGGAATATATCATTTCCATGGCAACCGGTTCTACGTTACCAGAATGACTCGTGTTTTTCCCGACCAAGGGCTGCCGCCTCAGTAAACTGTCTAGTGTACCGTACCCCCAGGAGGAAGATATCATACATGGGCCATATCATGAGAAATCTCAAATACGACTTGCTGCAACCAATTGTCCAAGGAAAAATTAAAGGGGGACGAGTTATTGGCCGGGAACAAATTTCATGGCTTCCTAACATTAGACAATAGGCCGGAATACAAAATTTTGGCAACCACATTGACATGACAAGGGACAGAGTGCAATGCGCAAAAATAATCAAAAACTTGTTTTGCCTCTGTAAAAATTTGTTTGTTTTAATTTTTTATTAATAATACACATATGCTTGTAATTATGTTTTATGTAAATATAATTAATATTTAAAAATTAGTAAATATCAGAGATTATGCGTTTTACGATCATCTATATTCAAAATTGAATTGGCAAACAAACAAATAGATTAGCTTAGAAGTCGATATTTGAACTGTTGCTGTTGTAGCAGCATAAACATTCCTCATATATGTCTGGGAGATTCTGCTAGAAATGCAGTCCTTGGCCGAATATAAATCCCGGATAGTTCCGATAATGTAAAACCGCCTGTCGTGGGAACGTATTGACTTCAACTCATTAGCACTGACGAACAAGAACGATGCTGCCGGCAAGTAGTAGGCTGAATACGCTGTCTGTTTCTAGTTTTTTAAATTAACTTCAGTCCACTGATTTATTTCACTAAAAACCGTTTATTTCCCGGCTTACTTCTTTTGTCCTTTGGAAAATTAATGTGCGAGGCCAACCAAAACGGCGGTAATCTACGAAGTATACGATGTTAAAATGAAGTTTTTCTTTGAGTGATTTGATTATATGAGATCTTCTAAGGAACTGTCAGAATTTCATATTGTTCTCTTTTTTTATATTTTTTATTAACGATTTTTAGACATCGTACATAAGCAATTTTTATTTGATAATTTAATTTGTTTTAAGAAGTATAATCGCACCCCAAAAGGACTGATCCCGTAGTGTGTTTTATACTTTTTTGAGAAGAATTCAGCCGAAGTAAGTTGGATTCTGTGAGTAGAGTGTAAGCTTGTTGTTGTTGCTGTATCAGCAATACTATGCCCTGTCAGTGTAGTGTATATCACCGGTCGTCTTCGTCTAACTCATCTAAAGGTAGGCCCAGGAAACTTGCTGTTTCGACAGGCCCAGAGGAAGAGCGGTGTTAGAGGAGTCGGTTTCTGTTAACTAGTCCTGTTTGAGAGCTATGGCAAATCGCTTCGTTACTTCAGATACAGTTGGTATGCCAAGATCAATGAAGGTCGTTAATCCTTATTTTGTTTTGGAGACATTGATGGCGACTAGAGGTGATGCACTTTTGGCTAGCGCATCGCCGGAATTGTATACCGTAAATCCAAACCAAGCTTTATACAGGTGGTTAAGTTTCAAGGGCCGGTATTGATTTTGAATAAAATAGATTTTTTTAGGAAATTGTTTCATTTCTCTTTATTATGATAATATTGGTATGGCTCAATTACGTATGGAACAAAATATCGGCCAAATGGCCGCCGTGAATTCGGCTGCACACCTCCATCCGATGGTCCAAATTTTCGATGACGCTGAGGCATAATTGAGGTTCTACGCCGTTAATGTGCCAAATTATCTCATCCTTCAGCTCTTGAATTGTTGCTGGCTTACCGACGTACACCTTTTCTTTGAAATAACCCCAAAACAAGAAGTGCAACGGTGTCGTTGACGTTTACGTGTGGTTCACATTCAACATCGGCCCTTGAAATTTAACCACCCTTTATAAAATACTCACTTGATACTAAGTAATTTTTTGCCGCTTTATAAGCTTGAGCGCCTACCAGTGAGAAAATATAGTTTATTTATTGTATAGTAGTTTACAGTTCATATTATTAGATGTTAAAAAGCGTACTCAAATTCTACATTTACCTAACCCCTTAACTTTTATATCGCGACGCATCCACTGCCTTCTTGCCGCTCGCATTACCTGGTGCTCACTCTCACCAATGGCACCCACTGTAAAAATCCAATTACCACGCCACTGCCGCACTTGCGCCAAAAGGTTGTTTAGTTAGTTGGCCAGATATGCAAGATACCACCAAACTTTTTCCCACCAAACTAGAGCTATTCGTTATCTGAGCACGCTCTCGCGCTCTCTTACTCTGTGAAGTGATTAAAATAAAATAACAATACAACTCTTGACAGCGGTGGTGAAAAATATAATACTCACACGACGCATAGCATTTGGGGTAGCTTATAAATGTATGTATGTATGTATGTGCATATGTAAGCATGCACTTTTTGTAGGTAAGCAGTTAGGCATTGACGATTGGTATGTTTTTTTGTTGTCAATGCTAATTGGGATGGGGTATTTTGTTGGAAAGTCAGCCTGTTGTCTGTGTCAAGGCGTTAATCCATGCCTATAGGGAGCCGTTGCAGACAAATGCGTACAGTTTGCATGCCCATATGTAAGTGTGTATGTTTTTAAAAACGCACAGCTTTGTTTATCTGACAAATGCAACAACAACAGAAGCAAATACAGTTCGCAACTACAGTAAAGCTGTTTAAGAAGCAGTGTGGGGCTGCATGTGTACATACTTACAAACATCCATACATATGTATGTATGTGGGCAGATTTTTGCTTACATACATACATACACACATTCGCATGGTGGCGTGTTTTTCGCTGCCGCTGCAAAGTCGACTTTCAAGCTGACTGCAGCAGTGGAGCCACGTTTTTTCAGTTACTCTTTGCCCAAAAGTGTTGCTCTAACGTACAAATTCACAAAAATGTACATAAATATGTACGTACATAAGCATTGCCATACTTATTGGACACTCGTCTGTTATACCAGCCAATGTTATTGTTGCTGTGTGCTCTCTGGCGCTGATTTCGCTCCAATACATTGCAGACGCTAGCGCCGATGTCGTCGCCAGCGAGAATTTCGGCCACAGCACACTGAGCACAATTTTTTATTTACGTTGTTTGTATTTTTATAGTAGTTAAATTTTCTGACGGCCTCTTTGGCTCGGCTCTTGGTTTGCTTGCTGGTGCTGCACTGTATGTCAATATTCTTGTTTCCTATTGTTGCTCTCTCCACTCTACTTGGTTGCGTTATGTTTTTACTGATTGCTACTCACGTTTAGATACTCTCGCAGTCGTGCAGCGACGCACAATGGCTGGTTGCCAACAGCGTTCAATGTTTGAATTCAGTTCAGTTCCGGACGTTAAACACAACTGTGTGTTTTTCAAGTACGCGAGGATACAAAATACTCGAATTTTGTTGTTTCTTTCTTTTCAACTGTGAAGAAAGAAAAGAGTAAAAAGTAATACAAAATATTTTATTTTGTTTTTTTTTTGTGTAATTGGAGACTATTTAACGTATATTGATTTTCGTTATCAAGCATAAAATAAATATCTAAAAACAAAAAAATACACGCCACTAACGTTACGTTTTCGAGGGCAAAATACAAAAAAAAAAATTAAAAATCGAATGAAAGTAACATAAAGTGAAAAAGTAATTTATTTATGTAAAGAAAATTAAGAACTACTGAAAAAGTTGAAAATTCGCATAAAGAGGTTGGTTGCGAAAAGATATTAAAATTGATTATGTGAATTTCGGGCAGTGAAAAATTTGTTGTACTGCAAATGCCAAGAAAAATGTGGTGTTTTGTTTTGATTTTTAAGAGAAAATGAAGTGTTTTTAAAATTTAAATATTTGCACTCCTAATATTAAAAAAAAAACAATAAGTCCCGCTGGATTTTAAAGTGTCTCACAGGATTTTTTTTTTTTAATATTTAATTTTTGCTGCGTAATCTTGCCAGCTTCAACAAAAGTCTACTGCAACAAGCACAAACATGCACGTAAACTGTAGCCGCTCTTAGAGTATTGTGTGTATACAAACAAACTCATACAAATTTGCTATATCCTTGCTAAGCATCTTCTATAAATATATAAGTGTTTTCATATCCAATCTGCCTGTAGGTAGCAAGAAGTCTGGCAGACGGTGCAAAAAAGAAAGCAATAGCTCGACAATATCGAATTGTTGTTGTTGCTGTACTCACGGCGCATCCTTTTCGTGCATCCTTCGGTCGTTAAGTAACTGACGAAGATGCAGATACACACATAAATTTTGCTCTTAGCGCAGTGTTACTGCTTAAGGTAGCAAACAAAACACATACAAAAATATGTTAAAGCGATAATTAAATCACAAAGCATAAAAATATATGTATATCGATAATAATTAAGTTAATTTTGTTGTTATTGAAAATTATCGATCCACTTGGCTCGTTTCTCCTCTTTTAAAATTACAACAACACCAAAAACAAACAAAAATATTTAGTATACCAACTCCAACGTATGCGCCTCCTACCTTTCGCTTCCCCTACAGACTGTGGAAAACTCGAATTTGCAACTCGCTGTGCAACTTCATTACAACAAAAGCAAAATCCACTGCAAATACAAAAGTGTTGGGTTCGCAACAGCGACATCCAGCAGCCTTTTAGAACGAGCGCAAACGAGAAAACGCACAGAATTTCAGAGATAGTTGTGCAAATACAGCTGAAAGAGAGCAGGAGTTGTGCCATGAAGCAAATATGTATGTGTGTGTAGAGGAGTTGTGCACAGGCATAAATACAACAAACAAATGAAAGCATCCCTACATGCATACGAATGCGTAGGATACACACAGCTTGAGGAAAAATAAACGTGTCTGGAGTTGTTTGTTAAAAAGTACACTATGAGAAGTATTTTGTATTTGCTTTACTTATCCAACCAAATATTATATATATCTGAGCGAAGTTTCCTTAATTTCTATTAAAATTAAGGCAGAAAGACATTTATCTCAATCACGCTCTCAGTGCACTCCGATTGCAGGCTTCTCATATGTTTTATTATTGTCGCGTTGTTGCAGTCGCACTTTAGTTTGTTTTTGCCGGTATTTTTGTTACATTTTTCCCCTTTCAATAATTTTATGTTGCTTACATATTTTGCTCCCAATTGCTTTCCTTTGTAGCCCAGAAAGTATATCTACACAGGTGAATTCTGTTAAGAAATCAAAGTGAAAATTTTTATGGAAAAAAGTTTATACGTTTATGGAAAAAAGTGCAGTGAATTATTTTCATAAAAAGATATTAAAATTTTGAAATTCCAAATAAAATCATAGTGGATTTTTTGCTCAAGTGTTTATTGATTAAACACAGTGAAAAAATAAGCAAACCAAAGGGATTAAAAATAAACATTTGGAAAGTTGAAATTTGAAAAAGGTGAGTCAAATAGATTTTAAGTGTCTTCGAGAAAATTTAGGCCTAAATTAAGTTCCAAAAGCACGGTATTTCGCTTTTTTTGCCTATTTAGCTTTCTTCCCGAGGTTTTTTATACGTCTTAAGAATAATATCAGTGGGGTACTGGTCCATTTATCACACGGCAGTCCTATTCAGCGTGCCGCTGTAGAGATAAAAAAGAAACAGAAATTAGTCAGGATTCCCTGTGCAAATGTCAGATAGCTGGCGCATTTAAAAATTATATAAAATAATCTTATCTGGTAAAGCGAATGATTAGAGGCCTTAGGGTCGAAACGATTTTAACCTATTCTCAAACTTTAAATGGGTAAGAACCTCACCTTTCTTGATATGAAGGTTGAGGTTATGATATAATGTGTCCAGTGGGCCACTTTTGGTAAGCAGAACTGGCGCTGTGGGACGAACCAAACGTAATGTTACGGTGCCCGGTGGAAACGTTAGTTGGATTGGGGAAGATGGCGATCGTACAGTGGCTGAATTACTTTTGCGTTAACTGCTTGAAGGTACCGATGAAATCTATTTGGTGTCTTATATCTAGGCCTGCTATAACAGCAAACGTGGCAAAAAAGTGAGAGTCACATCTTAGCCCTGCGAGAGCAGGACCGCTTAGGAGAAGGTGTAAGATTTTACTCCACATTCCAGACAGCTGGCGCAAAAGGATTCGAAACGATGCAGGATTTCTCACAAGAATGAAAGAATTCTAAATTGTCCCCAAAAGAGATGTCTTACTGGTGAAGTTGCTTGAGAGAAATTTGAAAATTCGAACAAGACGAAGAAATAACACCAACAACACACGAATAAATTGTACCAGTGTGACGCCACAAACACGGATATTCTGTCAAAGCTAAGGTTTTTGTAAGCTTAGGAGCTCCCTCGAGCGTCTTCAATAAACACGTGGCCAGAAGGATCTCGTAACCTTACAAGATTATCTACTTGCATAGAGTTCGCTGAGTTGACGCTCCCTGCTTGGTCCCTGCGACCAAGTACCCAAAGGAGTCTAATGTTAAAAAAATCAGAGTGATCGAAAGAGAAACCAATCACACCCGAATCTTAGGGCCTTAATTGCTATTCGGCTGTCGGAGTATATATTTACTTCCCTTACAGTCTTTGATAGTGGCTATCTCCACTTGGAACACACTGGTAGCCTGAACATTAATTTGATGGTGATCTTCTCGCAGAATACTCCCCTCCAAACTCTGCTTTTAAATTTCAGACCATCCGGAAACAGGTCAGTCTGCCTACTTTCTCTTAATGGAATGTGAGTGGAGAACTTCTCGCTCTGAGGTTACGTGCAGATCTGCAACTGAGGTTAAGTCTGTGTTTCGAGCCTTTCAATCTGATTGCGGCACATGCAGCGAAGAAGCATAGGCGCTGGAACTTACGGCCCCAGAACTAAACGGCCAGTGCCGATGGGTAGTTTTCCAAGCATCTTCCAAGCGGAGATGTATGCCATCTGTCTATGTGCAGAGATAAACATAGACAGGAATGTCCGAAATGAGCGAATTCTCATTCCGAGTGACTGTTGGGCGGGACTCATGGCCCTATCGTCGTGTGAGATCAGATCCTCACTGCTACTTGAGTGTATCAAGAAGAGGACGCATTCGCGAGAGAGGCTGCGGCCTCGCCTTTAATAGGACCCGCGCCCTTCCTTGCCATGGCACAACACACAATCAAGGAGAAGCTCAGGCGTGAAGAGCTTTGCTGGCAGCAAACTATGGGGCTACGCGAAAATCTCTACTGGGAGAGTACAACCAAAAGAGGTTTGAACAACTCATAACCCTCCCCAAGGATAATCTGAGAATGCTCACGGGCATCCTCACATTACACTGCGAAGTCATCTGTATATGATTTGGTCTAGGAACTCTTGCCTGTTCTGCGACCAACCCCAGGAGACTGCAATACACCTTCTCCTGGAATGCAGTGCTATAGCGCGGATAAGGTTGAAACATCTTGGCCAACCGCAGTCAGAGGAAAGATACATACGCTCAATCCAACTCAGCTCTATCCTGAGTTTATTAAGGGAACTGGGCTTGGATGAGGTACTGTGATGAGTCGAGTGCACAAAAAACCCTGAGGTCGAAGTGCAAACCTCATTCATATATCTATCTAACTAAGATCATTCTTGTATGGTTCTTTTGTATACTAACTTATCAGTAATGTTTTAGTTCACGCATCTGTAATTCTCAATGCATTCATGCAATTTCTACTGCATGAAGGTAATTTCTACTGCAGGAGGAAGGTTGGTAAAGTAAAATCTTTTACGTCTTCCAGGAGACGATTAAACTGATTATTATGAAATTTGTTTTTCAAACTTTAAAGGGAAAAATTCAAAGTCGTTCCTCACAGATGCAAGACTTTCAGTGAGTAGGATCAAATTGATAGACTTTTTGCCTTTTTGAGTGTGTTCGCTTTTACCATATAGAAGAACATCACAAACTATAATACTCTAGAATTTCCTTACCTCTTACAAACATTTTGGCACAGAAAATCAATCGGTATTTCTAAGTATTTGGCATCATTTCACATCGCATTTTTCTTTATTCTTTCTTTCACTAAAATATCTGTAATGCAAGGAAGATTTCTTAAGGGAATTTCACCCCCTAAAATGTGTGTGTAGGTTTTTAGTTTATAATACAAATTTGCATGCATTACCTATCGGGAATTTGCTGGTACAGCAGAATTGAAAACCAGCTGGATTAGCCGCAAACCAAAGAAACCATTTGCGCAACCCTTTCAATGCAAATGCAAATGGCGCGAAGATGGAGGGTATGAGAAGGGTTACTTTGCAAAAGGGATGTTGAAGTAAATAACTGCGTATGCGAGCAGTCATTTGGGTATACCAAAATTGGTGAAATAATTTAGTTGAGACTTAAGAGAAAAGGTATGAAAACGAGGAGGTAACACGAGTAGAAGAAAACAAGTAAAACTTACGTTTGATAGTTGCTATAGAGCTAAGCAAATTCAGAGCTTAAGAAATGTGCCATAAAAAAGTGAATTTTCGTAATTAATGCCTTGTTTGAATACCCCATAAATACTTGTACGCATTCAAAAGAGCGCCAAAAACTGTGAAAAATAGCATCATAAAAAATTCGTCTCGACTATATTTATCTACCCATAATATTACATATTTCAGCGCTCATCTCAGTTTCACGCAATACTCGTGTGTTGCTGCAGTCGGGTTCGTGCGTTGACCTTGTGCCATCGCCATCTGCTTAAGTACAGCTAAAGCATCAAAGTTTAATGTGTTACTAATGATTTCATTATATCAACGCTACCAAAGTTGAAAGGGGGCGTTTTACATTCACGCCAATGAGTAGGAGAAAAAATTAACTGGTGAAGGTATTCCTCTCACTTGATTAGCGAAATCATTAAACTTTGGTGCTAAATTTAAATTTATTGCGCAATAATAGCGAAGATAATGCGAAAAATTTACTATACATAGAAAGTTGAGGCGGACAAAATGGCGAGAACTGCGAGAATAAAGTAATGAGTAACTGCTTTTTAGTGCAGAAATTCTGTATGTGAGGTGTTTGTTGACACCTTTGTGGGCTTAATGTTATAATAAAGGCTGGTTAAGTTTTAAGGGCCGGTGTTGATTTTGAATAAAATACAATTGTTTCAGAAAATTATTGTCATTTCTCTTTATTATGATAATATTGGTATGGCTCAATTACGTATGGAACAAAAAATCGGCCAAATGACCGCCGCAGGCTCGGCGGCACACCACTACCGATGGTCCAAATTTTCGATGACTCTGAGGCGTAATTGAGGTTCTAAGCCGTTAATGTGCCGAATGATCTCATCCTTTAGCTCTTGAATTGCTGCTGGCTTATCGACGTACACCTTTTATTTCAAATAACCCCAAAGAAAGAAGTCCAACGGTGTCAAATCACATGATCTTGGCGGCCAATTGACATCGCCGCGACGTGAGATTATTCGGCCATCAAATTTTTCGCGCAAAAGAGCCATTGTTTCGTTAACTGTGTGACAAGTGGCACCGTCCTGTTGAAATCACATATCGTCCACATCCATATCTTCCAATTCGGGCCATGAACAGTTCGTTATCATCTCACGATAGCGAACACTATTCACAGTAACTGCCTGACCCCGGCCTCATTTTGAAAAAAATACAGCCCAATGATGCCGCTGACCCATAAACCACACCAAACAGTCACTCTTTGTGGGTGCATTGGTTTTTCGGCAATCACTTTTGGATTATCATTCACCCAAATGCGACAATTCTGCTTATTGACGAATCCACTGAGGTGAAAATGTTCCTCATCACTGAAAACACGAAGTGCGCGATATGCACTTTGATTTGAACGCCCGTTTTCATAATACGCCTGAATAACTTTAACGCGTTGCTCGATTATGTATCTTTCATGGTTCAAATTGAGTTAGTCTGAAATTGAAAAATGTCAAATGAAATGCAGAAAAAAACTTGACGTTTAGGTGTGGTTCACATTCAACATCGGTCCTTGTAATTTAACCACCCTTTAGAATAAGGTTGAGCAAGTTTTGAATTGTGCCAGCACTTATCAAATTAACGCCTACGGATTTCTCTCTTCTCTGTCCGTACTGCCCTGTGCACTGGTGCTATCTTCTCCGCGAAATGCTCTCTCTCCGTGTAGCTTCCTCCAGGACCATGTTAGAGGTAAAACATTTTTCCAGGGATACTTCGACGAAGTCCACGGTTACTGCATAGCGTTACGTTCTAAAGCGTATTAAAATTGAAAATCAATTCGATTGTATGTAGTTGGAGACCGGCCAATAATGCATTACGCTTGACTCTTTTACAAAGCGATGGTGAGGCATTTCTAATGTTTGATTCGTTGCTTCTGCTGCTGTCTCTATATGAATAATGATGATTAGTCCCTAAATCAACTCATTGTAGCGTAGGCGTAAGTCGTCGTCTCGAGCAAATCTTCTTTCGATGCGTAGTCAACTTCGGACAACATTATTTTCTGAAGCTCCCAAGAGTACGTCAGATTTCAGCGGGAAATCTACTGTAAATCGACCGTTAGGTGCTCTTCGAAAAGGTGCGTTTTCACAATGACAATCTTCATAAGTGATGCGTGTTGTTGTTGTAGTTGTAGCAGTTCATCAATCTCTGCCAGTACGGTGTAGTCACCGGTCGTTATCGTCAATCTCATCTAACGGAAGGCCCAGGAAACTTGCTGTTTCATCGGGTTTGGTGCAAATGGAGAGATATTATTAGGTGAGTGGGTGTAAGGGTGCATATGAATAGGTGGTTAGATATTGTGAGAGATATCTGCACGTGCCGGACACACATATGCTGAGTATGTCAGAGTCGATTCTGGATACTACAATATTCTGAAGCTCTTCGTCTGCGGTGGGTGGCTGGTAGGACTTCAATGACGGCATTCGGTGGTTGGGAGTTTAGGAAGTTAATAAGAGACTCCCGTTGTCATTTGAAGGCTGTCTCGTCCAGTAGGTGTGTTCGATCCTGGAATTCGCCAGTGTAGTTTAAGAGATGTCTTCTGACTCGCTTGGAAGTTGGTTCAGCCTCAAGCAAGCACCTCTAGTGGTTGTTCCTATGGTAGCAATCCAGCAAAAGTTGTTTGCTGATCATCGTACTGTGCTTCTTGACCGGGAGAATAGTAGCCTTGTTGTGAAAATGTTGCAGGGGATACATCAGAAGGCATCTCATAGATGTTCTGACAGGTTTGGAGCCTATTATACTACCAATGATTGCTCTCGCTCTCCCAAAGCCTTAAGTTCGGTTATGTATTGCTGAAATGCGTCGATCACTCCCACAATTGCGTCGGAAGTATCATCAGCCGCACTCTTAACATTGGCAATCGCTCTGAGATAACTCTCAACTACAATACGCATAATTTTTTAAGGCAATTTTAAAATGTCCCAAGCTTTTGCATGGTTAACGTAACGCATCTATCTTAAAGGCTCTTCTAGATTTCAACGCGTCAAGCTTTAAACAAACAACTATGAAGATAGTGAAATGTTTGTCCATTTGACTATACAAAACTGTAATCAGAAACAAAAAGGTCCCTTATGTGGAGACCTAGATTCCCAGAGAACCATATTCGCTTACGGCGAATTCGCCCGCTTACTTTGATGTTGTTTTCACATGCAAATTTTGCGTCAAGTGAGCAGAGCCCAGAGATAGCAAGCAGAAAAGTGGCGAATCGAAAGCGTCTATATATGATTAAAGCTTAACTGAGAGCCTTGGTGAACTCAAAACTCACTATGCAATCTTTCAGGGATTACTGAGCATTAACTCCATATCTAAAGAAGCAAGTTAGAGAAAAATCTGGTTGTTTTTTTTTAATGAGAAAAAAAATTTTACTTTTTTACCAAAAATTTCTAACAAAAAAAGTTTAATTAAAAACAGAAAAAAATGTAGTTAAAAAAAATATGTATTAAAAAAAATTTTTATTAAAAAATTTGTAGTAAGAAAAACACAATTGAATTAAAAAAATGTATTAAAACAAATTTTTATTAAAAAAATGTATTAAGAAAAATTGAATTAAAAAAATAATTAAAAAGATATATTAAAAACAAAATTTGAATTAAAAAAAATTGTATTAATAATAAATTTTGAAAAAGTAATTATAAACAAAACAGTGAGTTAAAAAATATATTAAAACAAATTTTTAAAAAAAATTGTATTAAAAATCAAATTGAATTCAAAAAATAATTGAAAAAGATATATTAAAAACAAATTTTTATTAAAAAGTTTAGAAAAAAATTTAAAAACATCATTTAATTGAAAAAAATTCCATTGAAAAACAATTGTATCAAAAATTTCAAATTTCATTTAAAAAAATATAATAAAAATGTATTAAAAACAAATTTTTATTAAAAAAAATTGTGTTAAGAAAAAAAACATTGAATTAAAAAAACTTAGTTAAAAAATGTATTAAAAACAAATCTTTATGAAATTTATGAAAATAAAAATTAAAAAAAACATTTTGTTAAAAAAAATTTCGTTGAAAAAACAATTGTATCAAAAAAAATTTCATTTAAAAAAAATTATTTAAAAAATATAATAAAAAAATGTATAAAAACTAATTTTTATTTAAAAAAAATTGTGTTCAGAAAACAAACATTGAATTAAAAAAAATTTTGTTAAAAAAAATGTATCAAAAACAAATTTGTATTAAAAAAAAATTGTATAATAATAAGAAAAAAAAATGGATTAAAAAAGAATAACTAAAAAAAATGTATTAAAACCAAATTTTTATTAAAAAAAATTTTATGAAAAAGAAAATTAAAAAAAAACATTTAATTTAAAAAAAATCCGTTGAAAACCCAATTGTATCAAAAAAAATTTAATATAAAAAAAAATATAATAAAAAAAAAATATATTAAAAACAAAACATTATAAAAAACATTGTGTTAGGGAAAATTTCGTTAAAAAAAAAATTGTTAAAAAAAAAATTTATTTAAAAAAAAATGTAATTACAAAAAATTGGATTAAGAAAAACTGTATTAAGAAAAGAAATTAAATAAGAAGATTAAAGCATAACAAATTTTAAAGAAACTTTTAAACCTTGAATGAATCTCAAAATTATTAGATTTAAATCGCCCAAGTATTTTTTGGTGCACAATTATTTGAAAAATAAATATTCTATCACATTTTCGTTTCTTCTTCTTCATGCAACTGTAGCGCGCATCTATCAGCATTCAACCACTTATCTCCTTTGTAAAATCCCTTCCAGCAATCTCACGATCATTTCCTGTAATAAAAATCCAATCAAACATCATTAAAATCGTCACAACCAATCAGTAGCTAATTTCAAGATATATCGCCGGCATTTAATTGAAATTATGAAAGCAATTCCCGTCATTAGTCAGATGTTGTAAATATTTCTATTTTCACGCTTTTAACGATTTTCTAACATTTATTTGCAATTTATTATAATTCCAAATAGTGCGCAGATCAGATGACAATAATCGATATAATGAAGCGTGTTGATTAGAAATCCCATATTATTGCTAACAGCGCGGGTGACAAAGCAGTAAATACATAAATATTTTCATTTTCTCGCATGCGAGTAGCTGCTGTAGTGGCTGCTCTTCTAGCCGTTGTTGCTGCGCTGCTGACAGTTGGATTTTTGTGCTGCAGGCGTCGCATTACGAGTATTTGAATTTATGTGCCATTTGTGGGTAGATTAGAAAATGTATTGAAAACTGTTTTTGAAGCAAATGCAGCTGGCAAAAAGTGTGCTTTATAAATAGTAAATATTTAAGTTGCTATTTTTATTGTTACTTTTAGTACACCTAACTCAGGCAAGCAAAAGAATAGCAAATTAGTGTCAAAGCAAATCTGCGCCATTTTACAATCAATATTTCACACATTTCATTATTTGTGGTTTTTCTTTTTTTCTGTGCTTTGCTTCGCTTTGTTCTGCATTGATTTTTCCAACATTCTCCCTTCACTTGCCAATGAAGTTGAAGATTTGTTGTTCTTGCACTATTCTTTTTTTATGTTGTTTTTACTTGTGTTTTTTTGTGCTATTCACAGCTAGCGGCAGTATCTGCAAAGGCTTTATGTTTGTTTGCTTATTTGCCAATACTGCTGCCACATCGATTGGCGTTTAAACACTTTGACTTTGAACTGATTTCCTGCCGCCAGTGGCATTTCAAATTGTATTTGTTTGGCTTTTTTCACGTTTTGCCTTCATAGTTAGCTAAATGTAGCGAATTAGTAAATAGTTAGAGAGAAAAAAAAAGAACAAAGTTTGTGGCATAAAAACACGATTTGGTGCACATGCCAGCACACACACACTCATTCACATATAGGTGTGTGAGCGTACTTAGAAACTATGCCAAAGATTGGCGGCAAATTGGCCACGATATCAGCCAACTTTGCATGAAAGGCGAGCATATAATCCATGACGTACAAACATACATGCACACACACACACACACACGCTCATATATGGTATTTTCGTATATTAAATCACACAATTTGTTTTTGTTTTGCGGCATCAAAGTTTTTAAAACTTCTAACACAATTTGCCCTTGCTTTTATGCATTGACAGCATTCAGTCCCATTCCAACCTTTTATTTGCTAATATTTTCTCATATCTTCACTTGTGTGTACCCTGTAGGAAATTTATTGTATGAATTAGTGCAACAAGTTACTTGTCGTTGCTTTAAGATTCACCAACCACCTAGCGAGTAGTGAGTAAAATAAGAAGTTTCCTGTTTCCAATGTTGCATATGATTTGGCCGCACTGCATTCATTTTGTTTGGACAAAGTGTTTTCCAATTCCATTCCTTTTCAAAGCATCCCGCCTGGAAGTATGCAAAATAGAATAAAAAAATATCCCTACTTGTACTTGGAGGCGTGATTGTGACAAGAAGGAGCAGATGTCTCAGCCGAATACCGGTGGAAAAAAGGCGTATACGCTCAGCCCAATCCATTACCATCAACTTAGGTTGGGTTTGGCTGAGGTACTACGATGTGTAGAGCATACAAAGGACCATGGGGGCGAAGTCCACAGCTTATTTTCATTCAGTCGTTTTTTATATTTGGAAGCACTTTCCTAGGCAGGTCGCTTCTGAGTTAAGCTACTAAACACAAACTCATTTGAGCATCGCTAAACTATTCTTGCTTTCATATAAAAAATTTTCGCTTTGCGAGCAGCGGAATATTCTACCGCGTCGAGAGGTGGTGAATCGAAAGCGGCAATCGTTATATAGCTGAATCTGGATCTACAAGGCGTATTAAAAAATTACGCTTACTGATGAGGAAGTGGAGGCAAATTAAATATGATTTATTTTCCCTTTCTATATATTCTTCTTTAAGCCTAATGTATTGCTCTCATCTTTCATAAAACAAAAGAAAAAAACGTGTTTTGTCCAGCCCTTTAAGAGAGCAGAAGTAACCGACTCAATCAATACATTTTTTTTTCTTCAAGCTCATCTCTAATTTTTGGTAACCTTTAATAGTCTGAAGGTAATAAAACTGGACAATAAATACGAAGAGTGGTTGCGCATCAAAAGAAATAATGACTGCATTTTTACATCAGTTTTTTCTTAACTTCTTTTCAAGCCTCTTCGGTCATTTGCCAATTATGAGATTCCTGCAAAAAAATGAATTACCCATCTTTAAATTGGGTAATCAGCCAAAATCCCTACTGTGAGCGCTGCGTTTGCTTTAGTTCATGTAATTATTTATTATGTAAACTTTGCTAAATAAAAAAAATAACTGCTGAAGGTTGCGTGCTCAAGAGCAGAGCTTAATGTTTTCCCACTGGGTACTTCTAGATATTTTATAAATCTTCATAGGCAACCCTTCTCCTCATGAGAATATCGACCTTTGCACACATATTTTGCATTTTAATAGTAGTTCCGTCCTCGTTTCTAAACGTATTTATCTTTATATTTATAAAAAAATTATATTGTAGAGGAACTTCAAATAAAATTTATTTGATCATAACATGCAATACACCGTTAAATTTGCCGAAGAGTTGCATAATTAATTCAGCGATAATTCAATTTTTTAAGGCGTTGGGAGAAGAATTTACTTAGTACCGGAAGATTAATGTGCAGAAGTGCAAGAGGTGAGCAATCACAAGACAGGCTTGCTTGTTTGAAAGAATAAGCAAGGCGAATGCAATAAAGTTTTAAAATTCCCAACAAAGTTGGTAAATTTGCTAATTTGAGCAAATGTATTTCTACAAGCACCTAGTGTCTCTTGTGTTTTTTTCTGTTTTTGTTTTTAAGTTTGTGTAATATTTTATATTATTCTAATAAATAATAATAATAATAAAATGTAGAATCTACAAAAATTCAGAAAATAAATCGAATAGGTATTTTTTGTTATTATTATTTTTTTTGTAATGTTTCCAAAACCGGAGCGACCCGGATTTATAACCGACCAAATAGTACCACTTCAGCAGCATTTCACGTATATGTATAGGGAATATTTATACTACTACAATAACAAGATTACAAAAACGGAGTTGGAAAAATTAGCCACATTTCGCAGTGACGTAATTGTAGATGAGATTTGAGAGAGAATTAAGAAGAGAGAGAGAGAAAATGTAAACTAAATGAAACGAAAAAAATAATGAAAAATTATATTAAGTTGATGCAAACACTGGAAGTTAATACAAAGGGGATTAAAATGAAAAATAAATTAACAACAAAAAAAAAACACTAAAAAAAGAACTAAAAAAAAACTCTAAAAAAATACTAAAAAAAAATACTAAAAAAAAACTCTAAAAAATAAAACACTAAAAAAGAAGTAAAAAAACAACACAAATTATATAGAGCTTTACAACTATGTCAGCTCAAGAGCTGATTCTGTCAAATTCACTAAGAGTCCGGGACATGCTCAAACTTCTGTATTCTCTGTGTATACCAGCCCGAAAGTTAAACAAAAATGTGTGTATCGGCATGATAAATTTAGCCGTAAATTTAAAGTTTTATAGAAAAATTGTGAAGAGTGATTTTTTTTATTAAAACTAAGTTAAAAAATTATGCATTTCAATTTTTAGAAAAATAGTTGAAAAATGGCGATACCTAAAATAGGGCTTAATATATGCTTATTTTTTGTTTTTTTCTAAAATTTATTAAAAAAATCATGAATGTAGAGTAACACAAAAAAAAGGGTCGAAGTTCGAAGAGGGTATTGAAGAAAAAGCATAAGACGAAGTGGTGACAGCCGAAATAGCAGCTGAAATGGGTCTTACGACTTCTTACCAAAATTAAATTAAAAAACCATGAATCAAGATTTTTTGAAAATATTAAAAAATAAAGCTGGAAGGAAATGCGATGAGAGAAAGTAGAGATATTTAAGATATAAAATGGGCCTTGCGA
>JAYXIM010001814.1:0-136020 GCA_037575425.1 Anastrepha fraterculus
AACATTTGAGGCGCGAAAAAGAGGTGTGTAGCGGCTGAAGAAATCTGCGATTATGAAACATAAGAATTTTTGAAATATTTGCTTGAGTTTAATTTTGAAATACAGAGCTCTGAGTAATGAAATACACTGTGCGCATTATTCCTCTTGAATAAATTGTATTGTATTTGCTGTTTAATTTAGGGAGAGGTTTTTCATTGCAGTCAAAATAAATTAAGGAAATCCAAATTATCATAAAAAATGATTAATAAAAAAATTTACAACAAAATGCGGGTGTTTTTTTAGCTTAGTCTAGATTAAGAAACAAAAAGAAAATTATAAGAGAAAGTAATAAAAAAATCCAAAAGCAATAGCACTAAAACGCAAACAACGCTGATACAAAAAAATAAATATAAATAACATAAAGATATTATAAATAACAGTTAAAAATTAAACAAACCCATGCATTTCTTATTTATAGCCAATTTAAATAAAAAAATTTAATTTAAAAAACAACAAACAATTTAAAAAAATAAAATAAACAATTAAAAATAACAATAATAAAAAATTAAAAATAACAGAAAAACAAACAAATTAGAAAAATAACAAAATATTAAAAAATTAAAAATAGCAAAAACAGAAATAAAAAAATTATAAAAACGGTAAAAAAACAAAAAAAAACCCCATGCATTTCTTATTTATAGCCAATTTAAATCAAAAAATTTAATTGAAAGAAAAGATTCAAATAAAAAATTAAAACAAAAATACAGAACAAAAATTACAAAAAAATTAAAAAATAAAAAATTAAAAATATTAAAAAATTAAAAATAACAAAAATTAAAAAATGATAAAAATAGTAAGAAAAGTAAAAGCGAAACGCGAAAAAGGTACAAAAAACATTAAAAAAAATTTAAAAATAAAATAAAAAATAATTAAAAAACAATTAAAAAGAAATAAAAAAAATTAAAAAAGAAGAGTAAATTAAAAAATAAAATAATAAAACAGAAAAATAAAAAAAAATAAAAAAATTAAAAAGAGAAAAAAAGTAAAACAAAATTTAAACGAAAATACAAAAAAAATTACAAAAAATAACACAAAATTTAAAAAATAAAAAATAAAATAAGAAAACTAAAAAATAAAAAATTAAAAAAACTAAAAAATATTGAAAAAACAATTAAAAAAAATAAAACAAGGAAAAAAATTAAAAAAAGAACAGAAAAATAAACAAAATAAAAACAAAAACAGAAAAATAATAAAATTAAAAAAAAAAATTAAATAAGCAAAAAAAATTAAAAAAAGCAAAATAAAAAAATAAACAAAAAATTAAAAAAAAAAATTAAAAAAAAATGTAGAAAAAATTAAAAAAAAAAAAAAAAAATTAGAAGAAATGCATGCGTTTTGTTACGGTGTAAAACAACTCACTCTGGACTGATAAAATTATGTGCTAGTATTGCAGCACCATTTTTCGAGCTGTTAATAAAATTTTTTGACTAATAAAAAGTTTACTAAGAATAGGAGATTTTTAATTTTGAAAGCACTAAACATTTGGCATCCCCTGCGAAAAGCCTTAATGTTTAATATGGCTCGAAGATTCGTTTGATTTAATAAGATCATTTTCACAATCACATTCTATAGCGAACACCACACGAGCACGCCATGGCTCAGAGGTTTCTATGTGTAAATCGGGAATAAGAAGCATCCAAAAGCATCTAAGATTCTTAAGTAATCGTTTTTTGAGGACGATTGCCGCCATGGCGGCGACGCAATCGAAGAAGGTATCGACATTCAAACTAAATTACGACGGTTATTTCGTAAGGAGTTCAATTATTTCCTTTCACTTCCACAGTTATTTCCAGCTTCGAAAATCCAATGCCCTGGAAGAGCTACTAAAGATATTCCCTTTCTTTTTAGAATGCTTCGACGTCTGCATAAAGGCTTCTTTTGGTTACTCAGCTTCCTTCGAGTTGAGGATATCGAAATTTTAGCTAAAATATGTAGCGCTGCCAACTTTAATTCAACAAAAAAGCCTTTAATAAATTTTTGTTCTGCTTCTTCGAAAACTCAATGGAGAATAGAATTTCCGACAAGATACCAGTTAGTTATCAATGACTTTTTTCTCTCTTTTTTTAAACCAACTAAACCCACTAGCGAAATCTTATCAATCACATTTTATTATCGGTAAACACTAGAGGTTCATTGCGAAAAAATAAAAATAAAGATTAGTCGCTCACCTGATAAAATGCGTTGATAAAAATAAAAGCACTAATCGAAATTCGCATAGCTGCAGGTCTCAGTCAGTTATCAACACAAAAAGCTCATGGACAGACAAGAAACAGAAATCTGTTTGTGTGTGTTTGGGCCATAAGGCTAAATTGAAATGAAAGTTCGCACATGTGCATATGTGTTAGTGCTGTCAGCACGTAGAAGTTAATATCAGAAAAGTCATAAAACATAATTGAAAAGAAATTGGCAGAAGGAAAGTGAAATTTTTTACTCATTTTTGCGCATCTCACATCTGTGTATATTCATGTGTGTATATGTGTGTACTTATACATGCAAGTGTGTGTATATGTTTGTTAATTTCTTGTAGTCATTGCTTATCTCAAGGTTAGGCAATGCGTATGAAATTATCAAATTGATTGTCGGTGGAAATGACACGAAAAGTGTGAAAGTTGGCGAGCGCAAATATTGCTTTTATTTTCTAATTTTTTATTTTCAATTTTTTTTTATTATTTTAGTGAAGTAGGTCAGAAATATTATGCGTGAATTCTAAACTAATTTGTTAGCCTCCAAACAAATTGTTTTTTGCTTTTTTTTTTTGATAATTCACATCCAAAAATAAACGCGCGGAAATGAAAATTTTGTTTCATAAAAGTTCGGCGAACGGCTGGTTTCGTTTTAGTTCATCGGCACCTGCTATTAATCCAAATGAAGAGCGTAAGCGCAAATTCTGTCTCAAAAAGCAAAAAAGTTAAGGAGCGCACAATTTTGCCGCCATTTGCAAAAACCGTTATGCGAAAACTATCAGCTGAGTTTGTTTACAAATTTTTGTATTGTCCACATAAAAAAAACCGTACTTTTATCTTATAAATTTCCGATTTTTGTTCATTCATTTTTCATTCAATTTTACTCTCTCTCTCTTAGCTTCACAGTCTGTGGTGAACCATAGCTTCATCAACAATCCTCCTCCAATTCAGTCTCTCTCTTGTTTCATTTCTCCATTAACGAACATTCATCGCCTTTAAGTCTGTTTCTTTAAGTCATTGTCATCAAGCCATCTCTTTCTTAGTCGACCTCTCTTTCTTCCTCCTATTGGACGTAATGTAAACACCCCGTTTTGGATTCTTTCGTTGGGCATCCTTACTATAAACTGTAAATTGCATACCAGCGCGAGAACAGAAGTGCATAAAAGGCCGGATTCCACAAATAATGAATTCCACAAAAAGTTCAGTCATAAGGCCGCATGTTTTCGTGGTAGATAATTTTGTATGTGATGGATAATTTTTGCTGGCTGAAATTTCTTCTGCACAAAATGAACGTCTCTCCAGCATCCAACTCTCACTGTGCTCTCTCAATTTTTATGTGAGGGACAATTTTTGCCGGCTGAAATTTCGGCAGCACAAAATGAACGTCTCTCCAGCATCCAACTCATTTTGCTCTCTCCGTTTTTGTGCGATGAATAACTGTTGCTGACTAAAATTTCTCCAGCTCCAAATGAACGTCTCTCCAATATCCAAATGTCACTTTGCTCTCTCAGTTTTTATGTGATGAATAATTTTTCACCGTCATCGAATGAGGACTTGCAAAAATTAGTAGTAACTATACGAAATTTTTGTGTTTTCGCGCACAAAAAAGTACCAGCCATTCGGTGCCGTGCCTCTGTGTTACAAAGGGGACCACCTAGTGCTGGAAAATGTTCCAAACTCATGTCCGAAGTGATGCTTGCGATGTTATGCTTTGGCTGCTTACTGAAAAGAAGTTTCCAAAGAGGCTCACTTTCGCTAGAACCGCAAAAATCGCTAGAAATATTTTTACAGATTTTTACAGTAGTCTGTACTTTTGGGCGACTCAAGTTTAAAATTTTTGAAATTTCCCCTATGACCTTCTCTTTTCCAGGCTGGGCAACCAAATTTCTTAATAATGTCGACTGATATTTCTTCTCGCGGGAGCATTTTTGATGCTTAAGTGTTCAACTCACAACTGATTTCGATATTAGTGAAGCAGCAAATATAAAAGAGCGAAAAAAAGGTACTTCTCCCCTTATTACATACACTCAAGAGTGATAGAAACAAGATTGGGAGCATCAGAGTAGATACGTGACGTCACGGTAGCCTAGGTGTGCAGTGCTCCCATCCCTTGGTAATAAATTTAATGACTTTTTATATTCAAAATGCAAACATTTTTGAGTTTGGTGTTTGATTGTTTTTTTAGTTTGCAGCTACCAAAATTGTAAGGTAAAAAAAAAAAATTTTTGTATTAAAGAAAAGATTAAAAACGGCCATTCTGAAAAGATTTGAGTGTTAGTGAAAATTATTTGATTCTTATGATGCTTTGAAAGTGCAAATCTCATTTTTTGCTCCTTTTGAGGTTACGCAGGAATATTAGATCTTCTTCTCCCAACTCAAAGTTGAGACGATTTACGTTAGAAAACGATTCTCAATGTACACAAATGGCAAAGAAAACACACAGATGTAAACAAAATAAATAATTTTGACGTTATTCATATCGACGGCGAAAAGATCAGCTTGGCGAATGCCATCAGAGCTGGGGTCCAAACTGATGTCGTGTGATTTCTTCCTCTAACACATCCCTATTAGCGAGACCCTTGGTGACGGCGACCTATGCTTCACTATAGAGTAAAAGGATTAAATGTATATTTTAGCGAGGCCATAATGTGGCACAAACTCTTATGATTTGCTCAGAAAAACAGCAACTTTGGCTGTGCCCCCAAATGCACATAACCGAGTAGTGCCACTTGACCTCTCCCTGTTTTGCACTGCTGCTGCACTTTGTTTATGCACCGAAATTCATGACTTTCATGAGAAGAAAAATAACGAGCACTAGATTTTTCCCGCTTCACGCTTAAAATAGTTTCCATAAATCACATATCTACATACATAAAAACAAGTATGCAAAATGGTACTGCATTTAGCATAAAATTCTGCAAAATCGACAAAGTTTCACCAACAAAGTTCAGCGAATGGAACTATGCACATACACAGTTTGAAAAAACAAAAAAAAATGTTCTATGCGAAAAAACTAAATATGCGCTACATTTTCCACCTGTGCGCACTTAAACCACGCATATTTATGCACACAAACACACACACACGCCGATAGACAATCTGCGAGTCACAAGACACACGACATAAACGTGCACTTGACACAGAAATGATTTAGAACTTTGCGTTGCGAGTTTCAAATTTTCACGACACGAACTGAAAATGGTTAGCGTACATTAAATGTTTGTGAGTTTATCTCTTCATTATGAAAAATGGCATACTCTACGCTTTTTTCACTGAATAGCGTTTTCTTTTATTAGCACATAAACGCCCTCAAGCGTGTACTCGCAGATGCAGTAAAACACGCAGCCGTATTAGAAATAGTTTCACAGTATTTGACCAAGACCCAAATTTTTCGGCGATTTTCTATCTAAAAGCGGGCGTTTGAGGGGCGGAGGTCACTAAAGGCACGCGTTGGAACTATACACGCATATGTATGCGTGATGGATGTGAGCGCCATATGCAAAACTTGCAGACATTTGTAAGGTTTCAAAATCTTCGCTATGAGGTGACAGCCAATACTCGCTTGCTTGGAGAAAGCTGGGGGTGTATATGAATGTACACATATCCATGGGCAAAACATTTGAGCACATGGCGTTTATACACACATCGAAGGCGATGGGATTGGCGAACGGGGGCAAAGAGGGGAAAACACAAATCGGTTTTGATACTAAAATTAGATGGAAGGTAAAATAGAAATAGAATTCACAGAAGAATGGAAAGGTAATTAAATGGCCTTCAATGGAACGAAATGCACTGGTGGTGTGGTAATTATAGAACGGGTAGAAAAAGAATAAATAAATAAATCAATAAAAAATATATGAGGAGAAATTTATGAAATGAGATGAGATGAAATGAAATATGATCATATCACAAGACATGAAATGCTTATGACATGGAATATGACGTGAAATAAAAAAACGAGATTGAGGAAGAAAAAAAGAAATGAGTTGATGTAAATTGGAATAATTAAAAATAAAATGAAAGATGAATTTGTAAAGAAAGAAGCGAAATAAAATAAGATGAGCTTTGAGATTTATTCAATGTTGAAAATTTTGTTATATGTGACCTGGTCTATGAAAAGGTACCTTACGTGTCAAAAAATCATTTTTCACTTTTTTGTTGATTCGAATAGTGTGTGGAAGGCTCTTTAAAATGGTGAAAACCAGAAAGTCATAATTTGTTTAAAAGTTTGTTAAAAGTAAAAAAAAAGAAAAGTACAAATACGAAAATACAAAAGCTAACTTATTTTTTAAAACGATTTCTGCGATTTGCATTAACTTTTTCTTATTTATTTATATATAAAAAAAATGTTTTTCACTGCTTCTGTGATTTGATTGAAAAATATTAATATTTAAAAAAGTTACAAGGGTTTTTAGAAGTTTAAACTTTAACTGCTGTTTTCTCGAAAACTTGTTTTCGCACGTAAGGTACCTTTTCGTAGACCAGGTCACATATTTTGTTGTATTATAAAAAAGACCGTTTATAATTTTTTTTTGTAATTTTTGAGAATAAAATAAACTTAAAAAAAAAGTTTGAGAAAAAATAAAATTTTTTTGTTCCAAATTATTTTTTGTTTGTAATTTTTTAGGATAAAATAAATTTGAAAAAAATAGTTTTGGCAAAAATTAAAATTTTTTTGTTCTAAATTATTTCTTGTTTGTAATTTTTTAGGATGAAATAGTTTTGAAAAAAATATTTTTGGCAAAAAATAAAATTTGTCTGTTTAAAATTATTTCTTGTTTGTAATTTTTGAGAATAAAATAGACTTAAAAAAAAAGTTTGACAAAAAATAAATATATTTTTGTTCAAAATTTATTTTTGTTTGTAATTTTTTAGGATAAAATAAACGTTAAAAAAATGGGTGAAAAATTAAATTTTTTTGTTCAAAATTATTGGCAAGCAGTTTTTTATCATAGTTGCCCTCACATTTAAATTTTTTTTATTTCTAATTTTTTTTTGCAATAAAATCTACAAAATTGTCTTGAGTTCTTTAAATTGGAATTTCTTTTTAACATTTTCATATATTTTTTTTTGGAATAAAATGTATTTAAAAAAGTCGGTCTGGCAAAAAATTAAATTTTTTCATCAATCAATTTTTTACATCATTTACAATTTTTTTTTTTCCTTATTTTTTTTTTTTTTTGTTTTTTTTTGCCATAAAATCTACAAATTTTGGTTGAGTACACAATTGTATATATTTTTTGGAATAAAATATACCTAACAAATCGGTCTAACAAAAAACTTTATTTATTTTGCTCAAAATTATTGGAAAACATTTTTTCTCCTGGTTGTAAAACAGTCGCCCTCTCATTTGAAATTTTTTTTCTTATTTTTTTTTTATTATTATTTTTCTCTTATTTATTTTGTGTTGTCATAAAAGCTGAAAATTTTGGTTAAGTTTTTTAAAATTAAATTTCTTTGGGTATTTTTAACATTTTTAAACATTGTTTATTCACTTTGTAGGATAAAATTTAAAATAAATTTAAAAAATGGATCTGGCCAAAAATTTAATTTTGTTTGCTCAAAATTATTGAGAAACATTTGTTTCGCATGGTTCTAAAACTGTCGCTCCCACATTTTTAAATTGTTTCTATTTTTTAATTTATTTTTATCTTAAAAACTGAAAATTTTGGTTAAGTTTTTTAAAATTAAATTTCTTTGTGTATTTTTAACATTTTTATAATTTTTTGTTACTTTTTTGGGTCAAAAGTACTTGAAAAAAATTATTGTGTCAAAAAATTAACTTTATTTTGTTTAAAATTGTGGAGAAACATTTTTTCTCATGCTATTAAAACAACTCTCTTTACATTGTTCTTTTTATTATTTTAATGATTTTTAATTTTTTAATATTTTTTCTGAGTTTTTTTTTATTTTGCTGATTTTTCATTTTTTAATATTTTTTCTGAGTTTTTTTATTTTTATAATTAAAAAAAAAAAAAAAAATTTTTCTGTCATAAAACCTGAACATTTCGGGGTAGTTCTTTAAAGTGAACTTTCTTCTGCTATTTGTAACATTTTAGTAATTTTTGTTAAGTCTTTTTTTTTAATTAAAGAAAATATTTTTTTTCATTACATAAAAACATTTCTTGTTTTGGGGAAACAGTTTTTTCATTACTTAAAAATATTTCTTTGTTTGGGAAACAAATTTTTTTCTTAAAATTTTTTTGTTTGCCGTTGTTGAAAAGCATCCCACTCAAATTTATTTTCTAGTGAGACTTTGCTCAGTAATCCTTCAAAGTTTTAGTATAGGATTCTTATAACTCATTCGAGTTATATTCAAATACGTACAGCGAACCATTGAGGCTGATAAAGAGAAAAATGTTTTATGAACTCTTTGGCTTAATTTTCACACTTTACGATTTAAAAAGATTATAAAAAGTGCGTCTTTCATATCGACGTTCGTACATTTGCGTGTATTTTGCAGCTAACAATAAAAAGTTATTGAAATTATATTGCTTGCGAGCTATAATTTAAAAACTGTATATTAAAAAAACGAAATTCACACAAATTTGAATAAATAGCTAAGCAAAAGTCATTTGAAAATTAATGCGAACAATTTAAGACACATTAATTTTAGCCACCAGCCAACACAGCGAGTAGCTGCTGCGTGGGCGCTGCAGCTGAGGGAACACCAGACACAGCTTGAGCGTTTGACGGCAATGGGCGCCCAATAAATTAGTGCGTGCGTCAACCGTACACAAATTTGCGACATGCCAACAGGACAACAACAACAAAATGCAGTGCGAAATTGCAAAAACAAAAAAATGTTAAGTAATAAAAAAAATTCAAAAAAAAAAACCATAACAAAGCAAAGAAAAATTGTTATCAGGGTCAGGGCCAACTCGCTCACTGACTCACAAAACAAACAAAAGATTTCTACAGTGAAATCAAAACCTTAAAAAAATTGCCTTAAAACTCAAGCAGCACTAAATGTTAAGCATACAAGCTTTTTCGAAAAATCCCAACTGTTTTTCTCCATAAAAATAGTAGGTACTTTGTAACAACTTTTTGGTACTTGTCTCAAACAATGAGCTCTTTTTCACGTCAACCGTGACATAAGAGAACGTTGAGACACGCAAATGCCACGCGCGTCACCTTGCTACTACACACCAACACACGCATACAGTTATGTGTGCATGTGTGTATATACAAGCGCGTAGCTAGCAACGTCAATGTAGCGCAGGCGTTATGCGAAATAAAAATAAAAAGTTTATAAAAAAATAAAAAATTCTCCTAATCTCCACATCAACAACGTCAGCAGCAGATTTGTCATCATCAGCATCTTCATCATCACTTTTCAGCCTATTCGCTTACTACTTGTGCGCGCATTTCGCCTACTTCTCATGCACTTGACGAAATGTCACACGCTGCTGCCTTGCCGGCTGGCTGGTTGGTTGGCTGGCTGACTGCCTGCCTGGCTGCTCACTTGCTGTGGCCTCAAATCGCTAGACTGTGTTATTTCGTAACTATTTTTGATTTTCTATTTTTTCACACTCTTTTTTTTGTTGTTTGCCTGTCTCCGCATATTTTTTCTGTTTTTTTTTTTGTGTTTTTCTTACACAGTCATCATCTCTGCATTCGCTTTCCCGCTTAATTGCACGCAATTGGCGTTTTAATCATGTGGAACCATTTAATTTCAAGACTGTCTTTGCCGCCGTCAAACGCACTCGCACACGTACACTAACACATTTTTTCTCTTGTAATGCTGATCTTGAGTTATTTTTTTATAATAACACACAAAAAAATTCAACTAATTTAATGCTTATTTTTTGTTTATTAGCGTTTTTTGTGGTGGCTTGCATGTCAATCTCGTTTAAAAGGGAAATTCGTGGGCGGCGTTTCGATTGTTTGTTGGTGTTTCAGTGCGTGAAGGTTGAAAAATGGTTGTAGATTTCTTGATTTTTAGTAATCAAGTTTTTTTTTTATGTGTTGAAATTGTGCTTATTTTAATTGAGATGCGAGTTAATAGTAATAAAATCAAAAAAAATATTTACAAGACTGATTGAGGCATAATTTAAATTGATGAAAATAAGTTTGATGCACATAGAGCCTCTTCTAAAAGCGAGTTTTGCTCTTACTATCGATCGCCCAAATGGATGCAATGCTCAACAGCAAGTGGCGCTGTTCGCTCATTTTTTCCTTTGCCTAGCATACCTGCGCCAGCCAAGGGGCGTCTTAATGTTGTTCCACAAATGGAAGGACCTACAGTTTCAACTCGACTCCGAGATTCGAACTCACGCTCTCTCTGTGAATTCCGAATGGTAGTCACGCACCAACCCATTCGGCTAAGGTGGCCGCTTGATAGTTATGGTGAAAAGAGAAAATCGAGGGGAACTTTAGCTCAAACGTCACTTGGGATATGTTTAACACAATTTAGCTTGTGTTAGTGATTTACGAAGAAAACAACACAGCCGATGCTCATGCCATGGCATTAGTATATCACTAACGCAAGCTAAACACTTCCCAAGTGACGTCATCCCCTCAGTCGATTCTGTCAAATTCGCTTAGAGCCGAATAACTGCCCTTTACATAGACCACTCCCGAGAAACTTTTCACCATGTGCTTCAGCGGCCCTTTGTTCCTTCCCGGAACTATCTGAAATATTATTTCCCTGTAAAGTGAGTAACGCAGGGGGCACCATCTTTTCTGTCGGGATGAAAACATTGAATAACTTTGAAAAAAAAACCGATTTGTATAAGTGAGATTGTTGTTGTTGTTGTAGCAGCATAAACATTTCCCGTGCATACGAGATATGCTGCTGAAGGGACAGTCCTTCGCTGGATATAAATCCGAGCCGTTCCGGTTACGTAGAACCGACGGTCGTGGGAAATAAGTGAGGTATTTTTATTTGGTTTAGTTATTTCCAATTTATTAGAACTATTTTTTGAATACAATATCAATCAAGTGGCCACTTTTATTAGCAAATACAAACTACGAACTTTTTTCTGCGTCGATTTCGGTTGTTTCGGTCCATGGTTGAAGTTGTACTGAATTGACGTACCTGGGACCATTGGGAGTAGGATTTCTCACAAGGGTTTTCAATTTGTCCTTGGCCACTCTCATCATCCCTGACAAGTGGAAAGCAGGGAGAGTGGTCCCACTACTGAAACCTGGGAAACCCGCCAACCAAGGAGAATCTTATCCTCCGATAACTCTCCTTTCCCCAGTAGTGAAGACACTTGAAGCTCTCCTGCTCCCACTCTTCACGAAACACCTGGCCCCAACCCCACATCAGCACGGTTTCTACCACTCCACTCACCGCCATAAATGCCCAGATAAACCGCGAGCTCAACCAAAACCGCCCTTGCGAGAGGACTGTCCTAGTAGCGATGGACCTGAAGAAGGCTTTCGACACAGTCAGCCATTCCACGCTACTGGATGATATTTATCGGTCGACACTCCCGCCAGGGCTGAAGAGGGGGTCCGCAAACTACCTGAGCGGTCGTCACTCGCCACTGATTTTTCGAGACCAAATATCAAAGCAGAGGAAGATTAAGCAAGGTATACCGCAGGGTGGTGTCCTTTCACCCTTGCTGTTCAACTTCTACATCTCGAAGCTCCCTCAACCACCAGAGGGAGTCTCCCTGGTCTCATACGCTGACGAGTGCACGATAATGGCGTCGGGCAATGACATCGATGGCATGTGCTCCAAAGTGAACAGCTATCTCTCTGACCTTTCTCGCTTTTTCATTGCGCTTTCACTTTTCCCCGATAAATCCACGGCGACCCTCTTTACCACCTGGACAAAGGAGGTCAAACTGTCCTTCAAGGTAAAAGTCGATGACACACCAATTCCGACGGTAAATAATCCCAAAATTTTGGGTGTAACCTTCGACAGTTTGCTCTCCTTCTCAGCGCACACAGCCGCAATTGCCACTAAGGTAAAAAATCGCAGCAAGGTCCTCAAATCGCTTGCCGGCAGCACTTGGGGCAAAGACAAGGAACTGTTGCTATCCACAATTAACGCAATTGGTCGGCCGGTTCTAAACTATGCTGCGCCTGTCTGGTCGCCTGGAACTAGTGACACGCAGTGGATAAAGCTTCAGACATGCCAAAAGACTACCATTCGGACAGTGAACGGTTGCCTTCTGATGTCCCCCATTCAACACCTTTACAATGAGGCACAAATGCTCCCTGTAATGGAGCACAAAAAGCTGCTCAGCAAGCAGTTCCTGCTAGGGTGCTACCGTAGGTTTCATCCATGCAGACATCTGCTTGAGCCAGAGCTGCCTCTTAGGCACATCAGAAGACACCTTCTAAACTATGCCGACGAGATCTAGGACAAAACTGACAGAAATCTACTGGACTAAACAGTGTTTAGACAGTCAGCAAACGACATTCACCGGGAGACTGTCTTAGGCTTTCGTAATCGGAGTCCAACCACCACCTATTGCAGACGAAGAGCTCCAGACATATGTCCGGCATATGAAGGTACCCCGCACGACACTAAATACCTTTTCACATGTCGTTTAAAACCTACTCATCTAACATCCCTCGCCCTCTGGACCCAACCCATCGAAACAGCATGTTTCCTAGGCCTACCTTTAGATGAGTCTGACGAAGACGACCGGTGATTACATAACACTGACGGGGCTTCTATTACTGTTAAAACAACAACAACAACCAGAGAACTGCACCGAAATTTAGCGAATGAACAACTCCAGAAAACAGTGAGCCATGCAGGTCTCTGACAACAGTCACTCTCGCCAATAGTCACTTCGATTTCACGATTTAACTTTTGAATCGTCTTTAAATGGTTGGCATATGCAATATTTATTCTCAAAGGCGCGCCACAAAAAATATTTTCATATTTCAAATTTATTTCAAGTAGAATAGAATAAAAAGAAGCAATGGTCCAATGCAGTCAAATTCCAACCAATTCTGATTGATATTTCGATTTTTGCTATTATTTTTTTATTTCTGTTTTATTTTTCCCCAACTTTTTCTAAGCGAAAAATATCGCTTTCGATGAACGAAAATTTTAATATATCAAAAATATTATTTTGGTTATGAAAATCAACAAAAAAAAAATAAAAAAATGTATAGCACAAATCCCAGACGTTATTTAGATCACCTTGTCCCTCTAACAAAACACCCGTTATGTGTGAGCGTATGATATCAATATAACGAAAGTACTATTCTATGTCAATATGTTCGGTCTAATAAAGGTGTAGCTGACTAATATTTCTAATATTTCCAAACACACCTAATTTTCCGTTTTATTATCAAATTGGAGCATTTGGGTAATCAACACTTCTTATGCGTTTGTGTGTGTGTGTTTGTGTGGAGGCATGTATTGCCTATTGGCTTATGTGTCTCGCTGCAATTGATATTTATGATATTTGTGCATTGATATTTCGGTCAATCAAGTACGACAATAATTGCGACCCAGTTGAAAATGAGCCTACTAAATAAATTAAAGTATCATTTACTTCCTTCATTACCGATATGACACATGGATTTCTTATAGAGGAATGTGTGCCATCGCATGGAACATAAGTCCGCAATTAGACAGACGCCGGCAAGTGGCTGATAATAAATTGCATTCAGCGCTGCTCAAGCAAAGCAAGCGCCACATGTATGTGTGTATGTATGTCTTTTCGTAAAATTGTGTCAATTTATATATAAATTTGGTAATTAGGAACATGAGTTGTAGACATAAAAAGATATGTTAGAGGGCTATTCTCCCAACCCTTCGCGTATACATATGTATGTGTGCATATATTTTGTCATTAAACTCAATAAACCACCAGCGTCATCAAATGCTAACAAAAGTTGCCTCATTTTGTAATATTTCATAGTTTATATGAGCATTTGTTTTTTTGTTTTTTTGACACTTACAATTTGAATACTCCCCAAAAATGTTTCCAGTTGAAACGAATTTATAATATCTACTTGCATGTCACAAGCCAGCCAAAGAAATGTAAAACAGCTGCTTTCAAAGAATAAATTATTCAAATGAATAAGTGCCAGCACACATACACATGCAAGTTGATTCACATACACGTACATCTGTGTATAAACTCTTAGGCAGCCTGCGTGCAAGTTGCATCCCGTCAACTTCTTGTGCCTGTGTAGGTACGTGTGCGTGTGTGTATCTTCGTCACAGCGCATATTCAGACAATTAAAACCATAAAATTACATATTAAGCATTTTTTATGGCCTCCATGTTGATTGCCGTTATGTTGTTTTTTTTTTGTTTTCTTGCTTAAATGTCGCTTCTCATTAATCACACATCCGAGAAATATGTGTGAAAAAAACATTTTATGTAAAAAGTTGATTGCCTCATTTCCATTGGTTAAATGCATACTTAGTGTGATGAAACCCTTAGCATGTGAGTGTCGCGCATTTGTCTTGAGTGTCACAGTTGCGAGCGATTTATGTTGACTGTGAATGTTGATGTGGACTTAACTTTTAGTTTGGCGCTTTTAGCGGTACATTGGCGGCTTGCAGTTGAAAAATTCATGTAATTTTGATTAAGGGATTTTTATCTAATTAAAAATTGTTTGAAAAAAATTATGGTATGAGCGAAACCGTAGGCTCATAGCATTATTTTCTCTAAAAACTTTTCACTGAAAAGTTTGAATTTCAATTCGATACAATTTTTTGCATATTTAAGCCGTTCTAGCTGGCCGTAATAATAGGTGGGACTTCCTGGCAGTATCTGCGTCAACATTTTATTGAATTTTTCTGTGCCAGGAGACAGCACACCGTGCGTGGCAAGTGCTTCATATCACATACTGCCAAATCAGTTGAGCTCACGACGCATAGTGAAGCGACACCTCCCACACAAGTTAGCCGGACAAAATTATTTTATGGTAGTAGTCCGGTGTAACGACCGAAATTTCGACGTTTTTTCATGAATCTTTTTTAGAAAGAAAATAAAATCCGATTGTTTTAAAGTTTTTACATGTTTTTATTGGTGTTTTGAAGTATATAAAAAAAATATTTTTAAGTTAATTTTATATTAATTTGTTTAAAATTTTTGACGTCAAAGTGGAGTCCTTAAAAAACAGATGAGTTGGTTCGGGGAAACACACAGCCTTCCAAAGTCATCTGAAATAAAAAATTCAAAAAGATTATTATTCTGTAGACTTTATTTTAGGTCCTGAACCTAAAATATACATAAAAATAAAAAAAAACCAAAACAAAATGGCGGACTTGTGAAAAAGGTTCTCAAAATCTAATTTTTTTTCTTCATAAATTGTTTAAATTAGATAGTTTATTATAAAAAAATTATGCAAAAATTAAATGTTTTAAAGGTCCGGGATCTAGATATGTGTGCCTAGAATAGCGGGTTAAATTTTGAATTTGAATTTGGCACATTTAAGTCTTAAAGGAAGTCTTTATTTCAGTATGGGTAAGTTTTTAGACAAATAGCAAAGAAATTTATCTTTTCGAGCAGCTTTCTCAATTAATTTTCAAACTTCGAACAAACTTCTTACTCACTCTCTCTGCTAATGTCAAACTGTGATCAATGTTATTGTTATTGTCGTTCACTCATTATCACAGCTGTATGTACTCAGTTTTAGCAAACTATGTTTTAATTGTTATTCTTTTCTATATACATGCAGCTGTGCACATACAGTATGTGTACGCGTACATGTGAGAACATCATTATTTGCACTTTCAGCGAAGACTTAAGCAGCGAACTTGACTTTTACTCTACTTAAAATGCATTAATGCGAAGTGCGACTCGTGCCAAGTCTTAGCTTTTCGGATATGTAAAGTGAGATTTTGAGATAAACGACATAGAAAATACATAAATAAATTAAAGCGCCGTTTTATAAAATATAGTTTATCACTAAAAATTATTGAAACTCGCAACTTTAATAACTAGCTCAATTTTCTTGAAACCTTACAAAATCACTGATAGTACTTACACTATTCATAGGAAAATACGAACAAACTTTGTATGCACTTTCTCTGTCAACGTCAAACCATGATCAATGCTATTGTTATTGTTACACACTCATTATAACAGCTGTATGTACTCAATTTTAGCAAACCGTATTTTAATTGTTATTCTTTTCTATGCACATGCAGCTGTGCATATATACGCGTACATGTGAAAACATCATTACTTGCACTTGCGGCGAAGACTTAAGCAACGAACTTGATTAGTAAAATGACCTCTACACTACCGCAAATGCATTAATGCGAAGTCGTGCGAAGGCGTGCGAAGTCTAAGCTCTTCGGATATGTAAAGTGAGATATTTGAGGTGCAGGATGTGAAAAATACATAGCGGTGTCAGGTAGTGTAATCTTTTAGAATGGACAATCTATGAATATACTTATAAAGGCGTAGACGGCCAACTTTATTCATTTGTTCGTTATTAAAAACTGAAACCTATTTCCAACAATAAAGGAATCCAAGCTTACAGTTCAGACTTACATTCAAGAATAACAGAAAATGTTAAGAGGATGCCAGTAGGGTTAAATTACAGATGTTAGCAAGAGTGGGTGGCTAACTATAAAGATAATTAAGAATAGTAACAACAGACTAATGAAGACAGGGCTGTGGGTGAGGCCAGTATATGACTATATACATACATATATGGAAGCTATAATATTTATTGACAAACAAAAACACATCTTTCTTATACGCATTCGTTAATGCAGTGCAATCAAGATATACTAAATTTTTTTATTTTATTTTTATAAAATGTATACTTCAAAAAAGTTAAAAGACTTCAAGAATAGGCGCTTTTGTCAACGCGAAAATTATAACATTTCAGATTTATCATTTTAATTATTTCATTTCTGCACGTTAGAAAAATTTCAAAATGAAAGCTTAAAAATTACATTTTGGAATTATCTCAAAATTTTATCTCACATTTTCTAGTTCCGACGGTCTAAGTTCAATTCTATAATTGACCTCCATTGACGCAAGGCTCACACTTTGTTCCTCTAAAACCGATGTTTTTCAATTTATTCTAACTGCACAGCTATTTTAGTATGCCAACAGATGTCGCTGAGTTCAGATTGATTGAGTTATTATTATAACTCTTCGCTCTGCATATCAGCATCATCGGTTCGGTTTTGTTGCCATGACGTGGCGAGCATAGCAGCAGGTAAGCGGAACCAATCTTCTCTAATATGCAGAAAGTCTTGAAAGCAATAGTCTCGAGAAACGATTACACGCATTGAGATCTCTAAACGCGAGACACACTGTTGTAGTATTTGCCGCTCATGTGGGTACCTGGAAGTAAAGCTGCTTGTTTGGCAAGACATTTCTACCAGAAAAATTATGATTACACGCCAAAAAGGACTCGTAAGAGTTGTAAGAGGAATTCACCACCTCATTGAAAATCAGCACATGAAACTACAGCCTCAGATGTGTTGATGATCAGAATACTGCATTTTTCCTCAAGTTAGTCTTAGCCATAATTCATGCCTAGCATAAAAGTGCTCGTTACCCAAACATTTCAGCCAAATCTGACCTTCGATCCGGTTCATTAAATAACATTTTTTAAAATGTTTGTTTTGTGCACTTAAACATATTTCTTCACTATTTTCTCTACATTTAACCTATCAAACTAATGAAGCGCGTGGGCTGTCTGTCTAAGCAAACTATGTGTTTTAATTAACTCAGCCAAAGATGCCGTGACATAGGCAGACAAGTTGTAACGCAACTAGATTACAAGTCACTCCAGTTTGGGCGTACTTGTCGGCAGAGCAGGTGTGTTGTTGTATGTAAAGCAATAAAAAGGTGCGTCCAATGCATAACACAAAAAATAGTCAAAGTCAGCTGCTAAATGCAAGAAACCAATCAGCTAGTCAAGGATGGAAGTATTGAAATGACACTGAAATGGTATTTTTGTGAAGGTAAAATTCGTAGGTGTTCGTGCAACGGTGATGTACTATAATTAATGCAGTTTTGTGAGAGATTTTGTCAAAAATGTAAATTAGATTTTTTTTAATTACCAAACTTGAGAGCCTTTGGAATTGAAATTATTCCAATTAAAATTACTTATAAAGACAAAATCAATTTAAATGGCGGTTGGCATTATTTACAATTAATATTGTAATTGTAATTATAATGCGATTTAATTGTAATTACCATAATAATTTTAAATCAATATAAATACAGTTAGTATTACAATTGTAATTATATTTAACATTGCCATTATAATCACAAATACTAGTACAATTACAATTACCAATACTACTACAAGTACAAATATCATTACCAATAACATTAGAATTACGATTGCATTTATAATTACAACTAAATCTACAATTACGATTACCAATAAAATAATTGTAATTATAACTATATTTAACATTACTATTACAATTACAATTACAACTATAATTACCATTATCGCTACAAGTACAAATATGATTACCAGTGAAATTACAATTAAGACTGCAATTATAATTACAATTACAATTAGAATTACAAATGCAATTACACTGTTAATTAAGCTGGAAATATAATATTTTTGATTATATTTAAATACTTTATTTACCAATACCGTTAAAAATTACCGTTACGAATTGCAATTTCATTACAATTATAATTGAGTTACGAATACAATTACCAATTTCATTACAAATACAATTTCAGTTACAATACCTATTACTATTACAACCACTATTTCAATTACATTACAATTACATGCAATAAAAGTACAATTAGCATAACAATTACAACTAAACCAACAGTTAAAATTGCAATTATGATGACTAAGCGATTACAACCATATTATTGATTACAATTACATTTACAATAATAATTAACATTGTGATTACCATTAGAATTATAATTACAAATACATTTTCCATTAAAATTAATTTAGCAATTCTTTTACAAATGAAATGATATCAAGAAAATTCAATTACAATTTAACTTACATTTATAATTGCGATTACAAGTACAATTACATTACCATTACAAATACCATTACCATTACAATTACAATTGAAATCATAAATACGTTTAAATACGTTGCAGTTAAAATTGCAATTATGATGACTAATTGTGATGGCAATTACATTTACAATAATAATTAATATTGTGATTACCATTACAATGCATTCATAATAACAAATACATTTTCCATTAAAATTGGTTTAATAATTCTTTTACAAATAAACCTGCATTAAAAAAAACATTACTATTTAGCTTACATTTATAATTACGATTACAAGTACAATTACATTACCATTACAAATACAATAACCATTACAATTACAATTGAAATCATAAATACGTTGCAGTTAAAATTGCAATTATGATGACTAATTGTGAAGGCAATTACATTTACAATAATAATTAATATTGTGATTACCATTACATTCATAATTACAAATACATTTTCCATTAAAATGAATTTATCTAATAATTCTTTTACAAATAAACTGGCATTAAAAAAAACATCACTATTTAGCTTACATTTATAATGACGATTACAAGTACAATTACATTACCATTACAAATACAATTACCATTACAATTACAATTGTAATCATAAATACGTTTCATTTACATTAATAAATACATTTATAATTATGATTACCATTACAATTACCAATACAATTACTATTGCAATAATAATTACAGTTACAATTACCTTTACAATTACTACTGCAATTATGCCCAAATTTTCACGAATTCCATTCCTTAAATTTAAAAATTTAAGAGGAGTTTATAGGCCCCCTAAGAATTGTTACATTCAATCAAAACATTCGAAGCGTACTGAAGAAGTGCAATACGTTTTTTTGTAGGCAAAAGTTCACTATTGAATACGAAAACCAAATTTTAATTTTATGGAGAAATGCATCGCGTTGCCTTAACTCAGTTTACATAATCAGGCACGTCTGCTGCTACTCCAGTGCTGAGTGCAGGCAGTTGAACCAGCGCGACACAGCGGCACTCAGTGAATTTCAATCAGGCGAACTCTTAGCTGAAAGTTTTGTAAGCAAAGTGAAACAAAAAAAAAAATTTAAAAAAATGTGAGTTAATATGCTTTACACTCACATGCATGTACACAAAACTATGCTTAAGTAAATTTGAGACGTTTTTTTTTGGTTTTTTTCTGAATGCTTAGGTAACAGATTCTTAAATTGTGTAGAAGAAATTAATTTCCTGGGTAAGAAAAAAAGCTAATTAATAACTGTAATAAATATCAAAAATCAGAAAAACTGCTGATAAAGCCAAAAACAAGTTATTCTATTCTTTGCCTTTTTTAGCTCTACCCAAATCTACTTCCTGCGTGCATATGTATGCGTTTGGTATCCAAAAATGGCATTCGTTTACCGTTTAAAGCCATAAAACGGCAAAACCATTAAATCAGCTACCTTGAATGCATTTTTTCTTAATTCATAAAAAATAAACAAAGTAAAAAAGAAAAAAAAGAAAAAAATTGAATATCCGACAAGGGATTAAAAAGTTGTTAATCACTTCCATGGAATTGAATTTTTCATGTGCAAAAAATATTTTTTGTGTCTAGAAATTAGCTATCGAGTTTTTTGCGTATATGAATAACTTCGCTGTTGATCAAAAGCAGCGGAAGAAGAAGAGGTTGACGTAAAATATGAATATGAAGCACTTAAGAAAGTTTAAAGTAAAAAAAAAAAATTATATTTATAAATAAAACGGAACTTTAAATAAACGGAAGCAGTATTAAAAAGCCACCGATTGTTGCAACTAAAAAAAAATTATAACTGCTAAAATAAAAAAAAATGAAAACTTAAAAAAGATGAAAAAAGGTACGAGTATATGAGTAGAAAGGTTTTAAAAGTAACGCTGACAGGAAGACAAATGCGCTGCGCGCTACCTCTTGTCAGGCCAACAGGTTTTCTCTCAACTGCTCCTTTAAGTGTACTCGAAGCGACCAACTCATACCTACATAAGTGGCGCACCTACGTATACAAGTCATATAGAAATTTATAGCATAAAATAAATAAACCATGCCTTGCAGGAAATGGTCAGGACACGAGTTCTTCGAATAAAACACTACTTCTAAGTTAACGAAAGAATCAAAGAGCACACCATTGACACTTCCAAAAGCAACGCCATGCATGGTGAAACGAAACACAATCTTCACTCATATCGATTAGTTGCTATATGTGAAGTGATCGTGCCGATCTCGCAAGTGACGTGGCGGCCAAAGTTCCCCACACAATTTTCTTTTTCACCATAGCTAAGTAGCAAACCTGATAATCTATCATCCTTGATCGCCATGTACATGAAATTCACCATTTGTCTCTTTTTAAGTCGTAGGAGAGACAAATAGTTATAAAGAAAAGAGGTAAAAAGTTTATATGAGACGCTTGTTAGTGAGTTATTGTAGTCTCGTTTGAGGGCACTCTTGTATTTACTTATTTTCAGCTCAATGCGGAGACCGTATGGGTTATAAGGCCTCTAATTGAGTTTCATAAATCTCATGAGAATTTTAGGAAATGTAATTAGAAATTGACTGTTAAATGGGTGTGGAAATCTATTTAGCCAACTTTCACATTGCGTGATCTATGTGATTAGCAGACTCAGATTTGGATTTAGGCGAAAATATTTTTTATATCGGAAGCTTGTAAAATAGCCCTGGTCTTGAGACAGCCCAATACAATCACTCAGAGCTCTCGGCTCTGTATTAGCTCAAGTAGACTTCTGTGGAAGATTTTTGTACTTTGCATATTGACGACGGCAAGAACCACAGGCGATGAAACAATGAACTGTATGAGCTTTACGCCGAAATATGCATAGTGCAGCGTATAGGGAGCGAGCGGCTCCGCTTACGACCTTATTTCGTCCGAATGGATACAAATGGTCCGGCTCTGAAAGTATTCGATACGGTACCAACTGGTAGTACATAGAGGAAGAGCTCTTCTGTTTGGTTATAGAGGGTACATAGTAAGATTATATTCATAAATCGATAGAAAAATAAATTTTAGGTAGTTACCAGGAAGCTCAAGTCGTTAACTATAGTAGAAATATGTTAAATTCACGACCAGGGTCGAAAAGGTCTGGCCAGAAAAGTCTACAAGAAGGACTAGGTTGAGGTTCTTGGAAAGACATTATTTCGATTGACTGCTGGGTAACGAAAATATGTGAATTATATATTTGATCCTTTTATTCCTGTATAGAACATAGCGCGGAAATTTTTGAATAGGGAGCTCTTCCACGCAGCTAATTTAGATATTAGGCTCATGAGTTATTGAATTCCTAGCCGCTCGGTATGGCAACGAACTAACCGACTAATTAGGATTTTAATGTCTTGTGCATAATTTGTTTTTGTATGTTGAGATGCACTACGATTTGGGAGCTATAACTATCGTGGTGATTTGTCTTTGTAGGCACTCAGTTGACCGATCGATCGGTATTTGAAAAAATCATTTCATCGTAATCCTGTTGAGAATTGCAGACATGCGTGCTAGGTGCATGAAATAACTGGTTTATAAATACTTTTACACAAAAAGCAAATATATATTTCTTCCCTCTTCTTTTCCTCTACACATCCAACTCACAAGTAACCAACAGCCATTGTACTTTCCCACAGGGTATCCATGAATTTCTGTATGTGTATGTATGCGAGTGCGCGCTTTCACATACATATTTATTTTCCTGTTTTTTTACTCAGTTTCTCCCATTCTTTTGTCTGGATCTCCTACGCCTTTTCCTTGCGTGTTGCTGAATGGGGTTGACTCTGGTAGGCAGATAATCATAAATCCATACTCTGTACTTCCAACTTCAATTCCAGCTTCAGCAGCAACTTCAATTTAGTTCAGTCGCAGTTTCACCGACCTTTTGTCTGTTTTGCTTCTTCTTTTTATTTTGCTGCTACCCACATTCGGTGTGCAACCGTAGCTACTACGACAAGTTTGCCGTCGGTCAACACAATTGCCGCCGTCGCGACTACTTACTTACTGCCTTTGTTCTCGCCACTTCACTTTGCAACAGGAATGCCATCAAAGAGATACTTTTCTGCTGATTTTTGCAACTTTTTGTAGCCGCTCCTTTGTTGTTGCCTGTTTGTTGCCAGCACAAAAAAGTGCTGAAGTGCATCAATTGTTTGGCAGCTGAGTTGAGCTGCTGCATATTCATGGATAGCCTCGCTAATGGCAAGCATCGTTGAGATATCAGTGGCAAGAGACTGAACGTAGTTGTTTACTAAATCAATCAGGGAGTTGAAGAGATATTCCCTTTGCGCGCTGCTTGAAGTTATTGAATGACTCGAAGATACTTCAATGGGTGCATAATTTTATGTAGGATACGTTTGAGGAGTTTAAAAAGTACGGAACGGAGGAATTTAAGAGCACCAAGCAAGAAGAGTGAAAAGCCTTCATGGCTGTTATTGTGGATGTATATCTGCATTATCCAATTATAATAAATATTCATATAATAAAAAAAGTTTATGCCGCTTACATTTATAAAATGGCAAATTTCCAAAAACTATTGCAATGCTTTTGATTTTTATCACTGAAGTAGAAATTTAACCTAAGGATCGGTGTATATGGTGTGCCAGTGTGCACTCCGACTAAGAAAAAACAAATTGAGGTTTTTTTATTTGGCTGAGGTGTTATCCTGCTGTAGTAAATGCACATAGGAATTGCTTCTAACAGGGTATCAGATAACTATGCACAAGCTTTTTCCAATATGTTAGACTAGGATAGATTCCGAAAGATTGCACCAGCATTCCTAAGCCCCTGTTTTGAACCCATTTTACTGCCATGCTATTCAAAAGTATCTCTTCTATTCAAAAGTGCTTGCAGATCTGAGTACCTAATTTCACCTGTTTCGAAATTTATTTTAATCCCTCTCAGAATTTTGAGCGAAGTTTTTTCGAAACTTGAAGAATACACCCCGATCTCACAACTCGAGCAAATCTTGGGCGATTGACTTGCAATTTTAAATCCTTATGCGCGAATAAATTTTGAATGGAAAGATTTTCTGCAAACTACATGGTTTTTTTTAAAGTATTTTTTCGAAAATGTTTCGGAAATTTTTTCGAACATTTTTTTTTTTAATACTGAAAGGTTTTCTGAACGCTAGTCGGCTTTGAAAATAAATCAGTGAATTTTTTTGTGATACATTACAAGGTTTTTGATAAATACTTTTCGCAGGATTTTTTTGTTTTGAAAATTTTGAACTTTTTTTATGAAAACAGACCGTTTTTGAAATTAAATGAATTACGAGGGCGGGTCAATAAGTCCGTGAATTTTTGTATTTCTGACCTCTTTACTGAAAAAGAAATACTGCTCCTGTCAAAAGCCGTTTTTTAACCGTGGACGAAACATGGATCCATCACCACACACCAGAGACCAAACAACAGTCGAAACAGTGGGTTTCTAAGGGTGAATCGGCTTAATAAGCACACGAAATTCAGTTTTTTCCATTTTCTCCTCAAATTATTAATTAAATATTGACCCGCCCTCGTATTTTGTTGGGTAGAGTGGACAGATTTTGATAATCGATTTTCGGAAATTTGTTTGTGTTTTGAAATTTTTCTAGAAATGAGCCGTTTTTGCGATTAAATGAATAGATTCTTTCGATAGACTAAATAGTTTTTTTGATAAAAAATGTGCAGACAATTTGTTTTTATTTTGCCTTTAGCTTTGTGTGTTGTTTTTTGAAAACGAGCCGTGTTTGCAATTAAATTAATGAATTTTTTCACTAAATTACAGTTTGTTTATAATTTCAAAGTATTTTGGTTTATTTTAATATTTGAAATCTTGTATGAAAACTTCCCGTTTTTGTAATTAAATTATTCAAATTTTTTCGGATGTTTTTGACTTGATAACGTCTTTTAATTCGATGTAGCTGTACGGCTGCACGCACCAAAAAATGCGGCGTTATCTTGCTCATTTGTCGTTACCTTGCTTGAACTGTAAGCGAGAGCGCGGAACGAATGACAAAGAGGCACAATCGGCCCCCGCGTTTGGCAACGTTCGACATCTGGCTATCTCCTACTTGAGTGTACAAATTTTGTTATAAAAAAGAGGTTGTCTGTACTCTTTTTTATAACAAAATTCTTTTCCATTTTTTTTTTACAGTAAATTTTTTTCTGAAAACGGGCTGTTTTTGCAATTATATGAATAAACTTTTCCAATGGATTACAGTTTATTTATAAAAAAATTACGAACAATTTTTTTTTTTTGAAAACTAGGCTTTGTGGTATTAGATCGTCATATTTTTTCGGTAGTTTTCTATAAAAAATGTTTGGACCATTTTGTGTCTTTAATTCTTAAATTTTTTTCAGAGACACAGGTCACGTCTCCAATTAAATGAATGAACTTTTTCAATAAATTACAGTTAGTTTATAACCAATGGTCATTTGTAAATTTGTTTTTAATTTTTAAATGTTTTTTTTTTAATTTTTGTTTTTTTTTTTTTTAATTTTTTTTTTTTTTTTTTGAAAACGGTGTTGTTTTAATTAAGTGAATTTATTTTTCGGTATTTTTTTACAAAAATGTTGAGACCATTTTTTTTTAGTTTTGCATTTTTTTCTGAAAGCAAGGCGTTTTTGCAGTTAACTTAGTGAACTTTTTTCAATTTGTTTGAAAAATTTTGAAAATTTGAAAAAAATGTCGAAGGATTTTCGTTTGGTTGAATTATTTTTATTTATATTTTTTCCTGTTTCTGCAAATCTCGAAGTATTTTTGTTTTGTTGCATTTTTTGATTTTTATTCTGTTTCTGCATGCGTGTGTAACTGTTTCGGTTGTTTTTGATACCTTTTAATTTTGCACTTTAGTCTGGAAACGCTCCGCGTTTCCAACTAACAATAACTAGAGCTCTCCACCTAACAAAATTGATAAGGTTCAACCGAGCACTGCAAGAAAAATGTCCTCATTACTACCCTCTGTACACGATAATTCTTCTTTTGTATGGCACTGCTCGTTCATAAGTTGCGTTCCAGTCAAAACCAATTTGGAAACACTAAATTGGGGAGTCCTACCTCTGCCGCCGTATTCACCGGACATATCCCCTTCTGATAGTCATCTATTCCGGCTGAAGACAAATAAGCTATCGAAGGCGCACTTTATATCATTTGGAAATATTAAAAATTGTATGGATTCGTGAGAACTTTACAAAATTAAGACTTTTTGTGATTTGGTACGGAAATGTTACCTGGAAGTTAGGAAAAAGTGGTGGTTAGTAATGAACAGAGCTTTAAAGAAAAGTAAACGTCCAATTTTTTCATATCCATAAACCTGATGAGAATTATAGGAAATGGAATTCGAAATTAACTGTTAAATGGGAGTGAAAATCTATTTAGACAACTTTCACATTGCGTGATCTATGTAGCAGACTCAGATTTAGATTTAGCTGAGAATATTCCTTATGTCGGAAGCTTGTAAAATAGCCTTTGTCTTGAGGCAGCTCATTACAATTACTCAGAGCTCTCGTCTCTGTATTAGCTAGACTAGACTTCTGTGAAAGATTTTTTGACTTTGCTTATTGCCGGTAAGAACCACAAGCGATGAAACAATGAAGTGTGTGAGCTTTACGCCGAAATAGATATAGTGCAGCGTATGAGGATCGAGCGGCTCCGCTTAGGACCTCATATCGTCCGAATAGATACAAATGCTCCGGCTCTGAAAGTATTCGATGCGGTACCAGCTGGTGGTAGCCAGGTGGAGGATGAGGAACGCCTCCTTTGCATAGGAAAGATCAGATGAAGAAGAGCTTTATTCACTTGGCTTGCCTGTCCAATTCTTTCATATCCATACATGGTTTCTTTTAATTGAAAAACGGTGGAAGCTTATTTGTAGATCTGATATGGTTTGCAAATAAAAAATAAATAAATAAAAAAAAATAAAAACTATTATAATAATTTGAATAGTTTATAAAGTACTATAAAGAACCCTTTTCAGAATGTGGATTTATTTTGATGTCTGGCTGAACGAGATTCCAAAAGTATGCATACTTTTTCCACACTTACTCTGATCTAACTCTGTCTGAGGTCTAGTAATGAACATTTTATTACGGGAGAAAGAAGCTGTTGAAAGCATTGGGCTTTCTAAAGATTATAATTTTTAGTTCCACTAGTCTTAAGTTAAAGACCTTTATGTAAATAAATTTAATCAATTCCTTCAAAAATATTTTGTTTTAAAAAAGTTCTTTTCTTCTCTTTCAGGTAAGCACTGCTATTCTTGAATAGCTGTATAAAAAACGCAAATGTGATGTGAGTACTGGAAATGTGGAATAAAACATAAATAATACGAAGAAAATTATAAGCAAAAATATATAAATAAAAATGTATAAATAAAACACAATGAAATGCAGGGTAAATGCGTACTTTAATGCAATTTAGTGAATGAAAAAAAACTGTGCATATAGGGTTTTGCAATAAGGGTAGGTCGAGAATGAATAAAACAAACTGGTTGTTAGGTACGAGTAGTGACGAAATGCTTTCTTTGTGTGCAGTTTTATTTGGAATAATGACAAAGTACATTGGAGTAATTTTGGATAGTAAACTATCATGGAGGTACAATATATTAAAGAGGAAGAAAAAGGCCAGCAACGCACTATACACATGCAAAAAGATGCTGGGAGTTACATGGGGTCTATCTCCTGCTATAATGTATGGGTGCTACTCAGCCATAGTAAAGCCAATATTACCATACGGCGCTCTGGTGTGATGGACTGCGCTAAGAAAACCGACATATAAAAAGCCTATGGAAAGTAGTGCAACGTCTTGGTGCACTTTGCACAACAGGTGCATTGAGAACTACGCCAACGGCAGCGCTTGAAAGAATACTCAACTTGTCACCGATTGATATTGCGGTGGAATGCCTAGCAGCTAAATCCGCCGTAAGACTCAGGGCGACAGGCGAATTTACTTGTAAAACATTCGGAGATAGCTCAATAGGCATTAGTTATAGGGTCCAAACGGACTATATATAACTCCGAAATGCAATTGGGTGAAGAAATTCCGAACCGAAGAGGGGTGGAAAAAAGGAATGAAACCTAACCCAAATACTCTTAATATATTTACCGTTGGCTCAAAAATGGTGTAGACGGAGTAGGGGCAGGTATCTATTGCGCAGAGCTAATCATCAGGCAGCCATTTAAGCTTCCTGACCACTGTAGTATCTTTCAAGCAGAAGTCTTTACAGTAGGAAAGGCTGCAGAAATAGCAATCGCAAGGACATCAAGCAACTCCAAAATAAATATATGTATACGTTGACAGCCCAGCTGCGATAAAGGCAATAAACTCATATGAGATTTCATCTAAAAATGTTCTAAAAAGCAGGGAAGCCTTAGAGAGATTAGCCGCAGACAGACGGTTGCATATCTATTGGGTACCCGGACATAAGGGCATTGAAGGAAACGAAATTGTAGATGAGATTAGTGAAGAAGAGAAGAGAGGGAAACTCTTGTACACCTTCTATGTTCCTGTCCTGCATTAGCTAGAACCAGATTAAAATGCTTAGGAGCTTTACAATATGAGCAGTTAGAAAACCTCTCGGGGATAGAGCTTCATCTGGTTACGCTAAGGATCAATAGGTCTATGTGATGGCTCTCAGCCAGCCAGGTCAACCTAACCCAACCTAATGACAATTTTCAAAAAAAAAAAAAACAAAAAAAAATATTGCAGTAAAAATTCTTTAATAAAATTCCAAGTGAGCAATGCGCCTTTATTCTACTATGCATTTGGCATAAAATGTTTCTCTTCACACATCTTTCAAGCTACCTTATTTGGTATGCTTTCTTTATATTTCCCTTATCTCCCAATGCAGTTTCTATGTTTTGTTTGCTTTTTGCTCTTAAAGTCGCCTTTCAAGTTCTTCAAACCACCTTTAGCACACTTCTGTACATACTTACATTTGGTATTCTTCAGCAATTTAACGAAAAAAAGTTGTACTCCCAGTTTCGCGTCGTAGCTGTCTTTGTTCAGCAGATAATTTGCTTTACCCGCCCATTGTTGGTGTCTTGAAAGTACTTGCAACCGGTCAGCCAAATGCTGAAGTGGTCCTCAAAACCAGTTGCCAAATGCAATTCGTTCGTTTGTTTGTTTATTTCTTCTACTTTTCAACAATTCGTTGCATTCGTTGCAATGCAGTTGTCCAGCTGATTAGTGAGATTCTGGTTTTTCCCTCTCACACACGTATACGTACATATATATTTGTGTGAATGTGTACATACATACAAAGGTGTGTGCTTATAAAAATACCTGTTTGCTTGTGTACTGCTGCAAATGAACCTTCGTTATTTCCTTTAGAACTTGTTTAGCTTTCAAATTGCTTTGGCTTAAAGGGCGATTTTAATTGCCTATCGTAAAGAGTGACATTTTTTGCAATGTAAAATATGTAAAATTTGCAGTGTAAACTATATAATATACTAATACACCGGAAGTTAGAAAAAAACGAGTATGTAACCACGTTTAGCGTGAAAAAAGTGAGCTTAAATAACAGGGCAAAATCCGCAAATTGAAAAGTGAAGAGCTCAACAGAAATTAGTTCATTAATTTGTAGAGTTACACTGAACTTATTTTTAAAATTTCTTTCAAGATGCTTAAAGCAAATACAAATTTAACTAAAATCTCACAATTAGTTGGAACTGATGTTTATAAATGAAATAAAAAGTGATATAAATAAAAAAGAGTTTCTCCGCTCTGAGGCAAAAGTTCGCTTCCTAAGTCTTTCCTTTGCCGGCGCTGAGGAGTTTTGGTTGTTGCTGATGGACATCACTTAATAAACGACACAAGGCATTTAGAGGAATAGAAATTGCAGATTAATGCGGAAATCCGGCTCAATCAAGACGATCGAAAAAATCAATTGCTGTAATTTCAAAAGCAACTGGTGTTGAAAAAAAATTTCGAAATTTTCTAAAATAAAAATTATTTTTTTTTTAATTTATAAATAATGTATCGAAAAAATTTATTTCTCTAATTGAAAAAACGATTAGTTTTCGGAAAAATTTCTAATTAAAAAAATAATTGTTTGAAAATTTTTTATAAAAAAATATGATTGTAAAGGAAAAATACATCCATATTTCCATGGAAAATTTACTAGTGAGTATACATAGATCTTAAATTTCAAAGGCAAACAAAGAAAGAGGAAGAGACCCGAGAGAGAATGAGAGAGAGAGTGAGAGAATGAGAGAGATAGAGTGAGAGACCCGAGAGAGAGAGAGAAAGAATATATATCTAAATAAATTCACAACATATGCAGAGAATACAAATAGACAAAATTTACAAAAATAATACACGTGGTATATCACCTGCGTATATATAGCGTCTGTCGCCAACGCGTACTGCCCCAGCACGCACAATACAATCTGTCGTATTCTAACTATACATTGCTCTCTCTCGTTTCGTTGTATTAGCGTGGCGTTAGAGCCGTGCGCACATATAGCGTCTAACACGTGCATAGACAAGGCACGCGCATGCGCAATACTATCTATCCTATTCTAACAATATGTTGCTCTCTTTCGCTCTACTATAGTAATATGGTGTTAGTGCTGTACGTTTGCGCGTCACTCTTTTTCTCTCTCTGTTATATGCTAACGTCTTGTATATAATGTATACGTGGTTCTCTCTTGCTCCTACAATACGTGTAACGTCGTACGACTTAGACTGGAGCCTTAGCGTAGAAGTGGAAGAAAAGACGAGAAACGCACAAAAGGGAGACGTGAATAGCCTAAAGTGTATCTAAGATATATAAGGTATAGCTCTCTCTCTCCTTTTCCTCTACGTTATATCTTTTTTCTCTCTCGCGGAACGAAAATGCCCAAAACGTTGCATGGCCTTGAAATTTTACTCTCCATTCTCGCTCGTCCATCGACGCCTAAGGAGTTTCACTTCAAAAAATTTCATAATTTCAAAACAAAAAAAAATTTAAAAACTAAAAAAATTTCAAAACAAAAAAAATTTCAAAAACAAAAAAATTAAAAAAAAATAATTTACCCAAGATCCTTTTTAAAAAAAATTATGTAATATATCCAAAAAATCAATTGCTTTAATTGCAAAAACGACGCATTTTCAGAAAATTTTCAAAACAAAAGAATCTTTTAAAAAAATGTTATAAAAAATTTGATCATAACGAAAAAGTCAATCCATACTTCCATGGAAAATTTAATTCTTGAAATATAGACTTAAAATTTCAATCCAATTGAGTACGATGTGTTCGAGTTCTTAGTTCATCGGACAGAAAGTTTCAAGAAAAATGCATTAAAAGGACTGATAGTGGCTGCGGCAATACTTCTAATTAAAGTATAATATTTAGGTATTTTCTCTGTCATAATCATTTGAGTGTGGCATTTCTATGCTATAAAGGTGCATTCTAAGCCAACAAAAATAAATATTTTTTTTTTTAATTTTAACTTGACTCCACAAAAAGTGGAATGTTTCGCTGGCAACAGGCGTACAACCCAAAACCTTTTACTAAATCTAAAAGGCCCTCAATTTCAGCTATGTTGGCTCGCCAACATCAGACTATCGATGATTGAAAACAAGTTATATGATTCGGCGAATTCAAAATAAACAGACATTAATTTCTTTGCCGTTAGATGTTAATTCAATGCCTTCAGATGTCACCCTTACCCAATAAGTTGCTATAGAATTTCTTGAATAAGAGGATAGGATAGAGTTAATATCGCCGGAATGCCCATTCTGCCTTGAAATTCGTTGCTTGCTTAGTTGCGCTACCTCAATGAACATCCCTCATGTGCCACTTACGCCTCTAAGCAAATCAATCCATATTTTTTTTTTTTTTTAACGCCAGAGATAATGAGCAGCCTACCATTCAAGGTCTTTACAAATTTTCTTAAAATCGAAAATAATGCCGTCCATATAATTACCACCATCAAAAAAAAAAAAAAAAATTGTTTAGGTTACACCCACATTTACAAATGTGTTGCTTAAGCTTGTAAGCAGTAACGTGCAAAACCTTGCCTTAAAATGCAAAGAAAGCTATGAAAAATGCTAATAAACATTAAGAGTTGAAATGTTTAGGCACAAAATGAATGCCTACTTAAGGGGTAACACCACTGTAGAAATTTCAAAAAATTGATTTTTTTTTTATAAGCTTAAAAAATTCTTTGAACCTTTTAAAATACAGAACAAAAAGTTGTATACGTTACCGAAGTTTATTTCATAAATATTTTAAGCTTTTAACCAAGCGTTAGTGACTGCTACCTAACGACTTCTCCAAATTTCCAAACTTTAAACGCGTTTTTCTCAAAACACGTTTTCTGAAATTGGCACGCAGCATAACTCAAACAATTTTAAATATTTTTAATCAGGTTTTTCACTACGTCTGTATAATAACCTTCTTAAGAGAAGAGCGTAGCGGATTTTCGATAGATTAATTTAAACGATTGTTATAATTATTTAAGTGCCGTTTTTTTAGTCCAAAATAGAGTTTTTTCCTTCAAATGCTTGCTAGTTCCACAAAAATAAATATTTTTTAAATCCCCTACGTGTTTCTCTAGCTATTCTTATCTAGATTAAGAAAAAAAATGTTTCTTTGTTCCAGATTAAAATTTGCACCCTCTGTGCTGCGTGCCGCGGAGCTCCTTCAAGAGAAACCACATTACAAAAATGTCTCCAATGCCGCCATTTTGTAAAATTTTTCGATCAAACTTTGTAGTTTTGTATTTTAGTATATAAGTAATAACTTCCCAAATCAGAGTGATTGTTTTCCCTTTCTTTCTATACAAAAAAATTCTTTAAAAATCGTGTTTATTTTACGCGTGTACAGTGGTGTTACCCCTTAAGCGCAAAATAATTTTTCAAATTCTCTTTTAGCGCGCATTCGTCACTTAATGTTCATTGTAACCTACTCACAGTAAGCTTTCCATGGCATTGAAAAGAATTCGTATTTCATATTTTATTTTGTTTGAATTTATTTATTTTTTTACTGCTTCTTTCGCTTTCCATTGCAATGTGGGAAAAAATAAATAAATAACAGCCACAAAGCAAACGACGTCACCAGCGAAGTGTAGACCTCAGTGAATTTCACACTTCATATGACAATTAATGTCATCCATAATGGCGATCGAAAATTTATAGAAAATCCAAAATAACTTTTCATTGAATAAAAAAGTGGCCGCTTTCACTCACACATTTTGGCTGGCTGCGTCGTGCCATCGTTACTTTTTATGATTTTATTGAATGCCTTGCGATACTGTTTTTTTCTGTTTTTCTTGTTTTTTTGGTTTTGTGATTTAGTTTAGTTACTAACTCTCAATGAAAGTACTGCAAATGATTTTATGTGCACGTTTTGAGGTTCGCTTTACTAAGCTTTTTCATTGCTTTTCTCTAGGAAAAAATGTAATTTTTCTTATTCCACTTCACATTTCATATTTCCATAATCCATAATTCACATTTAACAATCCATATTTCGCATTTCATATTCTAAATTTTTTATGCCATATTATAAATCCAATTCGAAGTTCGAATTTCAAAATGCAAAAATCAAAATTTAAAACACCTAAGACGAGTTCAAAAGCAAATTGTAAGCTGAAAATAAAAACTCAAAATTGGATATTCAAAATTCTTACGATAAAATTCGAATTTAACCCTCCGAGTGCTCGGGACTGGCCAGACTTTTTTGATTTTGCACGTGAATTTCACTATTTCTATTACAGCTAACGACTTGAACTTCCAGGTAGCTTCCTCAAATTGAATTTTCTAGCGATCCTCGCATAGGACGAAAATAGGCCAGATCCGGGTGCTCAACCGAAGTTTTTTAAAGAAGAGTTAAAAATTTTTGATGGCCTACGAGATAATGTTCTTTATTTCGTGACAACCATATCGATACATATGCTTGGTGTTGCCACCTTATTACTAGTAAAATGCATATCAATATTATAACGCTGGGCTCACTCTTATTCCGTAAATACCTATGAAATGAGACTCTTTTTTTCAATTTCAAACGTTTGTTAACAAAAAATGGTTTCAAATTTAATCTTCAAAATAATAGCCTTCGCTAGCGGCACATTTTTCCCATCTCTCAGGCAATTTGTGGATGCCTCGCAAAAAAAATTCGCTGTCTTTGGCCGCAAACCAATCATCGAGCCTTTTTTTGGCTACTTTGTGAGAATTGAAGCGCTGCTCGGAAAGTGCGTGGCCCATCGATGCCAACAAATGATAATCGGAAGGCTCCAAGTCTGGTGAGTAAGCCGCATGCACCAGCGGTTCCCAATCGTACGTCTCCACCAATTCCCGGGTCGCTCTTGTTCGATGTGGCGGTGCATTGTCACATTGTCAGTTCATGCGGCGGCACCCATCTTACGACCTTTTAAATCATGCCCATGTCTTTCAAACGTTTGGAAATGGTTTTTTGGATCACTCCCAACTGCTCTGCCATCATTTCTTGCGTTTGACCATCAACTTCATCCAACAATGCTTGCAATTCGGCGTCCTCAAACTTTTTCGGTGGCCGGCCACGGTCCTCGTTCCAAACGCTAAAATTACCACTTCGGATTTTTTCAAACCACCTGAAGCACTGTACTCTACTTACAGCATATCCCCCATAAGCTTCTATAAGCATTTGATGAGCTTGAGAAGCGCTTTTCTTCAATTGATAACAGAAAATCAACGATGTGCGCAAATCGTAGTTTGAAGGCACGAAATTCGACATTTTTAAGAGCGACAAAGATGCATTGTTGTATGAAACGTAAAAAACAATGAACTGATTATTGTTGACGGATGACAGACGAAAAAACAAGACATTTGGGAAGGTTAAAAAATACTCCTAGCGACATCTATGGATTAATTGCTGAAAGTCTCATTTCATAGGTATCTACTACAAATTCAAATTTTAAAACCCAAAATTCAGAGACTAAAATTTAATGATCAAAACTCGAAAATCAAAATTCGAAAAAAAAAAATTGTAATTCAAATTTACAAAATCTAATCCAAAATGTGGCCAAAAATGCTGATTCTAGTTTCTCCTTGAAATTAAAAAAAAATTGGTTTCAAAATTCAGAATATAAAATCCAAAATACTGGTTCAAAACTCAATATCCAATATTATAAAATATTTTTCAAATTTACAAAATTTGGTTTCAAAATCCATAATTTACACTCAAAACTCCAAATGCAAAGATTCAAAGTTTGTAACGCATAATTAAAAATGCAAAATTCAAAACTCAACACTCGGAATTCAAAAACCAAATATAAAATTTAAAATTTCAAAACTCAAAATGAAAATTTCAAAATCCAAAACTGAAATTTCGAAATTCAAAACTCGAACTTCAAAATCCAAAATTAATTTTTTAAAAATCAAAATTCACAAAATTCAAATGCAAAATTCGAATAAAACTAAAAATTCACAGAATACAAATGCAAAATTCTAATAAAACTAAAAATTTTAAATCCTCAATCCATATTCGTTTTACATTTTTTTTATCTCCAGTCTCAAATTACCTTTCACATATTGCGATCAGTTAGCGTTGGCTGCGCACGTGCCTCAGCCTGATGACTCAAAAAAGCAACACTTTTTATCTGCGGGCAAAGTGTGTACCAAAGTCATTTCGGTGACAGCTTCAAAGCGATACATGCAAAACCATTACACAAAATACAGTTACAAAAAATGACACCTAAAAATGTGGTCTTACCACAAAAAAGCAACGAATCGAAAGCGGCTGAGCTGCGCACAGTGGCGTGGGAGCAGCTGGTTTTGGGTAGAAAAAAATAATTGTTTCGAAAAAGGAATAACAAAAACAGAAAGACAAAAAAAAAGACAAAAAAAGAAATGTTAGCATGAAAAACCTGGTAAATAAATAGATAAATTCATTAAGGTAATTGCAGCGAAAAAAGAGAGAAAAAATAAATGTTTAAATAATTTCGGCAAGTAATTCTATATGTATTAAAAAAAAATTTTAATTGAAAAAAAAAATAAAACAAAAAGCTTTTGATAAAAAAAATTAAAAAAAAAAAACCTTTTAATAGAATAAACAAATTTGTTCGACAAAATTATAACATTTATATCCAAATGTGTTCAAAAAGAAACATTTTTCTCAATAAATCACTACAAAATCCAAAACCTGCTTAAAATACTTATTTTCCTGCTACCCATAAATTTCCACTCAAAAGCTTCAAAATGCGCGTCTGCATGCCTGCCAAACAAAAATGAGGTGTGTTGATATTGGGTGTTGGCGTTAACGCTGTCCCTTTTGTTGTTCCAGCAAAAACGAAATGTTAAACGTTGCTCACTATGGTCAGCAGCTAATTTATAAGAGCACAGCAGCAGCAGCAGTAGCAGCAGCAGCAGCAGCAGCTCTTAAATGCAGTTACGTTTGCAGTGCAGCTACACTTCACCTCTGATTATACACACACACACGCGCGCACAAATAGAGAACGCAAATATTCGACTGCATGCACTTTTTGTTTTTGTTCATAATTTTGAAGGTAGTCCGCTCACCGCCAACCACTTAGGAAACCAGCCACTGTTGGGCACCTTTGTTTGACTACAGAAAAAAAAAATTGTAATAAAAAAAAAATAATAAAAAAATAAGTAGAAAAAAAAATTGTAATAAAAAAAAATTATAATAAAAAAGTAAGTAGAAAAAAACAACATAAAAAGCAATAAATGTTTTAAAAATACACATTCATATTTCCTATTGTTGTTGCTGCTATGAGAGTGAGAAGCATAATTGCCGTATTATATTTCTCCTATACGTATGCACATGGATGGATGTATGTATGTATGTATGTATGTATGTTTGTACATATGTTTGCAGGTATTTGTATGTTTGTGCATATGTTCGCAGGTATTTGTTTAAAGGAGTGCGCCCGCAATAGTAAAAGCGTTTGTTTGTTATGCGCTTTATTGCAGCAGAAGCAACAACAACAACAACAACAACTGTAGTATTAGTGGGTACAAATGCATTTTACAAATATTATATACCATACATGTATGTAAGTATGCTTTTGTGAATATACTTAGTAACCAGTTCTCGCTGCTGCAGTTGTTGACGACGAAGTTTCACTTTTTGGTGCCACAGCATTTTACTAAGTGTGAGATATGCACATACATACGTACATTCGTAAATGCATTTATATATCCATATGTATGTGCCTACATTTATATGTATTTAGCGGCAAATTTTATAATTCAACTGTAGCTCAAGTTACTAAAAATCCACGACATGGTTTTACAAAACTTTTTCAAAGTGCCTTTAAACTGCGCGCTAGTGCCTGCTGACTCTACTTAGTACAGTTCTAAAGTAGCACCGAGTATATGACAATTTTACTACCGAGCAATCACAAGTCTTCAGCGAGTTTGAAGTAGGACTATAAATGTATGACTAAGAGTGTGAAGATTCAAGTATTGAGCGAAAGCAAGGTCTCGGAAGAGCAAAATTTAAATGAAGGCTACTGAATATTCTATTGAATCTTGCAATGGATTTGCCGCAGTGAATCTCACTGAACTGCGTACAGTTCAGGCACCCAGTAAGATTTGCACGTTGGTTAGCTTGATCAATAGAAGTTTGCTAATTTAAGGCCAGTATTCTCGCATTGTAAAGTTCATTGCATAAACCTCTTCCACCAATCTGTGCATGTAGCTAAGCTAACAATCCTTGCCCAAATATAAATGCAGGCCATTCCGTTAACGTGAAAGCGACTGTTGTGGGAACGTCTTTAATACCAGTATTTTCGCCCACCGTTCGCATGACTCGAAGTCTGAATTGAAGCTTTTTATTGCTTAAATTTGATTTTTTGGTGCTGAATCAAATTGACATTTTTTACCCTCCATCAAGCCGAGAATCATTCATAGAAAACTTGAAGTTGCTGTAATTTAAAAGCCTATAGTTCAGTGCGCGCCTTCAAACCCAATCATGCCACGAGCACGAACAACTTTGTATGCAATATCAGCGGCTACGGTACGCCAGTACCATTCAGCAGTAAAGCTAAATGATTCCTTTAATAAATATTTGCACTCTCTCCATTTGTTAAACCAACTTATGGCGATTTAGTCTCCCAAGAAATGCTGCCTTTTTACTGCTCTTCTACATTTTTCGTGTTCAATTCGAAAATTAATGATCTAGCGAGAAAATTCTGTATTCGATTCTAAAAATGCCATAGAGAAGGCAAATTTTCTTCCTTGAGAAGCTTTGCCAGAGGAGTTGGTACATCGGGAGATTAGCTGATTACTTTAAATGTTAATATTACAAATTGCGTGTGTTAGACAAAGCTAGATATATACTCACAAAAATTATACGAGCAACTTCGACTGGCGCGTCACGGGAGGCCTCGGCAGCCAAAATCTGCACGATTGTTTCACATGTTCAGTCGTTCTTCAGATAGCAACAAAGCAGACTGTGTTGATATTTTTCCTTTATATCACTAACACAATCTTAGTTTTTTCGTAGACAAGCCGCTTCGTGGCTCAGTTACGGCAGCCAACCAGCTGATTTCTGCAAACTCGCTGAGAGCCACACCTTCTCAAATCTTGTCACCATGCACTGAAACTTAGTTAATCTGAGACGAGAACAATTTTTAGCTACTTGGCAATGAGAACACATTTTTGTTCCTGAAATTAAAAAATTCCACCAAATCGAAAATCAGCTGCCGTTTTGCTAAATAAAGGAGTATTTATTAAGAATTTATTCGTCGTTTTGGGGGTATTCATTTTATATTTAACTGCAAAACAATTGAAATTTCGGGAGGTGTTCGGCAACATTCTTTATCATTTTAGGGTGATTCCCTTAATGTACGCACAACATTTTTATAAGATTTTTACTTCACTTTTTTCCAATAAAATATTTCCAATTAGAATTAAAGCGAATTTGCGAAATATATCCACACTGAACGTATCACTGATACAATTTTTTGCAAAGCGTAACATTTTTTTTGTATTGTTTTTTTTTCTATAATGAAATTTTCTTATTTGTGCTGAAAATATATGCAAACAGCTTAGGTACGTACATTGTGTAAAATAAGTACCCGGAATTTAAAAAAAAACACATTTTTTCATATTATTCATCATTATTTGTTGGATCGCCTTCAAAATAGGCTCCTTTTGAGCCGATACAAATATTCCAACGAACAACCCAGTCATCCATGGCCCGCTGGTAGGCCGGCGCCGGGATGGCCTTCAGCTCCTTTAGCGAATTTTTTTAATGTCTTCAATCGACTCAAAACGCCTTCCCCGAAGTGGCAATTTTAGTTTTGGGAAGAGAAAAAAGTCACAGGATGCGAGATCTGGCGAATGCGGTGGCTGTTCGATAGTATTTATTAAGTTTTTGGTCTTGTATTCGCGTACAATCAAGGCTCGGTGCGATGGCGCGTTGTCGTCGTGCAGAATCCACGAATTGTCCTTCCACAATTCGGGCCGTTTATGGCGAATGGCTTCACGTAAACGCCTTAAAACGGATAAATAATATTCCTTATTAACCGTTTGGCCCTCTGGAAGGAACTCAGAGTGCACCACGCCTTGGTAATCAAAGAAAACCGTGAGCATAACCTTCACTTTTGACCGGCTTTGGCGTGGTTTTTTTGGATACGGCTCGTTCTCGAAGCGCCATTCAGACGATTGCTGACTGGTTTGCATATCGTACTCGTAGACCCATGTCTCATCACCAGTTATTATGCGTTTCATGAACGTAGGGTCCGTATTAGCTCGGGAAACCATGTCTTCAGAGACCTCCTTCCGATGCTCTTTTTGCAAAAATCCATAGTAAAATTCGCCAAGTAAACAAAAGATCAACTCACTTTGACTGCAGAATAAAACACACTAAGTAATAGATCCCGTTCTAATAAGGCTTGTACATTCAAGGACATGTGTACCAACATGAAAAAACCAAATTTGAAGTGTCAGGTATTCCCGGGAGAGTTTAAATTATAAACTCCGGGTACTTATTTTACACAATTTATGTATGTATGTATGTATGTATTACTGTGTTGCCCTTTAAAAAACATTTACGCAACTATTTATCAATTACAAATGCATTTTTCCGCTGCGCAGTTCCCAGAGTCAAAGCGGTTTTTTATAGTTTTTTCGTGGCGTATGTTAATACTTACGAATTAATCAATACTTTAAGCGAAAGGCAAAGCTGATAAGCGACCAGCAGTGAGCATCGAGTAAACAACTGATTTGTATAAGTAGCATGAAAAATTGTGTTTACCCAAGACTAGAAAGTGGAATGCCATCCGCATTTGTTTTGTTGAGTCACCAAATTTCGAGCAAAAAATTTTTAAATGAAAAGAAATCTCCGGGAAATACAAAACAAACAGGTACATACATATGTACATTCGTACCTACATATTAACATACACCCAATAAAAATTTTCAGCATATCATACAGCACATTTTTCAACTGAAAACTGCGGTCAATTGTTAGTGTTATTCGAGTTATTTGCGTATAACGGCACAATTTGAGTTATTTCTTAATATCGAAAGAAAGAAAGAAAGTAGAAATTTTGATTGATGAAGAAAGAATTTTTTTTGTTTTCAATAATTTTTTATTATTTTCTTAAAGACTAACACAATTTCGTTCGACAACCAGGCGTGCATTCCAGTTTTATTTTATTTTTACTTATCAAAAAAAAGAAAAATAATAATAATAATAAAAATATTTTACCTCCTCCACTGCACACACAAATACATACATGCAGGTATTTTCTTTTCACTACAAATAAATACAAATTTTAATATTCCTCCTTACCTCGAATCCACACTTGTCCAATTTCATAGTGCATACTTTTCAAACAGCTTCCAAAATTTGTATTCCCATACGTCTGCTTGTAAAGCATTTGCCTTCATTTGAAATACCAGATGGACAAATGTAGGCTTAAAGTTTCAGTTTTGCAGGCGTCACTAGCATTACATCCAGCGGCGGCAATCCAAACGTCAAAGTTCATTTCATGTAAAAATACCAAAGAAAATTATTTAAATATTTACTAGTTACTTGCCGCGCTGCATGGCGTGATTAATTGCTTATCGCATTACATTTCATGCGCTTCTGTAAGTTTTTGTTGGTATGCATGTGTATGTGTAGATATGCGTTACACTGGTCATAGGTTTAGCGAAGTGTTAAAATACAGAGTGGCTGAAAATGCCACTATGCTGCTATGAGCACTAATACTGGGTGATGCGGATGGAAGCAACCTAATCTAACTACATATGTAAGAATATCGAAAGGAATGTTTGAGGCATATTTGCATAAGCGATTTGTCAAAACTATACTTATCGTAAGAATCTTAGGAATTTGTTGAGCTGCGTTGGGTTGAGTTGATCTAAGTACAGTTGTGATATGCACAGTTTTGTTACGTTAAGTTAGGATTTATTTTTTTATTTATTCTGAAGTTAAAAGTTAAGTTTTGCTATGTTACGTTATGCGTTGTTAAGGGGGGAGCCTGGTTAAAAGGTCAAAAATATCAATTTTTTTTTCGTTTTAAGCGATTCCTAATATATATCAGAATATTCACACAAAGTTACAGAGCCTAATTCTCAATATTTCCGTAGATACAAAGCCAAAGGTAGGCGAGCGTTGGTAGTTACGCTGTGACCGGACAGCTATAGTACAAACTTTATCTTCTTTTCTCGACTTTTCATTTTTATGATTTTTTTTGAATTGGCGTACATGAATGAAAAAAAACTAATGAACCTTTTGAAATGAATCATAGCTTGTTCCCTTCGGTGATAATGTTCCCTAAAGTAATAATTCTTTTCTATTTGAACGAACAAAATAGATAAACAACATTTTTCAAGACTTTTATACCAAGTTGAAGTGAATTTTTTTTTTATAGAAAGGCATTTTTTCTTTAAAACCTCCAAAAAGTTGAAATTTTGGAATTTCTTTCAGTTTCCTTAGTTCATCTAGAATAAAAAATCATGATAATTAGAAATCCATTTGTATTTTTTGCTTTGGATAATAATTACGAGCTGTGTCTTGTACGCCAGTTGGAAACTCCAGCGTTGCAGCGCTCTACTAATTTCTATGCTAAACATTTTTACAACTTATTTTAACCAGTACACAAATTTTTTATACTTTTTAAATGTTCATTAAAAGATAGAAAAAACTTTGCAGTGCTAAATTAATTTTTTCCTTAAAAAAAAATCGCAAAGAGATGCAATTTTTAGACCTCATAAACCAGGGTCCCCCCTTAAGTTAGTTTATGTTTAAAATCCTCATAATTATGGCGTTAAGTTGCTTTAAGTTAAAATAAAGAATATACCCGGTTTGCTATGTTTTGCTATGTTATATTATGTTGTACTTTGTTTTTTCCTGCTATAATAAAGGGTGGTTAAGTTTCAAGGGCCGGTGTTCATTTCGAATAAAATAAATTTTTTTTTGGAAATTATTGTCATTTCTCTTTATTATGATAATATTGGTACGGCTCAATTGCGTATGGAACAAAATATCGGCCAAATGACCGCCGCGGCCTCGGCGGCACAGCTCCATCCGATGGTCGCTGAGGCATAATTGAGGTTCTATGCCGTTAATGTGCCGAATTATCTCATCTTTTAGCTCTTCAATTGTTGCTGACTTATCGACGTACATCTTTTAATCAAATAACCCCAAAGAAAGAAGTCCAACGGTGTCGTTGACGTTTAGGTGTGGTTCACATTCAACATCGGCCCTTGAAATTTAACCATCCTTTACAATAACTTACAAAGAAATATAATTAAAATTGAAAGTTTGTTTGCTTTCCCCAAGATAGGCACCTATTACCTCCAGAATGGTACTCCAGTCCTCTGTTCTCACGAATATTCGAACAAGTGCATCAATGCGTGCCGGGCCAAAGCTTTTTTCGGATAAAAATAAATTTAAAAATTTCACAATGTTTCGGAGCGAACGAAAAAGGGCTACAAATCGTACTAGTACTAATTCGTCGCAGTTATTACTAGTTCTGCATTATCGAAAAAAAACGAATGCAGCGCGTAATAGGCCTCATCTGCCTTATTTAGTATACAATTAAATTTTTATTTTTTTCTTGTTCACTCTGCTCGGGAACAAAGGGCCTCGACAAGTCTCCTCCATCGAACGGTGTATGCACTACTAAATCGCTCTGATCAATCAAAAATAAAAAATAGTTTAAAAAAACTAAAAAACACGCTTTTATTGCTAATCGAACTAAAAAGTAGAAAATAAATTTTAATGACAAAGAGACCTATAATGAAGTAATAGCAAATCGAACGATCAGTCATAGTCAACTACCTCAGAACAGAATTATAACAAAAATTAAGATACAAATAGAGTAATTCAAATTAGAGTTAAAAGCGTGGGATGCATTTTGCTTCACTTTCATAACCCTCTGTACATAGGTAGTTGCCAATAGAATGATTGTAATATTTACTATATCAAGCATCCCACGCTTTTAACTCTAATTTGAATTACTCTATTTGTATCTTAATTTTTGTTATAATTCTGTTCTGAGGTAGTTGACTATGACTGATCGTTCGATTTGCTATTACTTCATTATAGGTCTCTTTGTCATTAAAATTTATTTTCTACTTTTTAGTTCGATTAGCAATAAAAGCGTGTTTTTTAGTTTTTTTAAACTATTTTTTATTTTCTACTTTTTAGTTCGATTAGCAAAAAATCGTGTTTTTTAGTTTCTTTAAACTATTTTTTGTTTATTATGAATGAAAATTATTGTTATCATTGCAGTCAGTGAATAAATGATTCGATATATTCCTGTTATATTTAATTCCTTTCTTATCGACTGTGAGTCTAAAGCTATGCAGTTATCGGCCGTGATAAAGAAGTAGTCGGGATGAAGAACTTATTTCGTGGAGGGAGCCTGAGAAACTGATTTACAAGAATGAAAAAAGATTTTTAATTTTACAACCAAATTCACCTTACTTTTTGCCCACAGGTAAAAAAAAGAAAATATTAATCCTGGCAATCCTAATAAGGATAATGGAAAACTTTTATCAAATTATTGCATTGTCATCGGTCCTTGATAGGTGTGCAAAATTTCAAGTCGATCAGATGTTTAGAAGCCAGTGAAAATTAAGCTCAAAGATTCCGTTACATACATACATACATACATACATACATACATACATACAACCCGACCTAATAAAAGTGTGTTAAAAAGATTCAAAGATTCAAATTCACCTTAATTTTAGCCCACAGGTAAAAATAGAAAATATTAATCCTGGCAATCCCAATAAGGATAATGGAAAACTTTTATCAAATTATTGCATTGTCATCGGTCCTTGATAGGTGTGCAAAATTTCAAGTCGATCAGATGTTTAGAAGCCAGTGAAAATTAAGCTCAAAGATTCCGTTACATACATACATACATACATACATACATACATACATACATACATACATACATACATACATACATACAACCCGACCTAATAAAAGTGTGTTAATGAGGTAATTGACCCTTTATCGAAAATCAACATGTAAAATTCAACAGTTTCATATTTTGCATCAACTTCTTCACTGCAGGTTCACCAATGGATTTCCTTGTAGGTCTATTTATTCTATTTTCGTCAGCCGCCTTTAATGCTTCCTCAAGCATTTAACAGTACTCGTATAATGCCAACATAAAATTCAACGGTCAATTCATTTATGGGCACTTTGAACTCCACTAGCGGCAATGATCTAGCAAACTAAGTAACGATCTCCTCGTTCGCTTCATGCTGCGCTTTTTTGTCAAAATTTTCATGCGCTTGCTATGGCGCGTTACGTACGCGGTGGGTGGCGTATACCAAAGTACAGCGCATACTATGTATCATAGTATATGTGTGTGTATGTATGTATGCATGTAGGTATGTAAGTGCATATGCGAAGCGAAACTACTGGCAATTGCGATCAGCCACTTAAACTTAGCCAATTTTGCCAACTTTGCGGTTTTTTCGCATTCGTTTGTTTTGATTATTTTCAGCTCTTTTTTAATGTGCAGCCATAAAACAACATATTAACACAGAATTACGCGGAAAAGATAAGCGTTATTGAGCGCTGTTGGTCGGTCGGGCGGTCGAAAAGTGTGGCCAATGCGGTTATTACTTATTTAATGTTTTGCCTGCATTACTCACTACTTTTTATTGGTTAATATATTTGTGGCTTTTATAAAAACAACAAAGTAGCTATTGATTGCGAGAAATGTGCGCGAATATGCAGCTATTTGCCAAATCACTGCTGCATACCCGCCGCTCATATAAGAGAAGTTTACAGAAGATTTTCCTAGAATGAATTTTACATACACACATACATGTGCACATATAGATGGGTTTTGTTTTTGCAGTATAAAAATGTATGCGAATCTGTAAGAGGAAGTGATTTGTTGTGGAATTCCACAGTGAAGAAGAATTCAGTTAGAAACAAGCAGTGGATACCTTTTTGCTTGTTTTGGATAACTCAGGTCTGATGTATGAGATGGCGTAATATGTTTGTCCCAGTATGGCACAATTTTCGATATAGCGACTTAAATAAAATAAACTCTCTCGCAGATGCACTTCAAGAGAAAATCTTTAGATGAGATAAGATGGGATTTTATTTGTTGAAATTAGATAAAATTGCATAAAATTAGATGGGATTCGATTGGAGATTCGATTATCAGACCAGAATCGATACAATTACAATTGATTGGATTAGATAAATTTTTGTTTTTTTCCTTGTTCACTCTTCTCGGGAGCATAGGGTCTCGACAAGACTCAGTCTTGCGTCGGTTTCTTTAATCAGTACTTTTTTTCTTAATTAAATTAGTTGAGATAAAACAGAATTGGAAGAGGAGACCATCAAAAAATACAAAAAAACAAAATGCTTCCACAAAGTTTTTAACAAAAACATTTTTTTTCCTAATGCTTTTGTTTTTTAAATTAGTTTGCGGCAACAAATTAAAAAAGAAAAACAATTTTTAATTTTTTTAATTTAAAAAAACGAAGATATTTTAGTTTAAAAAGCTTACAACATGATTTCAAATGGAAAAAATCTCAAAGTAATTAAATTTCAAAATTTTTTTTTTTAATTTTAATTTTTATTTAATAATTTTTTTTTTTAATTAAATGTTCTTCAGTAATAGTCCGGGAGCCAGGGGTCGATTTTGGACTGCGTTTTTATACCGTTAAATTCTGGAACATACTTGTGCTTTAGCTTTCATGAATAACGAAAGTGAACGTCAGCTGGCGCACCCGCGGTGGGTGTGATTGTGGGAGCGTACGAAACGTGTCGAAAAAAAAATTTCTACCAACTGATTTTATACCGGCTGAAATTTTTTTCATGTATTGTTTACATTTAGTAGAATAAAAAAAATAGTCAGCTGCGCCGTAGAGGTTGGAAAATACGTCAGCTGAACGCAATGATACATTCTTGCTTCGGCTGACGGTCTTCCCACCGCTATAAACGCAGCTGACCATCATTATTATATTTTCATATGTGGCCAAAATTATGTAAAAAAAAATTCAATCGGCATAAAGTAGTTTTACTTTTCAATTTTTTTTTGCAAGTTCGCCTGTTCAGCTGACGTATTTGCCCCCTTCCAGGGGAAGAAAATCAAGCCTCTCAAGCCAATTTTCTCAAAAATTTTCGTCATTGTCCAAAATACTTGAACTCCTGCCATAAGTTCTGTTACAAGTTAAGTCAGTCATATGTTTAGATCCGAAATTGTAGTGCTTTTTTTAATGAAGTTAGTTTTATTTAGTCATGCAGATATTAAAAAAAAATTTTTTAATTTGCATTCGCAATGGACGCCGTTTGCTTTACACAAGCCTCCAAACGACTAAGCCATTCAGCTTTTTAGTTTCCATGGATACTGACATCGCTGCTCGAACTACAGATTGCGTGTTGTTGTTGTTGTTGAAGTGGTTGAATATTTCCACTTAAATACTCCTAATTAGTGACCAGCACCGTTTTACTACCACTGTCTCGTGTGATGATGTCTTTGTGTTTTGTTTTATTATTTTTTTTTCGTTTGTTTCCAAGTCAGATCCATTTAGTGAGGTCCAAGTATAACAGCAAATCCTTTATCTCGATGTCTGAGATCTCCTTCGTTTGCTGTAGGAAAGGTTTACCGAAGGAGCGGAGTCGTGCCCTAGCTAGCCCCGGACATTCACATAAATAGTGGAAAAGACTTTCCTTCGCCCCTTCCGCTTGACAGCTTCTGCAGATGGGATTGAAGGGAAGGTTGAGTCTGGCTGCATGCTCTCCTACTTTGATTACTAGATTGCTTGAGACTTTCCAAATTTCTGTGAGGTCTTTGACAGGTCATGTTCTCCAATTTCGATCACAAACTGTAGGCCAATGAATTCAGATCTGGACGTCCAGACTGTGAATCTTCTGCGGCTATGAACCCAGAAATATTGTTTTTTAGCCACTGTTGAGTGGTTTTTGCCTTATGGGCTTGGAGCGCAATCTTGCTGGAAGATCCAATGCTCTTCATTGAAGACAATACTACTCAACTGCTTCACCAAGGCTTTTAAGACATCCTCTTGGTACACTTTTGCTCCGATCTTAACTCCTTTTTCGCAGAAATAAAGAAATGTAACGTCTTTACAAGACACTCCCAACCAAACCATTACAGACGCTGAATGGTGGCCACGCTAAACCCTTACACATTTGAAAATTTTTTGTGTCTTTAGAAATTTTAGCATAAATTTTGTCGTTTTGCTTATTAAAAACTTCTTTGGCAGTGAAAATTGTCTCATCTGTGAAAATAATAAAGGGTGGTTAAATTTCAAGGGCCAGTGTTGATTTTGAATAAAATACAATTTTTTTAGTAAATTATTGTCATTTCTCTTTATTGTGATAATATTGGTATGGCTCAATTATATATTGAACAAACTATCGGCCAAATAGCCACCGTGGCCTCGGCGGCACACCTCCATCCGTTTGATCCAAATTTTCGATGACGCTGAGGCATAATTGAGGTTCTATGCCGTTAATGTGCCGAATTATCTCATCCTTTAGCTCTTGAATTGTTGCTGGCTTATCGACGTACACCTTTTTTTTGAAATACCCGCAAAAAAGGAGTCCAACGGTGTCGTTGACGTTTAGGTGTGGTTCACATTCAACATCGGCCCTTGAAATTTAACCAGCCTTCATATTCATGGCCGAGTATAATTTTCTTTAAGCGCGTTGTCGAAAGATGACCAGTTGAGCGACGTAACGTTTTCATGGTTTAGATCATCTCTAATTAGTCTTGACTTGGATTTGGTCGATACATTCATTTCCATGGACACGATTTTCTGCTTTCTAAGGAGATTACTGCGAATTTTTTCCGGTCGGCTTTTATGGCTGCACTGTTTCGAACCACGTGAGTACGACCACTTCTTTTGATTCACATAGAGTCGGTCAAATGCTTGATTGTGCTGAATAGGTTCGTAAGAAATCCGCTGCCTATTCTAACGTTTTGCCGGGTAAAATTAAAATATGTTATAGAACTATCTGATACTTTCCATAACTGCTATCTTTTGCTGACGCGGATATCACCACTTCATTTTCATGTTTCCATTGCCAACAGATATCCAGCAAAAATACGCAACAACTATATTCACAATTAAATCAATGGGGGGATAGAAGAGTAGTAAAATCTAATAAAAGCGTGCAAAATCCACATCGCCCTGAGTTGGTTGACAGTTTTAAGCGCAAACTACACACACAAAATTCACACTCAAAGTCCACTTTCAAGCATTTAATAGCCGTCTCGCATGCCAAGTGTCAGTCTGTTGGCGACACATTGTTAAAAAAAAGTGCAACAAATATTTGCCCCTCAGTGCATCAGCTCGCACACGCACACGTACCTACATGGGCTTTCGCACAGCAATACAATCGACAGTTCCGCCAACAAAGACCTGAAGCACTAAAAGAGACAAAAAGTGTGTGCTAAAGCAAAAGTAATGACCAACATTCTTGATGAGTTTTGTTTTTGTGTGTGCATTTTTTATACTCTTATTACAGTTGAGAAATGCGAATATATTCCTTTCACTCATTTGTGAATTTTGTTTGCTTATCGAAGCCACCCAAAGAGTTTTATGGCCAAGTTGCGTGGATATTTACGTTTGTTCTCGACACTCATAGTTGGCATTTAGTGATTTTTGTTATTTCTGGCAAATTGACACTTAAGTTTTTGTATGACAGCTACGATGTCGTAATTGGGCCTTCCGCTAGTAGAATACTTGTATTTGATATATTTGACCTGCTCGCTTCGGTTCGTACAACTTTTTGTTCATAATTTGCATGTTCTTTTCTCGTTTCGTCTTATTGAGCGCGTAACAAAAAATGTGCTAAATACTGGTATGCACGTAGTACAGAATACTACTATATATATTATTCTTGGGTCTGTACGAATAAAATTGAGTTTGGTTTTCTGACATAACCCCTGTTACGCCAGCAAAACTGCTGATACCTCAAAATTTTTGTTGAGAGCCGACTTGATAGTTACTGTCTCGTGTTTTCTATGCGTTTGGTAGCAATTTGAATGGAACAAAATCCGAACAGGTTTTCCTTTACCTCCAAATGAACGTCACTAATGCAGTCAGGCTTCAAGCGATTTCCGTAGAGTCGTATTGTGGGCGTAATTTGTATAAAATAAATGCTACATAAACTTATACTGACATAAATAAGTCAGATATGAATTATGTACATAAAATTCAATTTACCGATGTAAAACTTCGCAAATTATTTCCAATTTCATCACCATAAATTCCTAGAGTTCCAGTGTAGAACAAATTTACTACGAACTTATTGTTTTGTGAACGCGCGACAAACCCAAAATTAGATATTTGACACTCTAAGTACGTAAAAGAAATGGTTTCCATTCCTCCATTCTCGTGTATTAAGACCTCTTAAAATTGAAAAATAATACCGTCTTGTTCGGAACGGAATGAATGAAGTGAATGCGCCTTTATAGTGGTTTTTGAACCGATTTGTATGGGACAAAAGCTATCGCAGTTGTAAAAAAATGTGGAACGAAACGGGATTGGAACATATAAAATTAAATATTTTAAAAGGAAAACGGAATACGAACCATGATTTCAACCGCAAAACAAATTAAGTGGAACAAAAAGAAAGAAACAGAACAAAGTACAATTTCAGCATAAAGGACTAAAGATATGAAACGAAATTTAGTATTGCTGAATCTGAAGTGGAAAGGATGCAGTACGCGCTAGGCCAAAACGGATGAACATCCGTCGGGAAAAGCACGCATACAGCCCTTTTGACTAGAAATTTTTAATTTTAATTTTAACTAGTTTTCAATAAAAATAAAGTTAATTGTATGACAAAAACTAAATTTAAAAATTCCATACTTTGCAAGAAATTCAGGAAAATTCATAAAATTTTCATCAAAATTTGCCACTTTGAATCAGAATTTTTTGAAATCTTTTGAGTATGCAGTTTTGTAGCTCACTAAAGAATGAACAACTTTTTAATTGAAAGTTACTTAAAACTAAATTTAAAAAGTGAAATATCAAACGTTTTAATATCAATGGGTGCATGACAATTTTTTCGATGATTGTTGTAAAGTAAGACTTGACCCTAATTTTGCACCATCTATCTATTAAATAATTTTTAATATCTGGAGAAATTTATATAAATTTAGATAAAAGTTTCAAAGAATTTTCTTTTAAGATATTATCACTTTTTTCTTCCACAAATTTTTGCGAGCAATTTTTTTCTGATTCCAATTAAAGGAATAAATTAAATACAAGCCATTTACAAAAAACAAAAAAAATAAATAAATAAATAATTGGCGCGTATACCTGTTTGGGTGTTTGGCCGAGCTCCTCCTCCTATTTGTGGTGTGCTTCTTGATGTTGTTCCACAAATGGAGGGACCTACAATTTTTAGCCGACTCCGCATGGCAGATATTTTTTATTGCAAGCTTTTTCATGGCAGAAATACACTCGGAGGTTTGCCATTGCCTGCCGAGGGGCGACCGCTATTAGAAAAAACGTTTTCTTAAGGAGAAGGAAAAAAACACAAGCATACTTATATACTTTTAGCCAGAAACTGTCCAAAAAGTATTAATCTTATATTAATAATTATTAAACTACATTTAGAAGTAAATGGTTTATTTGATGACAATTAAATTTTTTTTTGTATTTTATTAATTATTATATTTTATAATAATTATTATTTTATTTATTTTTATTAACTAGGATTAAGTAAAAAGTAAACGGTGATATATTTATGTGTCAAACATTTGGTCTTTAAATTTTACTATTTTCTCCACTGTGCAATGCGATTGCACTTTGCTCACTAACACCCTCTCAATTTTGCCGACCACTGAAATGCAAAATAAAATTAATACAAAGGAATGAAGCACTAACGCAAGTACCGAAAGCCTGCGATAATCTTAAGGAAATACAGGTTTAATGGCGTTTTCATTTCTATGAAAGAATGTTGCCTTTTCAATGCCCTTGTCCGTTCAATGTTGCACTCCAGCCTTTAAAAAGGCATGGTTTTGCATACTCAGAAAAGAAAAGAACATAAAGCACTGTTAGTATGTATCTGTCCTTGTCTGACACATGCATTTTGTAATACTAACTTTTTGTCTCTTTTATTTCCTTGACAAAATTTCTAAAGGGAGAAAGTTTGCGCCCTTTGCCTTTGTTGAGTGTGGCATTTTCAGAATCTAACACCGAATTTTCTCGGCGGATTACATTTGTTTTGGAATAGAATACGAAAAAAGTAGAGGGCAATGATATGGCAACATTTTCTGGGAGAAACGAAATAAGACACCATCCAAAAGTTAATTATTACTGCTGAATTGGTAGGCTGTTGGAGCAGCATAAACATTCTCCATATATGTATGTACGAGGTATGTTGCTAAAGTGACAGTCCTTGACTGGATATAAATCCGGGTCGTTCCGTATACGTAGAATAGACTGTCGTGGGAACGTCGCCTGAATTGGTCCCCTACAGTGCTTCAAAATAAAATGGGTTGGTCCTCATATGAAGAGGTTTGGAGAAAGCTGTATTTTAGTATTTTTTTAGTAGTTGGTATACCAAGTTAAAACTACAGATAAAAAACTAATAAAAGTAGTAAATAAATTCAGTATTCAAAAATCAAAAAACAAAAAAAAAAAAAAAAAAAGAAACTAAAGTTTGAGAAAATACAAAATAACGGCATATAATAAAAACCAAAATATGTACATATGCAAGTACATACATACATACGCGGTTAATGCGGATTAGATGTGTAAAAAGAAAAATAAAACGACAAAAGGGGGGACCACGTGATTGAACTTTCAACAAAATATTTATAGACAAAATACTATCAATACTACGCACCACACACGCACGCACATGTATGTAAATACACAAGCTTTGCTTTTCCCCATCCGACTATTTTTATTTATTTTTGTACGGGTACTCGCATTACCTAAGTCGCAGTGACAACTTGCGTTGCTACTGTTTGTTTTTGCTTTTGTTTGTTTGTTGTCCAACTACTTATGCATGCGACTGCTGTTGTCAATTATTTTAATATAAGCTGTCCATACATTAGCATACATTGATTGCTGCCTTCTCAGCATGCACGGCACACACACACACACACACACACCAACTGCTAGCTTTCCGTAGTAAATGGAAATGAAGAAATGAAGTACAAAAACAAAGAAGAAATTATATTTTCGTGGAAATTCTAATCTTTATTTCTCTCGCATTACTATAAGAAATACCCTTGGGCTTGTATTATTTATTATATAGTAGATACGGTGTTTCATATCTTGCATTAATATTAGTACACGAAACTAACTCACTAATACTCGTACATATGTATGTTTGTGTATAGAAAACTGGTGATTCGATGCTGTGCGCCAATCAGCTGCAAATGCGCTCTACAGCAGTGGAGAGCAATCAGAAGGTGTGGCGAACAACAGACCGTTAACTGGCTCTCTGCGATTTTGCAGGCAGATTTGCTGACGTAACGGGAAATGCGACAGCAATTTGCTTGCAAAGCCGATACTGTGCTGTGGATATACGAAAAAGATCAACACTCCCTTCACTCATATTACTACATATGTATATGACGTGACAGCCGTAGTTACTCTCACAATTTTGCTTTGAATCGCCAAACCTCTTAATCTATCATCTTTGATCTATGCCATCAGCACAAGTCAGACGAAAAAACGCATGTTGTTGCCCAGATACTCGGCAGCTGATCAGGCGTAAATTTCGCGTATTTTTGACTGTATCTCGCTTATCAGCAAGCGGCTTTTGAGCAAATGGCAAAGGCACAAGTCAATGCGCTGATAAGAGGAAGTACTAAATAAAAGTAAAGACACGATTTTGAAATTTGCTGCAAAATTTTTAAGAGTACAAGTAATGCATTAATTTCATACCAAAATGAAAATTTATTTCAGAGTGAATGAGACTCTCGCTTCACATATTTCAATATTTAAATTCAATTTTATATGCATACAATATTTGTCCGCTTAACGTTAGACTACTTTGTATTCCACTCCAGCTATGTCCGCTGCCAATCGCTTTTACAGACATGTCTTAAAAAAAGCCATCTTAATTTATTGATTGTTCATTTTTTGTAGTCAGACAGACTTATGTAACTTATTTATATTTGTAAGAGACATACATATGTATGGAGGAAATAGTGTGTGACAGACAGACTTTTTTTTTTAAGTTAGGGTTAGGTTAGGTTATGGTGGTAGTCGGTCTGCATGACCTTACGGCCCGTTGTGATACCACTGTGCTACAGGGGAACCTCATTTACCTTCCTCCGTGGAACCATTTTGTGGCTCTTATCAAACGTAGTATTGATCCCAACTCCACGCCAGACAGCTCTGTAAGAGAATTAAAAAGTATTTACCTAGACAACCTGCTCTGATTTTAGCTAGGGCTGGACAATTGCAAAGGAAGTGCTCTACTGTTTCTTCCTCTTCCTCATCTCTGCAACTTCTGCAATATTCATGGGAGAAAACTCCTAGTCTCGAATTAAGTTAAGTTAAGTTCACGAAATGTGTTTGAAGGCAAAGTAATTAAGCAAGGCGTACATTTTTTTCTTGGGTGGGAAACCGAATTTTAAGTGGTTTTCCTTACCTACCAGCAAAGACCCGGCAAGTGGCCATGTAGGCGGTACCGATTTTTATGCCATCTTTGACATTTGTCAAGTAGGCAGATGTAGAATTTTTCACAATAGAACAACACGTTAAAATTTTTCAAACTTATAAAAATGAGCGATCTTTGAGAACAACAAATCACGTAAACTCATCTTTAGTGATGAGGCTCATTTCACACTGAATGGATTTATCAACAAACAAAATTGTCACATCTGGGCAAAAAACACCTCTCGAGGTTTTGCAGAAAAATCATTGCATCGACTAAAAAGTGTTGTTTTTGTTGTTGTTGTTGTAGCAGCATAAACATTCCCTGTACATATACGAGAAATGCTGCTGAAGTGACAGTCCTTGGCCGGATATACCAGGTAGATACCTATGAAATGAGACTTTCAGCTATTAGTCCATAGATGTCGCTAGGAGTACATTTAAACCTTCCCAAATGTCTTGTTTTTTTCGTCTGTCATATGTCAACAATATTCAGTTCATCCGGGTCGTTCCGGTTACGTATTATAGAACCGACTATCGTGGGAACGTAGTGCTGCTGTTTTTCTCGCTTGGGTTAGTGGTGTCGTTTTCGGGCTGGTGGAATTATTATGCTCCCATTTTTCTTCGAAGATGAAAATGAACGAGTTGTTACTGTCGATGGTCATCGCTATAGATATTTGATTGAAGATTATTTGTTGCCTGAGCTTGAAGCAATTGACAGAGATGATTTTTATTTTCAACGGAATGGAGTCATATAACTCAGGAAAACATCCATTATTCCGCTCTAGGTTTCCCGTATGGTGTTATAACACCATAATGTTGTTATAATGACCACCTAGATTAGTAATCTAACTCCACTAGACTACTTTCTGTGGCTTTTTTTTTTGGAAAGTAAATAAACTCTGTGTTAGTAAGCCGACAACGATATATTTAATTAAATATTATTTATTTTGTTTTATTTTATTTTATTTCATTTTATTTTATTTTATTTTATTATATTGTAATTGACTTGATCTTTAATCACACTTTTTCACTTTGTTTTATTTTTTATTTAATTTCATTTAATTTTATTTATTTTGCTTTATTTCATTTTATTATAATTTATTTTGTTTTATTATACTAACTCTATTCTATTATATTTTTTATTTTGTTCTACTTTATTTTACCAAATATTTTATTTTATTTAATTCATTTCATTTTGCATATTTTTGTAATTTTGTTTTTATTTTGATTAAATTAAATTTTGTTGATTTTGTTTTATTTCATTTTATTTTGCATATTTTATTTATCTGTTCGTGTATTTTATTTTTTTGTATATTTGCTTTTTTTTATTATTTCAATTTTTTTTATTGTGTTTATAATTTTTTTCATAGTTTTTTTTATAACTATTTTTTATTTCTTAAGCAAGAAATTACGCCACTAACCCCACTGTTCACCTAATTCAGACCTATCTACGTTACTCACGCCTTCACAGAATCATTCGATACAATTTGTAATTATCATGAATTACAATGCATTGTATAATGATTGAATGCAAATTACAAGCCAGTTACAAAATGCAAAGCACACGTGTGAGTGTACACATACATATGTACGTATATGTATGCATTTTATTAAACACATATGACACCCTGTTGGAAATTCTAACTATACGAATGGTGTCTGTCGTATGAAAAAGAGAAGTGGTTACTCGTACAGAAAATGACTTTTTAGTCTCATTCAGTAACAGACATTTTTTTGTTTCTACTTTCTAATCACTTCTAAATTTAAATTTATTAATTTTAATGAAATAATAAGATGGGCAATTGTTGACTAGTCATTTTTTGTGAAATTTCAGCAAAAATTATGTATGACAAATGGAGTTTTAGAAGAGTCAATGAAGCATTGCCACTCTCTGCATTCTCTGTGGTACATAAAAAAGTGAGAGTGACACAAAAAGAAACAAAAAGGGGTAAAGCTGCCGACAAATGAACATAGCCGCTGCACCTTTTTACTAGCTGCACTAGGCCAATTTTGATCAGTTGACCGCATAGCGGACTAATCTGCATTTATGTTACTCTTAGCTGCAACACCGACTAGTAATTTTCGTTTTCAAGCACTGGAAGAAGATCTCCAGTACTAGCTTTACTGATTGATGTCGGTTTATCATATGAACGCACCAGCGGCTACTGCCATGCCACTTAACATTTATCGCAACTTATAACCTGCTCTAACTGCAAATAAATTCCAGCAGGGCCACGCAAAAATGCATCTAAATTCACAGTCAACAAATTCTCACATATGAAATCATAAATTAACAGCAGCAACAATGGGTAGCTAAATGTGACTGATTATGGTGAATACCCACCTATTTACATACTTACAGTTCAAAAGGCGTCAAGGCATATGCGTCGTCGACGGCAGTGATGCAAATGCGGTGCAGCCCACAGACAAAAGTTTTGTTTCTGAGCAAAAAGTAAAATATTTAGAAAAAGATAGAAGAAAATAGTAGGCAAAGGGAGGCAAATAAGTATTTGATGGAAAAAACAAATTGCAAAAGGGCAAAGGTGGGCAGCAGATTTGTACATTTTCTGGGTTGATATGTACGAGTGTGCCCATTTATGTGCTTATGTATGTGTATATGTGCATGCAAATTTTTGTGCACATAAATATTTAACTATCTCACTCAGAAAAGGGTATATAAATATAGTAACATTAGCAAACACACATTGAATGCAAAAATATCAGAACACAATGAGCAAAAATTAAGCTTTGAATGTAGTAAAAAAATTGCAAAGGCAAAAAAAAGCAAAAAAGGCACACATTCTCATATTGATAGATAGTCAAACAGGTTATCGTTTGCAGTCACTTTGTCGCAAACAATATTTTTTCCGATTCCTCAATCAGTTGTACGAGTACATAATGCTTGGCTTCAGTATACAAATGCATACATACATATACATATGTGAGTGCACACGTTTGCTAGCTCGTCTGATTGACTGTCTGTTTACTGGTATGTATGTTTGCTTGTCTGCCAGCTGTTCGTTGGCGTAAATGAGTTGTTTAAAAAGCAATTGTTGCTAATTTTAGTGACTGCTGCTTTACGTTTCTACACAGATTTTTCCAATACCCACAACTGCTGCCACTATTGACTGTTGTAGCTCAAAGATTTATTGGTTTTTGCTTTTGCCATATTTTTAATGACTTTTTTTTTTTTGTTTCTCTTTCTAAGCTGATGGTGGCTGGCACATTTTTTCTGCACTATTGCGTCGCAGCAGCAGCAGACTTGGTTTTTGCACTGTTTAAAGATTATTACATAAAAATTAATCTCTGCTTTGTTTTTGTTATTTGCGATTAAATGAGGTGATGTGATGGTGGCTCGAATGACTAACCATCTTGACGGTTGCGATGGTGGTGGTGGTGACAGACATTAGCGTGGGTTGAAGTGCCGTAAAGGCAGTGAAAGCGCAACCACAAATGTCTGTTCTGGTTGTTGAAGCTAAAAATAAATGGCCGGAAAGAAGGAAAGTAGTGGAAATAACTGATTTTAAAAGAGTAAAAGTATTCTTCTTACTTCTGTAGGCATTTTTGCGTTTGACGTGAATTTTCTCTAATAAATTTGAATTTTTTGCATAAAAATTGGATAGCAGCGCCATTAAAAAATTATTTCGGATAAATCAACTTCCGTGAGATATACATCGTTTAATGTTTAATTCAAATTTAAATTAGGTTTAAAAAATTCTCTTGAAATATTTGGTGGCAACGCTGTTTGAAAATATTTCTTTGGATTACAGCTTTGCTTAAATACTTTACTAATTTTCGTATAATTTCCATTTTGTAATATTAAATTCAGTTGTGTTGATAGCTTTAAATTGTTTATTAAAATTTGGTGGCAACGCCGTTTAAAAATATTTTTGAATTACAGTTTCGTTAAAAGCCTTTCGCTGACACCAATGCTTCAAGACTCTGTTTAATACTAAATTTAAATTTTTTCATTAAAAATTTAGAGTCGTTTTGCCAGTAAAAGGCAGCTTAGTAAAATTTTTCGTATCAATTTGGTATGTATATGTGAATATTTCTAAAACAAAACTGTAACCCACAAACATGAGTGATTAGTGTTGCCACCTAATTTTCAATGAATAAAGAAAATTAGTTATAAAATATATTTAAAACTAAATTAAAACTGTAATCCACAAGTAGGTTTGGTTAGTGTTGCCACCTAATTTTGAATGAATAAAGAAAATTAGTTATAAAATATATTTAAAACTAAATTAAAACTGCAATCCACAAATAGTTTGGTTAGTGTTGCCACCTAATTTTTAATGAGTAGTTCTTAAAATTAGTTAAAATTAAAATTAACTATAAAATATATTTATATATGAATAATGGTTCTGATATCCGTATGTTAGTTTTTTAATTAAAGTTTATTTAGTTATTTTCAGTTTTCTATTGCAATTTAGGTGGCAACGCCTTTAAAAAAATAGTTTTTGTATAATGCTTATAAAGCATGCTTTGTTCGATGCAATAAAATTGTGAAAGTTTTTCTAAAAAACTAGGTGGCAACGCTGTTAAAAAAATGTTTTTATTTATTGCTTTAAAAAGCGTGCTTCGTTTGATTGCATTGCACTTTCTTAGCAATTGTTGCTTTTATATGAGAAACTAGATTGTGTAAGTAATTTTGCTTTTGTGAAAAACTAAGGTCAACGCTGATAAAAAAAAACTATTTTCATCTAATGCTTTAAAAAGCATGCTTCGTTCAATAACCACATTTCAGTAATAATAAATTTTATAAGTAATCTCTCTTCTTATTGTATTATAAAATTTTATTTTTATTATAAAAATTAGGTGGCAACGCCACTAAAAAAATTATTTTTAATTAATGTTTTAAGGGCATGCTTGATCCGATTCATTTAAATTTTCTTAGCAATTGTTCCTGGGTGGCAACGCTGTTAAATAATTAATAATTGTGTTAACAATTTTGTGGTAAAGCTTTTGAAATATTCTTCGCTCGAGACCCACATCACAGTATTTAATTAAAATTTACTATTCATTTCTCTTTTTATAATAAAAATTAAGTGGCAACGCCATTAAAAATAATGTTTATTTAATGATTTAAAAGACTTTCTTCACTTTAATAAATTATTTTAAGCCATTTTTCTTTTTGTGTGAAGCACCAGGTGGCAACGCTGTCAAAAAATACTTTTGTATTCAGACTTTTTCAAAATGTTTTCGATTGATACATTTCGTCCCCTTAGTATTAAAATAGGCTATACATTTTTTGATGTTTTGAGAAAATGAATTTCAAACTTTTTGTCGAAAGTAGCTCTCACTCAAATCTCGTTATGTCTGTAAATATTTATTATTTTTTGACTGCCGTTTTGGCCCACTTTGTGGAACTAGAATTTGACAAAAGTTTGACCACATATAAAATCGACGATGGAGAATCCAAAAATTCAATAAAAAAATAATAGCCTATGAGCACATAGGCTATTGTTATACTAAGGGGACGATTTCATATTTAATTCCATTTTCTTATTATTTTAAGAACCTTGAAAATTGTACAATTTGGTGTTCATCAACAAATCGGAAAAATGTTGAACGAGGCGTATCGAGCTAAACGGAGGTTATGTTGCTAAAAATTTTTTTTGTCGAATGAAGTTTTCCTTAATTTAGTTTTAAAGATTTATTCACCCAGCTCCGTATTTTAATATTAAAAAGCAAAGTTAAAACAGGAACAAAAATGAAAATACATAAACTAAAAGTAACATTATTGTATTCGTTTAGATACAGAAAATGACGCACAATGTAAAATAGGCCGAATTGAAATTGTTTTGAGAAAAAATATGAAAATTATATATGTACGTACTCGTATTATAAAAAAAACTCCAAACAATAGCGTCGTGCCCTTAAAGCGAAGTGAACGGATACACTACAAAAAAGAGAGAAAGAAACTCGCTAAATAATGATTAATTCGAAAAATTTATCAACAATCGCTGAAGAATTGATTGCCTGTGGAGAAACTGGGGACAAAAACCAAAGCAGAAATAAAAAAAGCCAAAGCGGCGAATTAAATGTGCATACAGTGAAACTTCTTTAAAATGAAACACTTTTAAGCTGGCTCAAATTATCCTAAATCTAAGCTCTCAAGTATCGAGGCACTTTAGGCGTCTGTTTTTGAAACAATTTGAAATAATTATGAAAAAATTAACAATTTCGATGCTCAAGCTAAGAATTTAACTCTCCTCCTGGCTCTTTTGATATACCAGACTCCCATTTAACGATATGTAAACGTTAATATCTGCTCTCTTTATAGCGTATCCACTATCGACATGAAAAAATGATAATATCATAATAACGAAGAAATAATAATTTTTTCATCCCTCTCCAGTTCGCTATAACGCAATAGGTTTCACTGTACACACTTGTTTCTATTCATACCCAAAGCTCCGTCTAATGCTTGCCAAACAACCGCATAAGATACGCCAGTTTACTTCACCCAGTCGCGGTTAGCACAGCCAACAATTCCTGCTAAAAACCAGCACTACAATCATCGATATATCTACCACCACTACACAACTGCCAACCAACCGACCAATCAACCAACCACCCAACAACCACCATCAGTAGCCAACACATCATTAATCAAAATCAATGACACTGACAATGACCAGCGGTGCTTAGATGGAGCCAACTAAATTTTCTGATTTTGATGTACCAACTGCTTAGATGAGTGTCAAGTGCTCATTTAATCATGAGTGTGTGTGTGTGTGTGCCGCGACTAAATCAAAATTACGCATTAAGCGATCGAACGATTGGCAAGCAGGGAAGTGTGCTGGTTGTGGTTACGATTTTTCTGCAGGAAGTGGAAGTAAAGAAAACAGAATAACTGAGAAAAATCAAAAAACAAATTTAGCAAAAATTTATTTATCAAAATAATTTTAATAGTTTTATTCAATTTTAGTATATTTCAAGTTAAAGTAAAGGTTTATATTTTTTGGTGTGTTTGACACAATTAAAGTAAAATTGTTTTTCTTGGTACTTGAAGGATATTCGAAAGCTAATTGTTGGAAAACTGGCAAAAATAGTAATTTGTGCTATAAATGGAGGGACCGGACCTTGTTAGTTTGATATAGTTTTATAGAATGACCTTGCCATAGTTTTATCTTATGTCTGAGAGGAAAATGCTTTTGAGTAGCTTGACAAAAATGCAGTCGGAGATTTGCCATTGCCTGCCGAGGAGCGAAGGCTATTACGAAAAAAAAAGAAAAATACAAAAAATTGTCTACCATTCGATGTTAAATTTTCATTGTGCGTAGGGACCCTTGACTAAACAGGTTTTTGCATTTTTTTTCTAATTTACTGTCTTTTTTTTTCTCTTCAAGGCATTGTTAAGGGTGGTTAAATTTCAAGGGCCGATGTTGAATGTGAACCACACCTAAACATCAAGTGTCTTTCTGCATATCATTTGACATATTTCAATTTCAGACTAATTCAATTTGAACCATGGAAATATACACAATCGAGCAACGCGTTAAAGTTATTCAGGCTTATTATGAAGACGGGCCTTCAAATCAAAATGCATATCGCGCACTTCGTGATTTTTTCGGGCAATTTAATCGCACAAATGTGCGTACAATCGGAAAAATTGTGCAAAAGTTTGAGCAAACCGGGTCTGTAGGAGATGTGAAAACACCAGTGCATGCTCGTACAGCTCGTACTGCAGAAAATATTGCTGCTGTTCGCGATAGTGTGGTTGAAGAGCCGTCCACCTCAACTCGTTGTCGTGCCCAACAATTGCACTTCTCACGCTCGTCGTTAATTAACATTATGCAAAAATACTTGCATTTACACGCTTACAAGGTGCAATTGACTCAAGAACTAAAGATTCTTGACCATTTCAAGCGTCGTCAATGGTCGGAATGGTGGCAGGAAATGGCAACAGTGAAGGACCAATTTTCGAAGAAAATCATCTTCAGTGATGAGGCACATTTTTACCTCAGTGGATTTGTCAGTAAGCTGAATTGTCGCATTTGGGCGAATGATAATCCAAGAGTGATTGCCGAAAAACCAATGCACTCGCAAAGAGTGACTGTTTGGTGCGGTTTATGGGCCGGCGGCATCACTGAGCTGTATTTTTTCGAAAATGAGGCCAGGTTCAGGCAGTTACTGTGAATAGTGTTCGCTGTCGTGTCATGATAACGAACTTTTTATGGCCCGAATTGGAAGATATGGAAATGGACGATATGTGGTTTCAACAGGACGGTGCCACTTGTCACACAGCTAACGAAACAATGGTTCTTTTGCGCGAAAAATTTGATGACCGAATAATCTCACGTCGCGGCGATGTCAATTGGCCGCCAAGATCATGTGATTTGACACCGTTGGACTTCTTTCTTTGGGGTTATTTGAAAGAAAAGGAGTACGTCGATAAGCCAGCAACAATTCAAGAGCTAAGGGATGAGATAATTCGGCACATTAACGGCATAGAACCTCAATTATGCCTCATCGAAAATTTGAACCATCGGATGGAGGTGTGCCGTCATTTGACCGATATTTTGTTGCATACGTAATTGAGCTATACCAATATTATCATAATAAAGAGAAACGACAATAATTTCCTAAATAATTGTTTTCTATTCAAAATCAACACCGGCCCTTAAAACTTAACCACCCGTTATTTGTGCCTGAATTGCAATTGATTTTTTTTAGTAAACAAATAAGTATTTACGTGCAATCCCATCAAGCTGACGGATATTTTAAGATAAAAATTCTGAGTAATATGAATTCAAAGCAATGGAAATGAGAATTCTTAAAGGAAATGGAAAATAAATAAAATCACGTTAGCTGATAGCGGAAATCAGTCAGAATGAAATTTGAAGCATGCATATGTATGTATATGTATGTATGTGAGTATGTGTGTGAGAAAATGCATATGAAACACTATCGTCGATTTGTTGAAACTCTTTGCAATTGAAAAATTATGAATAAACAAAAAATTGCGCATACAAAATCACAATTGAAAAATTTTAAATAAATAAAAAATTACGCATAAAAAATTACAACCACAATAGAAGCCTATCATGCGCGATTCCAACAATCCATATCATAGCATACCCGATGCCGACACATTTGCTGCATTTAGTTTTTTTAGACTTCAATAATCCACCGACAATTTCGTGCTAAAGCGAAATCGTATAGTTGCCGCAAAGCATCGAATTACAACAGTTATTTTTTGCTAAGACGACCTTCGAGTTGAAGTGCCGGCAAGAAACAAAAAAAAAAAAAATAATAATAAAATAAAGTAAATAAATACTACAGTGAGCGGCAGAATTATGAATAAAAAAAATAAAAAGCAAACGAAAAAAAAAATAAATAAATTAGAAGTTACGCCAAATTGCAAAAATAATTGGAAAAAATATACATTTATTTATTAACAAGAAACGTATACTGATGCTTTCCATTCAAATTCAACCGGGCTATTCGGGTCATGTTCTTCGATTTCGATGTAACTTAAATATGTTGCTCTCTGGTCAAAATAATGAGACACGTATTTTTTTGTTCGCCCGAAAAAATTTTTTTTCAAGAGTTATCGGCAATTTTGTTTTTCGCCTCAAACTCGATTTTTTTTAATTATATAAGAAACATTTTTTTTTAAATGCCCATAACTTAGTCAAAAATGAACCGATTTTAATAATTCTGGGTTCAAAATGATCGTAATTACATACACAAGGCACTTCATGTAGAAACAATTGCAAAAAAGTAGTTGAAATTTTTTTATTTAGCAAAAAAGAAAAAAAATTGAAATTTTTTCGAAATTCAATATTTCAAAAAGTGTATTTTTTTTTTTATAACTTTTTCCAAATCAAAAGGACATCTCAAACTTTAATTGAGCTGCATGCCTAGTAGCTAAAATGAGTTGTTTTTGAGTAATGAATTTTTGAGTAAACACCCTGTTTCGCACTTTTTGTTTTTCGCAAAATAAAAAATTTTCAACTACTTTTTTGCAACTATTTCTATATGAAATCGCTCGTGTAAGTAATGACGATCATTTTGAACCCAAAATTATTAAAATCGGTTCATTTTTGACTAAGTTATGAGCATTTAAAAAAAAAAAATCTTATATTATTAAAAAAAAATCGATTTTGAGCCGAAAAACAAAATTGCCGATAAAGCTTGAAAAAAATTTTTTTGGGCGAAAAAAAAATACGTGTCTCATTATTTTGACCAGAGAGCAACATATTTGAGTTACATCGAAATCGAAGAACATGTCCCGAATAGCCCTTTTGAATTGAAATGGAAAGAATCTATATAAGAAAATTTTTTTAATTGCTCATAGCTTAGTCAAAAATAAGCCGATTTGAATGATTCTGGGTTCAAAATAATCGTAATTACTTACATAAGCGATTTCATGTAGAAATAGTTGCAAAAAAGTAGTTGAAAATTTTTTATTTTGCGAAAAACAAAAAGTGCGAAACAGGGTGTTTACTCAAAAATTCATTACTCAAAAACAACTCATTTTAGCTACTAGGCATGCAGCTCAATTAAAGTTTGAGATGTCCTTTTGATTTGGAAAAAGTTATAAAAAAAAAAAAATACACTTTTTGAAATATTGCATTTCGAAAAAATTTAAATTTTTTTTCTTTTTTGCTAAATAAAAAAATTTCAACTACTTTTTTGCAATTGTTTCTACATGAAGTCGCTTGTGTATGTAATTACGATCATTTTGAACCCAGAATTATTAAAATCGGTTCATTTTTGACTAAGTTATGGGCATTTAAAAAAAAATTTTTCTTATATAATTAAAAAAAATCGAGTTTGAGGCGAAAAACAAAATTGCCGATAACTCTTGAAAAAAAATTTTTTCGCGCGAACAAAAAAATACGTGTCTCATTATTTTGACCAGAGAGCAACATATTTAAGTTACATCGAAATCGAAGAACATGACCCGAATAGCCCGGTTGAATTTGAATGGAAAGCATCTACTGTCGATAAAAATTGCACTATGCCTGCAATTTCAGCAGTCGGGGATTAAAAAAAAATTAAATAGCGTCGTATTCTATATTAGTAATATTTTTATTTTTTTGCATCAGCAAAACGCTAATGACTCGTAAAAGATAAGAAGAGTGATGCAATGGGAAAAGCGCTTGGACGTGCGAAAATATTAATTACTAGAAAATTAGGGGAAAATTACGAAGCATTTTTATTCAAAAAAAAAATACAACTAGGTATTTTTATTCAAAACAAAAATACAAACTATTTGTATGCAAGAAAAAAATACAAACCATTTTTATTCAAAAAAAAAAAAAATTAAATCTATTTTTATTAAAAAAAAATACAAACAACTTTTATTAAAAGGTAAAACACAAACTATTTTTATACAAAAAAAAAAAATACAAACTATGTTTATTCAAAAAAAAAAAAAATACAAACTATTTTTATTAAAAAAACACAAAAAAATACAAACAATTTTTATTCAAAAAAAAAAAAAAAAAAATACAAATTATTTTTATTCAAACAAAATAAAAAACAACTTTTATTAAAAAAAAAAAAATACAAACTATTTTAATGCATAAACAATACAACCCATATTTATTGAAAAAAATATATTTTTATTCAAACAAAACAAATACAAACTATTTTTATTCAAAAAAAAATACAAACAATTTTTATTCAAAAAAACAAAAATACAAACAACTTTTATTCAAAAAACAAACATACAAAATATTTTTACTAAAAAAAATTTTTATTCAAAAAAACAAAAATACAAACAATTTTTATTCAAAAACAAAAAAAATTCAAATTATTTTTATTAAAAAAAAAATACAAACAACTTTTATTAAAAAAAAAATACAAATTATTTTTATGCATAAAAAAAAATACAAAAAAAGAACAATACAAATTATTTTTATTAAAAAAAAATACAAACAACTTTTATTAAAAAAAAAAAATTCAAATTATTTCTATGCATAAAAAAAAATACAAAAAAAGAACAATACAAACTATTTTTATTAAAAAAAAATACAAACTAATTTTATTCAAAAATAATATTGCAGAATTTTTAATCCCCTAACTGGGGCAACATTCAGACTTGAATGGAAATTCTAGGCCATTTGAAGGGAAGCTTTCATTTCACAACATTATTGGCATGAATAATTGAATTTAACCACCAATGGCATGCCTGAGAAATTATTCATTATTGATTTTATTCACTTGCACCTGCATAAATTAGCCATGCAACTATTTACAGTTATATATAGATTTATGCACCCTTATAAGCAAATTAGTAATTCAATAAGCAAATGCTTGTAATTAATGCATGAATGAGTCGAAATGTGATTTAATACACATATGCATAGACACACCCACACACACACACACACACACAAGCCAGCAAGTGATTAATTGAATAGGCGATTTGCCTAGAAAAGGCATGTAAATCAGTTGGTTATATTTTCACATACATACCAAGAATGCTTGTGTGAGTAATGGTATATGTATGTATGTATATGTATGCGCATAAATAACAGTACGCCAGTAGCTGAGCAACGACTTACCGGCTCATTGAACGCCGGTCATTAAATAGTTTTTCTGAGTTTGAAATTACCTTCATGCGATTTTAAGTTGTAATTAAGTGGTGTTGTTGCAGCAAATTGCTGTAAAAATTAAAAAAAAATGTTTTATTCAAAAAATTCTTATATTCGTATGAATATTTTATATATGTGAATGTATGTGATTTTGTGGAAAAAATTGTAATGAAATAAAAAGTAAAGGAAATGGTGTTATTTATTATAAAAAACCGGTGAATTGAATAGGGTAGCTAAGGCTTAGATGTAAGGAAAGATAAGGTAAGGTTCTTGTAAGATCAAAGACGGCGAACTGGTGCCTGACATTCAGAGCGTTCTTAAATTATGGTGGGAACACTTCTCGAACCTGTTAAATAGTGACAGCTGCACATGTCACAGAGAGTGTGAAGATCCCGATGCCCCAATCGTCGACGAAGGAGTTGTCGTTCCGCTACCCGACCATGACGAGGTGAGGATAGCGATAACGCGGCTAAAGAACAACAAAGCCGCCGGCGCCAATTCCATGCTTTTTAATTAAATTTTCTAGAAACATTATTTGTGCGCAGTTCCATAATTTACTCAATTTTAATTTAAAAGAGTGCAAGTTTGAGTTTGCTAAAAATACCATTGCGCATTTTCTCCATACCTTTAAACAAATGCGCGACATTCTTTTTTATAAATTGTAACTTTTCCGTAATTGTAATAAAACCACTTTAAATATTTGCGTATATGGAATTCATGCCGCTGTTTGCCTGTAGTTTTTTATTTGTGTTGCAGTTTTTCCATGTTTGTGCAGTCATTATAAGAAATTTGATACGACGCAAGTGTTTTCTAAACGTGAGACTGGAGCTGATAAGTTACTGTTTATATAGTGGCTGCTTTTTGCTTTTTATTTATTTTTTTAGAAATGCTAACAAATCACTGGTGTAATAAATATAAATAAAAGGAAGTGGGGGAGAAAATAAATAATTTTTGAAAGCAAGCAGGAATACGTTTGAGGGGCATAGAATTTGTTTTCAAAGTAAAAAAAAAAATAGAAAAATGTGAGAAACATATGAAAAAAATTTTAAAAAAATTTAAAAAATTAAAAATAAAATTTAAATAATTAAAAGCAAAATTTTATACAAAAGTTAAAAACAATAATACAAATAAAAAAAGATATATAAAAAATATAGAATTTGTATTCTAATTAAAAAAAAAATAGAAAAATGTAAAAATAAATATAAAAAATAACTAAAAAAAATAAAAATTTAAATAATTAACAAAAAAATTTTATATAAAAAGGTTAAAAACAAAAACAAAAAAATAACAATAACAACATAAATAAATAATAAAAAAATATATATATGTAATATATAAAAAATAAAAAAAAATACAAAAAATTAAAAAAAATATAAAAACAAAGCATATAAATAAATAAATGAGAAAATTAATGAAACATATGCAGAAAACATGAAATAAGAAAGTAATTAAGAAATAAAATTAAAAAAAAATCAAAGAAAAATAAAAAATACAAATAATGTAAAAAGAAAGAGAAAAATATAAAAAACAAATGAAAAAATTAACTAAATATAAGCGAAAAAACATAAAAGAAGTAAGTAATTAAGAAAAAGAATTATAAAAAAATTAAAAAAAATTAATAGTAAAAAATAAGAACAAAATATATAAAAAATAAAAAAATATATATATATGAAAATAAAATACAAAAAAACAAATAATAAAAACATAAAAAATGAAAAAAAAACTACAAAAAATGTAAAAAATAAAAAAAAAATACAAAAAATTAATTAAATATAAGCAAAAACAACATCAAAGAAGTAAGTAATTAAGAAAAAAATTAAAACAAAGAATTGAAAAAAAGAACAAAATATATAAAAAATAAAATATATATAGAAATAAAATATAAAAAAAAATAATAAAAACATAAAAAATAAAAAAAATAATAAAAACTTAAAAAATAAAAATAAAATTCAAAATATGTGAAAAGAAAAAATATAAATAAATAAAAAAAAAAAAATTTATTAAATTAAAATTAAGAAAAAAAATTATACAAAAATTCAAACAAAAATAAAAAATATAAAAAATGTAAAAAGAAAGAAAAAAACATAAAAAATGAATGAAAAAAATAATTAAATACAAGCACAACAACATGAAAGAAGGAAGTAATTCAGAAAGAAAATTATAAAAACAAAGAAAAAAAAATTACAAAAACATTTATGTATGTATAATAGGGCGGGTCGATTTAAAAATCGCTCATTGCTCTGTGAAAATCGTATTCTAGGGATCAAAATAAGAAACTTTGCCGAAGGGTCGAACCAATTTGGGTCGAACTAAAAATCCCACTTTGACCCATTTAGAGTGCTCCAATCGAGTCCAAATGTATGACCGACCCCCACTAACTTTGGACGGCCGATTCACCCATGCCAGTGGCACACCCCCTGGAACTCCCCTGGGGGGTTCCCCATACAATCATTTCAAAATATCACCATTTTAGGCCTTTACATGAGAAAAGAAACTAAAAAGTTCGACCCAAATTGGGAGACATCAGAATTCGTTTTAGAGGTATGGTTCCTTCGACAAAGTTTCTTATTTTAATCCCTAGAATATGGTTTTCATAGAGCAATGAGCGATTTTTTTGCCTCCTCACAAATTGACCCGGCCTAATGTATATAAAAAATAACAACAAAATATATAAAAAATAAAAATATATATATATAAGAAATAAGAAAAAAAGGCAAGAAATAAAACGTAAAAAATACCAAAATATAAAAGAAAGAAAAATTAAAAAAAAAAATATGTTTTTAAAAAAAAGCAATAAAAAAAAATTATTTGAAAAAAGTTAAAAAAATTCAAATAAATGTCCAATGTTTTTGCTTTAAGTTGCTTGCAAATTTTAAGACATTTTAACTTATAAATAGTTTCCGTAATTTGGATGCCTCTACTGGGTTTTATGAAGCTCATCTGGTTGGATCCAATTATGCATCACTTCTTTCAGTGAACTTTTTTCGTTGAAAACGCATCAAATATTGACTTCTAGGCCACCAATCACAGCTGGCTTGACAGTACAGGCCACCTACTTGGCGCACCCGCAAAGTCATCAAATAACTTTACACTTCTGCTAGTAGTAGATAAATCATGTATAATTAATGCGAGTATAATTAACAAAAGTTTAAAATACATATTTTTTTTTTTTCGTTTTTTAGTATTGAGTCAATTGAACTACTCAGAGTAAGTTCTTCCTCTACCATAAACGAGTTTTGCGCTTACTTGCTAAAATCTCCTCACCAGCAAATTTCATATGAATAGTTTCAGTTTTGTGTTTGTATTTTGTGGCACTTTGTTGCCAGCGCTATTCTTTGCTAACAGTTCAATAAACTTCTGGGTGAATGTGACACTCGCCGGTAATCGCTTGCAAGTACTAAAATTGTTTCATACCAGTAAGCAGGTTGTTAAATACCTTTGCACTTGGCTGTTGTGCTGCTATGAGGAGTTGCTTATTCGTTTGCTGCATTCATTCGCATTGTACATACATACAAACATGCATACATACAAACATACATACACGGATGTGAAATTTTGCATTAGAAGGTGCCAGCGCTTGACCTGTGTGCGCATTTCCTAACGTATGTAAGGCTGTACTTAAAGGGTGTTCACTTTAAAATGTTTTTTGATATTTAATAAAAGGTGGCGCAAAATTAATCATGCAATTTTTGAATAAATTTCTTGTTTACTGTTTTTTACTTTATAAAGGGTGTTCACTTTAAAATGTTTTTGGAAATTTACTAAAAGGTGGCGCAAAATTAATCATGGAATTTTTGAGAAAAATTTCTTGCTTACTGTTTTTTACTTTATAAAGGGTGTTCACTTTAAAATGTTTAGGAAATTTAATAAAAGATGGCGCAAAATTAGTCATCCAATTTTTGAATAATAATTTTTTTTCTGTTTTTTAAATGTTTTTGGAAATTTAATAAAAGGTGGCGCAAAATTAATCATCCATTTTTTGAATAAATTTTTATTTTTTCTGTTTTTTTACTTTATAAAGGTCGTTCACTTTAAAATGTTTTTCGAAATTTAATAAAAGGTGACGCAAAATTAATCATCCAATTTTTGAATAGATTTTTTGTTCACTGTTTTCTACTTTATAAACTAAAATGTATTCTACTAAATAAAAATATATATTTGGAGTGCTGGAAATAATTATTTTTTTGTTGTATTTAGTGAAAAAGTTATTCAGAAACAAAATTGGATGATTAATTTTGCACCACCTTGTATACATACATATGTATGTCCGTCTTCTTGTCAGGTCGCTTTGGTCAATATAGAAAATTAACTTTTCCCAGAAACAGTATTTACCAACCCACCATTCAAGTAAAGGGTAATCGGAAGTCACCAGCTACATTGAAAAGCACATCAATACCAACTAGAAATGTATACTTCGACTATTTGTGGTTGAAACAAAGAGCCACCAGCACAAAATACTCAAAGGCAGTGAATGATATGTGCTAGTGGAAATGTGCATGGCAACATCACTTTGCTGAAAGGTACAAAAAAAGACTAAACGAACACACACACACATATGTATATAATTAGGTGCACACATATAGGTGTATTTTTATGCCACTGGTGACCTGTGGTTATTGTTATTTTTAGAATTAGCCACAGACAGTAAAAAACGCAAAAAAAGACAAGCGCGGAGTTACAGCAGTACGGGTGGGAGGCGTAATTCGTTTAATGCAGACAGCTGACGTGCGGAGCTTTACATACATATGATGGTGTAGGTGGATGTATACGAGTGTATGCAAATATGGGCGTGTTACATTTCCTGCTAACAACAGTGAGCAGCATTTGATTGTGCTTAAGAGAGGCTACGACAGTTTTTTAGTGTTTGTATGCAGGTGGGCAGTGAAGGCGTTTTTTGAATGACGGCAAATTTGGTTTATTGCCAATACTGAGTGTCAGTAATTAATTAACACGCATGAATTTAGTTTTAGCAGTCATTAATTGATGATGGGTAGTGTGTAAAAAAAAATAAAAAATAAAAATATAAAATAAAAAAAAACTAAAAATAAAAAAAAATAAAAATAAAAAAAATAATAAAAAAAATTTTTTTTCAAATAATAAAAAAATAAAAAAAATAAAAAAAATAAAAAAAATAAAAAAAATAAAAAAAATAGACAGAAACGTAAATAAAAATAAATAGCTAAAAATATAAACATAACAGAACTAATCATTTATAATTAACTCGAATTGGTCGCGCACATTTTTAGACAAAGATTTCATGTTGCTTTTGGTTACATTTTCGTGTTCTTTTTTTTCAAACCTGACTAATAGTCGCTTGTAAGTTGTTATATACAACTTGATTTTAAATTGTATTTTATCCACCAATTTTTCGCTTAGTCACCTATGAAGCTGGCCACTCCTGCCTGCTGCTCGCCGCCAGCGGCAGCCGTAATGGCTTGCGACCACACAGCAGCACTCCTTGTAAAATCACAAAACAAAAAAGAAGAAGAAAAAAAAAAACAAAGAAAAAATAATATACATAATGCGGTAAAACTTTTGTCTGTGACATTTAACAAGGTTAACAGGTTCCGTCAACAATCACTTTGCATGCCAGTCGGTAGCCAACCTTTGCCATTAAGTGCCGCTATTGGCCGTATTCAACCGCAATTTTCCCAAACATTATCGCATTATTATTTACATTTACAATTTTATGGCTTTAATTTGGTTAATTTTAATGTTGAATTTTTATTCTTTTTCCTTGCAGCGATTTTTTAGTAAAATTTTCAAAAAAGAGGAAACAATAAGAAAAGTCGTGTATTGAGGTGAGTTAAAAATTTATTGAAGGCTAAAGCGATTTTTTATTTGCACTATTAAAAGGATTGAAGTTTTTTATTTAAAATTTTAAACTCAGTTTCATGCTCAGTTTAGTAACTGAACGGCATTGCTTTGCTTGGCGTATTTTTTAAGGTCCCAATAGTAGGGTTGCCGCCAGTTTTTAATTATTGAAAATTTTTCGTTAATGGTTTCAAGATGGGTAACAAGTAAATTGTAAATTGTAACAAGTAAATAATTGAATGGCAACCATGTTGAAAAATACTTTTTCATAAATTTTTGAGTAGTGTAAAATAGGCTTAAACTCTATACGAATAATCGCTGGGATGCGGGCAAAAAGCTTGGAGTATGTTTTTCTTAAAATTCTTGGAATAAGGTTGCCATCGATTGTATTTTTTAAAATTTCGAAAAAATACCACAATATAGAAAAAATTAGATATATTAAAACATAACTCATTTCTTTGACTTCTAAACAATGTAAAATAGGTGGAAACTCTGCGAATATTCTCTGGACTATCACCGATCCATTTAATAGCTTTTGTTTATTACTTGAACATATTGCGTTCTACTTGTTTTCAACTTTTTAATTTTATAGTTAAAAAAAAAAAAAAATTCAAATAAGGTGGGAACCGTATGAAACTTTTAGTATTGTTTCTGATTTAATATCCGCATAGCGACATTTCAATTGAGTAACATTGTGGTATTTTTTTTACATTTGAAATAAGTGGTAACTTTAGTCGAATAATCTCAGCGATGACAAGGGCCGAGATTAAGCTTTTATCAATATCGATCGCTTTACTCGCGTATGTGGTAGTTTTATAAATTAGCATTTAAAATGATCTTTTAAATAAAAAAAAAATTAATTACAATTTTTTAAAATGATGTGGCAACTCTATTTTAAACTATTTCTCATTAAATACCGCAATATTTTTTTACTGTGTTTTATAATTTCGAAAAAGTGGCAACTACTTTATCTCAATACACTCAATGGTAATAACTATTCAAGCTAAATTTAAGTAGCACTTTTTAAATAAATAAAAATAAAGGAAAAACATAGCCATTTAGTTGATTTTTTCATGTAAAGGTCAAAAATGGTGATATTTTTAAATTGGGGGACATCAGAATTCCTTTTAGAGGTATGGTTCCTTCGGCAAAGTTTCTTATTTCGATCCCTAGAATATGATTTTCACAGAGCAATGGGGGATTTTTTTGTCTCCCCACAAATCGACCCGACATATATTTAAAATTATTTGGCAACCCTATTTCAAAATATTTTCTGAATTAACTATAACTCTTTAAATACATTTCAATTTTAACTTACTTTTTTGGCGCAAATTTAATCATCTAATTTTTGTTAATAACTTTTACTCAATGAAAAAATAATTTTGAGTAGTGGAAGTCTTTATTTCGACCTTTACGCGCGCCGTTGCTTCCCTGTTCATTCACAAGTGTCAAATAAGATTGGCGTACGACGCAAATTGCAAAAAGTATCTAAGTCTTCCGATAGAATGATTAATTTTGCGCCAGCTTGTTTATTTTCTGCACAAGATTGCCACCGATTTTTTTCCTTGTTCACTCCACTCGGGAGCATAGGGCCTCGACAAGACTCAGTCTTGCGTTGCTTTCATTAATCTATTTGCTTTCTGACACGGTAGGTGATTAGCCTACCGCTGCCACCGATTAAGCTGTCATATTTAATAAAACAAAGCGGAGAATGGCAATTTTATTACCCTTCAGCTTACATTTGTTTGATTGTTTTTTCTAATAAAAAAGTCTCTGATACCAAATTATTATACGACTTTGCATTAGCGCACTTACGATTTCTGAAGCTTTTTTCTTCTTTTCAAATTACTAAGGAGATTAGAGCTTTTACTACCATTTGCTACTTTAAGCTCTAAAGAAGCTTCGACTTAGGTGCCTAAGTACTAGCTGATCTGCAGAAAGCTCTCACTTCGAACTCTAGCGTCCATGGTTATGTTACCGGGACTATGGAGTTGGAGTCGAAGATATTATTTTATGTAATTCTGTGCACGTCTTCGCGAGTTTTAACAAGCCGTTCAGACTTTTCTCAGCATTATGCTATAAGAATGAAAAATATCTTGAGCCTAGGCACATTTGTCGAGCCCTACGAAGAGCAAGCAGGGCAGTGGCAAAGTAAGTGTTCCCAAGAACCCCGAGCATTCGCTTCGTTGCATGTGTCACCTGCGTCGCGCTGCACTAATCCAATTTTGTCTACGTGATGACTGGTGAGACAGTGTCCCGTCAGTACTTCAACCAATATTTTGCAAGCTTTTCTAGAGAGTGATACAATAAGGTTTGTAGTTAATAAGCAGTAGTTTGTAGATGATAGTTAATAATTTATAGGCCTCGACTAACGTTTCATTTTTCGAAAATATAAAACATTTCCTTATCATCTGTTAAGCCATCGCTTACTTCACACTTCAAATATTCTTCAAGCACTCACTTAAACCTTATTTACACCTATCATAAATCTCTAAAAATCCTTATCACATACGAGCAACATGCTGTGCTAAGCCTCCCTCCGCTTTAACAGTCTATTAAAATTCCAAAAATGCTGTGAAATTCGCACTCTATATTCCACACGAATTAACTACATAATCATAGAAAATTCCACCTAAATTAGACTCCTCCACTTGTATGTACGCACACCACCATACAAGTACGCCACATAGGCATGTTTATATCAACAAGATTTGAAGTCTATTAGGCGCATACACAACAGCCATAGCTACAAAATGTACTATACCCCTTCACGCACCCTTCATATGTAAATCACTAAATACCATAAATATTCTCCGAACCATTATAATGCCCCTAAAAGCTGAACTGAAAAAACATATGGAGAGACGAGGAAGCACATGTGTGTATGTATGTAACTATCAGCCTATCTCCAAACACTGGCCGTAAGAAGTAGTGGCACGCACTTGGCGGCGCGAATTTCAACCGAAAACCATATCAAATTGACTTCCTGACACAAATTCCTTAACAACCGCAAATTAAGATGCTTTCATAGACAAAGCCGCTGCGTAAAGGCGCGAAAATGGATTTGCGTTAATACATACAAACACAAAGATAGACAAGTTAATATGTGTATGTATGTATTGAAAATTACCTACACATTTTTTTTGTGTTTTTACATCAAATTTAAAAGTAAAAATATACGCATGTGTAAATATAGAGGTGCTGAAAGCTGCTGGGCCGTGTTGGCTGGCAAATGGCACGTGGTGCTCTGCCTCATTGGCATTTGATGGATGTGAGAAAGGAGAAAAGAAAGAAAAATTCGCGCAAAAAATGTTGCTGGCATTGTGTTTTTTACGAATGTAACGGGCATGGCATCACAATGAGTTCACTTCCCTTTCAGTGCGGCGAAGGTAGGTTAAAAAGAAAAAAAATGGGTAAAAAATTCAAAATAAAAGTAATAAAACTAAGTTTTGAGGAAGCAAATGTTAGACAATGATGGTTAGTAGTCATAGAAAAGAAGAAATAGAAAATTGAAGAGACTATAGGAAATAATGAGTTACTACTACCGGCAATTCATCAGTAAAGTACAGATCATCTTAAATTCCCTGTAAAGTTATTGCGTCGACTTCGGAAAAAAACTTCAGTGAATAGTCCAAACATTGAACGATTTTTCAAACATTTTTACCGAAATCGACTACAATTCTCGAAATGAAAATGAGGATAACTCCATTGGACACCTTTTTTAAAACCTGCGTTTGAGCACCCGGGACTGGCTTTTTTTTCGTCCAGTTCGAGAATCCTTTTTAAATGGAAGAAAGGAAGCTACCTGCAAGCTAATGTCGTTAGCTATAATAGAAATATAATGTTAAATTCATGTCCATAGAAAAACAATCTAGTCTGGCCAGACCCGGGTACCCAACAGGGGGCTAATATTTTCTATCGACAGAAAATTGATATCTTGAAAATAATAGTTTTAGTTTGGTAAGATAAAAGGTGAGGCGTAGCCAACTCAGGTGGGATGCGATTTGTTCGCTGATATTCGTTGAGTTCTTGGCGTGAAATCCATGCAGCTGTCAGGAAACAGTCATTTGTCGCTGAAGCCTGCATCTTCCAAGGACTATAAAACCAAGAATGTGAAGGTACTACTTAAGTTTCCGCGAATAAACGAGTTAAGAATGTGGGAGTTTGAATTTTTGAATCTCGCACGAGTTTTACTTTTTCCGCTCGTGAGCCGAAAAAAAGGTTCGTAACCAAAATAAGACTCGTGAGCCGAAACCAAAAAGCACTAACATTAAAATGCAAAACCAAAAAAATTAAATTTTTTCAATATTCAATTTAAAGTCTGCCGTTTTGCCGTCGCGATCAAGAATCTTAGAACGACGACGTCTTAAACATTTCGATTATCCCGACAATTTCTTCGAAAACACAGCGCCCATCTGTACTGTATACCGAGACATAGAGGTGTTTCAATAAACGAGAGAGCAGACGACTGTGTGATTAAAACCACTTCGGAAAGCGAGTCTAATTATAAAGATTCGCCTATGAGTTTTGTAAGTGTGAGAGAGTGCTTAGTCAGCTATTAGACTGAGCAAGTAGACAAGTCTGAAGAGAGCGTCGTTTACCGAATTCACTCAAAAGTGATAGAAACAAGACTACGCCCATCAGCGAGTGCGTGACGGCGCATTGGTGCAGTTGCGCGAGAGAAATGCGCACAAGAATGCAAGAGAAGAATGAATTACACAAATAAATTGCACAAATACAACGTCCAACACACAGCAATTCTGCCAAATTCGCTGAGAGCAATGTAGTTGTACCACGATCTGTGCCTCATTATTATTCGCTCCTTTGTGAAGCTCCTCCGTCATTCCTGAGGAAATCAGTTGAAGAGAATGCTTGGTTAGCTGTTAAAAGCGAATAGAGTAAATTCAGGAATGATAAAGTGTCGAGTATCGCATTAACTTTTGCCAGCAATCGACGAGTGAAGAGAAACTTACCGAGACTCTCAAAATGGAGCATACAACGCCTCATTAATATTACGGGCAACTGACTACTACAGTCATATGGCTGTGAGTTTCGGAGCTTCGTAAAATAATTTTTGCATGTGCTGTGAAAGAGAGGAATATACAAAACCTACTCAACACTGCCTGTGCGAGTTTCTGATACTATTGAATATATGTCATTGACTTGCATGCCAGCCATCACTTCACATGGTGATTTTAAAAAAATACTGAGGCAGGCCATGATATCCTTTTTTTCGTTTCCACGACAGTTGGTCGGCCAAGGACTGTCACTCCAGCAGCTTTCGCCGTATGTAAGTATGGGGAATGTTTATGCTACTACAACAACAACATGCTTGCAATATGCAACACTCCGCTTAAGATTGGTTGTGGGAGTTTGTAAAATTCGTATGGAAATATAAATACTTGAGCTTTTTAACATTAAAGCAAATACATTCAAAACTAATATTGATTTAAATTTGAAATGAATAAACAAAAACAGGCACTATGTCTAGGCAGGCGCTCTTAGTAAATAGTAACATTTACTATACTTAAATCCAGAGTTTAAACAAATCAGCTTTTATTCAAACTCACTAGGCTTCAATTACCATCGCCGCTGTATAAATTTATCCCCTAGGCACGATTCTATTTTGTACACATCTATGTTTTTCATGGGTCACTGCACTTGTCATGCCAATTCCCAGCTACCTTTTATTCTCATCACAACCCGTTTTCCCCTTCTCTCAAAAGTCTTCTCCTAAACCTCTCTCTTTCTCCCTTTCGCATACTAATCTACTTTGCGTACGCTTCCGCGGTTTCATACGAATTTCTACGGCTTCCCACCTCTTTTAAGTGCTCAGAAAAACTGTTGAGTGCACACACTTCAACCTTGAGTTCTCCAATATTTGCTAGGCTCGGTGACTATTCAAGTGAAAATAATCCTGGAAAACCTTTGAAAAGTATACTTTTGTACGCTCCAAAGGTGGAAAAAAATTATAACAAAAACAAAGGCAAAGCAACAATGCCAACCAAAGCAACAATAAAACAAAAGTAACAAAAAAAAACAAAAGTAACAAAAGAAAAAACAAAAGTAACATTAAAAACAAAGCCAACTAAATCTTCTATTTGAACAAAAACAATAAACTGAAAAGCTACAACTACAATGCAGCAACGAACTTCAGCAAAGGGGAAAAATATTAGCCTAAGCAAAGTTGAGTTCATTTGAAATGCATTTTTAACAGGATTAATTACAAACTTTAAAGTATTTTCTATGCAATTATCAAGCACTTTAGCTGAAGTGGAAGTGGAAAAGGGAACTTAGAACTTTGCCTGCAAGTGCAGTAGGGCTTCGCGACGTTGCTCGTGTTGCGCTGCTGAGGTCGTTTGGTGCAGCAGAGAATAGAAAGGCATTGAGCGGCGTTCGTATTTTTAACATAACGGAATATTAAATTAAATAAAAAAAAGTTCTATTGAATTCGGAAGAGCGGAAGAGATATAGGGAGCTTGAAAAGTGTCATTTCTAAAAATAAATATTTAATTTTAGTTTTAATTTGTCGGAGCACTCAACTAACACCTCTGGTTAATTGCGTGAATGTCGTTGAACTTTTTACGCATTTCCTAATTTTTGTATTGCTATGGCGAACAATTTTCGCAATTTGACGCAATTTGAATTGTGTTGAATGAATTTTGAATTGTTACACAAGAGCCGCTATATCACTTAGTACAGGGCCAATGAACTGAGTTGAGAAGAAAACCAGCCGACATAATTGGTTTTTTTTTTTTGTTTTGTTTTTGTGTAAATTTGACCAATTAAAATTATGGGAAGAATGAAATTAAAACACGTCACGTATCAAAAAATTGTGCTTAATCACTGAGCGGTAGAGAACAATGAGCTAATATGGAGGGGGAAAAATGAGTAAAATTATTGAATAAAAAAAATTAAAAATTAAAATTAAAAATATTTAAAGAAATATTTAAAAAAGGTATAAAACAATTAATTGAGAAAAGTAAATACAGAAATCTGGTAAACATTTAAATATTAAAACCACAAAAAGGCAGCAGTAAAACAAAGAAAAATTAATATTAAAAAAAATAATAGGCGATAAAGTCGATTAAAATTTTAACAATAAATCGAAACTGACTTCAATAAATGAAAAATTATTTGAAACAATGACATACGAGGATAAGAACCTACACATGGATAACGTAAGAATTGTAAAAACTCAGCATCAGGAAGAGTAAAACAAAAGCATTTAAAATCACAACAAAAAGACGAAAGGAAAAGAGAAAAGAAAAAGACAAGAAAATACTAAGCGATAAAAACCTGAAATTCACTATAGCCTTAAATAGCATAAAGCCGCCGTGCGAGCTGAGTTCATTAGTGACGCACAGTGGGCGCGACAGCGAAAAACTTCACAAAGCTGGGACGATTGGAATGCTTTTGTGATTGCTCACACTTTTGGAGTCATCCATTAAAAACCTGAATACAGATTTTCAAAAATGCATATAGCGGATATAATGTGACACACCTTAGTTTGTAAAAGTATTAATTTGAGCAAAAATTTATCAACGATCCATTAAAATGTTAAATAATTTTTTACTGAATTTTCAAAAAATCGTGAAACTTTTTATTATTTTAATACTACACCCACGAGGATGGCTAATAGATAAAAAATCAGCTCTACTGTATAAGAAATATTCCTGTGAGCATACGCCAGCTGTTTGGCGTGAAGTCTTCTCTTTCGAATGCAGTGCCTCTCGCTCCTGTTAATAGATCCAAATATGGCCATAGTCTTCGTTTGCTTTTTGTTTTTGTGTTTTTTTGTTTTCGTCTGAGAAATATCATCACAACTTCTTTGGATAGTCAACCTGCAATAAGGGCTTTAAATTCGTGCAAAGTAACACCTGGCCTTTGTGCCCTTCTTCAGTGATACCTTCGAGAAAATCCAGCTTGGTTTTGTGCAGATATTTTCAAATGCGAATAAGGCGACGTTGGAATCGAAGAGCTTAGCATTATTTGATTTGGATTCCAAGCAAATGCTACCAAATCAAAATGCAGAACAAGACTGAAAATTTTTAATTTGCCGATTAAGAAATAAAATGCCGATTTTAAGGATTAAAAATCTTAGAAATTTTAAACTTACGGAAATTGAGAGGAAATACTTAATGCTGATGAAATTTTCTTTATTAATTGTGTATTAAATTTGTCATAAATTAAAATAAAAATTATCAAGTAAAAAACAAAAATTTTTGCATAAAAAACTTGTGAGGTAATAAAAAAAATGTCAAGTAAAAACAAAAAATTGTCAAGTAAAAGTTTCAAAATTTTGGAAATTGTTAGGAAATGTATGGCCGAGTCAAGTTAATGAATGTTGATGATATTTTTTATTAATTGTGTATTAAATTTGTCATTAAATTATAGTAAAAATTATCAAGTAAAAAAAAAATTATATAGTAAAGAAATTATTAATTTTTAAGTAATGAATGCTAACAAAATTTTTTTACTAACTTTGCATTAAATTAAAATAAAAATTATCAAGTAAAACTAAATTAGGTAGTAAAAAAAAATTTCAAGTAAAAAGTGAAAAATTATCAATTAAAAAAAATTGTCAATTAAAAAAAAATTCTCAAGTAAAAAAACAAATTTTTAAGTAAAAAAAAAATTATCAAGTAAAAACAAAATTATGTAGTAAAATAAATTTCCAAATAAAAAGTAAAAAATTATCATATAAAAAAAAATTGTCAAGTAACAGAAAATTTTATACAGTAAAAAATTTTTTCAAGTAAAAAATACAAATTATCAATTGAAAAAAAATTTTTTCAAGAAAAAAAACAATCTTCAAGTAAAAACAAAAAAAAAATTTAAGTAAAAAACATTCTCAAGTAAAAAAAGAACCTTTCCAAGTCGATGCTTTAATTTGACATTAAATTAAAACAAAAAGTATCAAGTAAAAACAAAATTATACAGTAAAAAAAATTTCCAAGTAAAAAAAGACTCTCAAGTAAAAAAAAACATTGTCAAGTAAAAAAAAAATCTCAAGTAAAAAAAACCTTTAGGTGTTTTAAAATTGCGGAAATTGATAGGAAATAAATGGCCAATTCTAGTTAATGAATGTTGATAAAAAATTTTTTATTAATTTTTTATTAACTTTGTCCTTACATTAAAATAAAAATTATCAAGTAAAAAAAATTATATAGTAAAAAAAATTTCCAAGTAAGAAATAAAAAATTATCATTGAAAAAAAAAAAATTTCAAGTAAAAAACAAAATCATACAGTAAAAAAAATTTTCAATAAAAAATAAAAATTATCAATAAAAAAAAAATTTTGAAGTAAAAAAAAATTCACAAGAAAAAAAAATTTTTAAATAAAAAAACATTCTCAAGTAAAAAAAAATCTTTCCAAGTAGATGCTTTAATTCTGCATTAAATTAAAACAAAAATTATCAAGTAAAAACAAAATTATACAGTAAAAAAAATGTTCAAGTAAAAAATAAAAATTATCAAATTGATAGGGAATGTATAGCCAAGTCAAGTAAATGAATGTTGATTAAAAAATTTTTAGTAAAAATACTAAAGAAAACAAACTTGTCATGTAAAAAAAATTTTTTAGTAAACCAAAAAAACAAAAAAATGGCAGGAAAAATAATATTTTTCCATATCATACTCGACAAACTAGCCAATGCTTTGTAATATTATTAATTTAGGAATATATGAAATGTAGGCATCTATAGTATAACTCATGGGGAATATAACCGGGCAGAATTTGAAAAATCTAAAGTTTAAAATCTATTTTTGTTTTATACTTTGAACCAGCTTTTTCCCATCCCTGCCCCACTGTGCAGCGGGCGGTTGAGACATTGCACTGTCCCATACATACATACATAGTTACGGAAGCGTTATGCATTCATCAACTGTAGGCGGCCACGCAAATCATTTAAAGCGCGATCGCAAAACTTCAGACACAAAAACTCATTTGAATTTGAATGCAGTATGAAATTGTTTATATGATAAAATTCCAGCCACTTTTTTGTGTCTTTCTTTTTTTCTATAAGAATTTGTATGCATAATTTGAACCGTAGCGAAAACAAAAAAAAAAAAGAAGAGAGCTAAACTGTTATTGAGGTGGGAGTAAGAAAACTGGCAAACAATTTAAATGAAAGCACATTCACCCAATTAAAATATATACCTGCATATATACAAATATGGCGTGAAAAGGCGGTCAAAAAACAAAAATGAAATTTTGATAAAAATGAAGAAAAAATAAGAATGAACAAAGGAAAGTAGCACAAAAAGGATTAGCGGAAAGAGTTAAGCGCAACAACACTCGCAACAATATAAATAGACGAGGGATTGTAGAACAAAACAAATGAAAGCCAAACAAAACAACAACAAAAAAAAAAGGAACGGCAAGTCAGTGACATTTTGAAACCCACACGAAGGGGTAATAGACCGTTGGTTATATGTTTGTATGTATGTTGCTAGCCGTATGTGCAGGCAGTGAGCAAAACATATCGTGCTTTAGAATAAATGATTAAATGGAGATTAAAAGGAGTGTTAAAATCGGTAAAATTGGCAGAAATGAATTTTTCTTAAAGGATAAGTTAAAAAAAATTATAAAGGTTAATTAAAAAAAAAAAAAATATTTAATTTATAAAACGTAGATCACCGTCTTGCTGGCTGGGGTTATACATACATAGTTGTGTACGTATGCATGTATGTATGTACTATTAAGCAAAAAATTATGTTCATACACATAATGAGCAACAATTAAGCAAAATATCGTTAAAATGCCCCAGCACAACGCGTGTGCTAGCGAAAGCCGCAAATAGGAACACAATTTTTTTTTTTGACGTAGCAAAAAATAGAACTATTACCTCCACGTGCACCACCTTATAATGCCTGAGCCCCCAAAAGTGCGAATTCTCGTCGCCATCCACGTGGTCATGAAAATTCTATACAATTGTGGAATACTACAAATAAGCCATCAAAATGACCGTCGACGCCAACGCATTTGCTGCGGTCGATAATAATACACTTAGACTTATTATGAGGCTTCTTAAGACTACAGGCAGACATAGGCACGTATACGCGTATGTGCATATGTAACAAAGATAAACATTGCTAATTTAATAAACACCACCGGCTCGATTACCCGCGCTCTCCATTTGATTCCATTATGACTGTAAATATAATTAGCAACTTAAAACTTTTGTTGTGCTCTTGCGCTCGCTCGCTCACCCTCACGTTGGCAGCTGCGCTCTCTTCTATCATAATTTCGGCAGCGCTCATTCAACTCATTTGAGTCATTGTGACGTAAGTAAGCAAGTGTGCGCTAACAGTTCGCATGCCTTTCGTCCGTCCACCTTAGCACTAGCACGCCCGCACTCGCCCTCTCACCCAACGAACGACAACCGGCCGTTACCTCAAATGGTCGTTTAACCTTAAACGCACAGCGCTGCGCCGGCTTTTGCTTGATGAATAATTTAGTTTGTGTTTCGTTTCGTGCGAGAAAAACACACAAAAAAAAAACAGAACAACAACAAAAACAATAAACAAACGAAAAATGCGCGAAATAGCTATGAAAAATATAATACAACAAAATAGAAAATAGGCAAAAATACAACAAAATAAAAATAAGCATGGCAACAGAGGGGGAAAGGAGGTAAAATAAACGTGCGAAATGAATTCGCAAAACAAAACTGAACAAGACAATAAAAAGAAACGAAAAATAAGCGTATTTGTACATAAATAAAGAAGTCAGTCAGGTAAGGTCCAGGGCTGGTGTTTGGAGCGCGCTGCTCATGAAGTTCGCCAATTTTGATAGCTTATCTCTTTGGCAGCATGTGGATGGCGAAAAGTGTCGATTTAAAAATGTATGCATGTACGCACACACACATACATATATAGTATACTTGTTGTGTATATGTGATGTTATACATAGTAAATATTATTTAGCTTTTTTGTTATTGTTTTTATGTGTATTCATGGCTTTTGGTTTCGCAAAATAATTTGTTTTGTACGTGTGCTTCGTTTTTTGCTTTTTTTCTTGTTGCCAATCATTATTTTAGCGCATGTTTTGACTGCTAATTCTTTTGTGTGCAGCCAAATATAAATTGTGGTAGTAAAATTATGAAATTCGCCAGAACTTTTCCGTTAGTTTCAAAAAAGCATTTGTTTTACGCTGCCTTTGGAATGCTGCGGCGTTTGCTGGAATTGAGCTAAGCATGAATTATAAGCAGCAATTAATATTTTTTAACAAAGAATTAATTCCGATTGCGATTGCGATACCGAGAAATGAGCGATTTACTTAAAACTCAAAATGCAAAATAAATTAAAGCGCAAATTACATTTTTTTCCGTAATAAAAGATATTTTAACCGCAAAGTAAGAATAAAAAATATTAAAAAAAAAATTCAAATATACATTAGTACGCTATGAAGTATTATGCAATATGTCAATAGTTTCAAACTACAAACTACAAGGTGGCGTAAAATAAATCACCCTGTCGGAAGATTCAAAACTCCATTAATTCAAAAGTTTCAAAATTTTGATAATTCTTTCTCTGAAGATGTTTCACTTTGTATCTGTAGAACGATCAGTATACTTGTCCTGGTCTAGTCCAAGATAAAAGTCTGAGAAAATGAACCCATGAATATTTTCACGATTTAATTAAATAATTTTTGCTTATTTGAGAGTTTCAAGCTTCTCTAAGCAACACAAATTACATTCATTTAATGAAATAGGCTCAGTACTATTACCTTACAGTACGTTTACCCACACGATATTCCTTTTTTATATGAATAAATTATATTTTTATAAAAAAATAATTGATATTAAAATGTAAATAACATTTGACATTATGTTGTAATTTCGTAATTTGAAATACATACCAGCTTCTGAAGAAACAATAGTCAGAACGTTCGCGGATGACACTGGCCTACCAAAAACTACAGAGAGGACTTGATAAAATAATTCATTGGTTGAAAGAATAGCGCATTAAGCCAAACGAGACAGAATCTTCTCAAGCAACTTTTACACTAAATCGAAGAACTTGTCCACAAGTTAAACTCAATAATATTGTAATCATACCCCAAACCAACGTCACAAAATCTCTTGGCATTTTGATGATAGCAAACTTGCATGAAAAACCCATCTTTTCACCAAACGAAAGGCTCTAGGGATAACGCTAAGAAGCCTTTATTGGTTAATATATCGAAATTCGCAGGCTTCTCCCGAAAGTAAGCTCTCATTTTACTCAGCTATCTTGAAACCGATATGGACATTTGGCATCCAATTTTGGGGCACTACAGGCAGTTAACTCTAACATCGAAGTACTTGAAAAACTCCAGTTGAAAACTATCAGAAAGAGCTCAAACGCCCCTTATTGTATCAGAAATGCACAAATTCAACGTGATTTCAAAGTATTCACAATAATTTAAGGAATAAGGGAATGTGCTACATCACCCAACACTCGACTCCAATCGCATTCAAACCCTGTTGGCAAATCCCATAACCTGCAACAGACTCCAGAGAAAGTCTACAACAAACCTCACATCATTAACAAAACACACGCGATTGCAAGCGTTCTAATAATCTGAAACTAAAAATAAAAAAAGAGTATTAATCTTGATCGAAAAAACATTTTTTTTGGCCAAATTACGGCTGCCCGGAAAAATGATACATTTATTTACTACTTTTTGTTACTTTTCGAAATTTTTTAAAAATAGTAAAATTTTTTATTTTGTTTATAATAATAGTAAGTACGATCGATATATTATATATGTATATTGAGAAGGCTCACACCAAATTTCAAGTAAATGGGTTAAGTAGAATCTGAGAAATCAGGGTGCAATTACGCCCTGTGGCGTTCCAGTCGAGCCAGTTTAGAAGTCGAGACACTGGAAATAATTAAAATTTTAACAAATCCTTTTAAGGACATATTCTTGAAAGGTTAAGCTTTGAGAATATTAAACAAACAAAAAACGATTTTTTCGAATTTCTACACTAAAATACCCCCTTAAAAACATTTCGCGACTTTTAGCGCAAGCTTGATTGGAATGGCAAAAAGTCGCTGGAAAGTTTGTTGGAGGTATAAGAAGATTACATACTTTCAGTGTTATTGAAGTTTGCAGGTTGGGCCCAGAGAGAGAGGGGTGTTAGATGAGTGGGTTTGATGGGGCATGTGGGAAGGTGGTTAGGGTCGTGCAGGGTGCCTTCACATGCCTGACATATGTTAGTATGTCGGTGTCAATTCTGAATAGGTAGGAGTTTTTTGTTTTGTGCCGTCATATAGGGGCCTGTGCTTAATAGTGGCAGAGTTGGTGGAAGTTGAAAGTGAATAATCAACATTTTTCCTTTCTTCACTTGCCAAAGGATCCACTCCAGCCGACAGCCAGATGATTGAGTATACTTAGATGCACGATGCAATGCAAGGTTAAGTTGCACATAAATCATGTAATTCTCATTTATTTCCTCATTTCTCAGCCATATGCGGAATAGTAAAAATTGCCTGAAATGTTCTGCGAACAAATTAAAAAGAAACCAAAGTCAAATGCAGTTGCACTCATAAGCGTTTGTGTATGTACGTCTGTATGTATGCATCCAATATGAAAATGATATAATTTTGCATAAATTTTAATTGTAGTAATTCATGCACTAGACACACACACATACGTACGTACGGCAGTAGTTATATAAGGAACGCCACAGATTTGCATAAGAAGCCAAGAATGCAATTCTATCTGAGGCAGCTTGACATGCAGTGGCAAAGAAGTGAGCAAAGTGAAGCGAATGTGAAGGCGGGTGGATCGTGCATATACGCGCATATGCGGCCATTTGAATGAACCGTTATGTGATACAGTTTTTATCTTTCTGTCTTTATACACCAGGCAAGTGTGTGACACAAAATTTATTGCACTCGTACGTACGTATGTATGTATGTATATATGTACGTATGTATGAATGCCCATTCCCAACCTCACTCACTGTGTGTGACACTGTTCCCCACCCAATCTCAAGTAATTGTCAAGTGTGCTGACTGACTGACTGACCGACTAACTGACTGACGTGCACGCAACACATACCCATTACAAAAACGAACGAACAACCATTTGGCAAACAACATTTGTAAACTTGAGCTGCTTTATTTTTAAGGCATTTACGTATGCACAGCTAACAAGCAAAAGAATTAAATAATACCGAGTATGACAAAAAGAAAGCGGCAAAAATAAAAAGCGAAATTACAAACGTTTTAAAAACAAAAGCCATTGCGTTTGTTATTTTTAGATTGACACACAAAAGCGGTGGCAAGCAAATGCAAGAAAAAAAAAATAAATAAAAAAAAATGAAAAAAACAGAAGAAAATTCACATTTTTCACTGCAGCCAGTACCTAATTATAATATCAATATGTATGCATGTGCGTGTGTGTGCACTTTAAAATGTTCAAACGTCGCCAAGAAAAGCGAGTAACATTTGTATTGCCCTATTATCTCATCGCAACGAGACAATTAAATAAAATAGTGTAGATTTCGTAATCAGGTAATTGTTATGAAAGTGGCAATAAAAGCTAGTGCAAATACAAAAATGCATATGTATGGATGTGTATGTGTATGCATGCAGCTTTCTAAGTAGGTAGGTAGGTAAGTGCAACATTTTGGCAGCCTTATCGTCGTATTTTGGCAGCTGTACGACCCATGAATTAGCTCCACCTGTGTTCACAATAATAGCAGCGGCACTTATTGCCACTTTTTGTATATTTATTTATTTTTTATTTTTTTTTTATAAAAATATAGTTCATACTGCAACGAAAGATATGTAAGTCAAAGCTTGAAACTTTGTATGAAATTTAATAAAATATTCTAAAAAATGTACATTAAAATCTCGAAGTTTTTAGTTAAACTTAAATTAATTAAATTAAAAAAAATTTTAATTTAAAATATTCGAGTCTGCAGTTTTATAGATCATTGAATTTGGTTACAATAAAATGCCAATTTCAGGTGGCTCAAGAATCGCATTGATTTTTGCGAATTTTTTTTGTTGACGATCTTATGCAATTTCGCATTTACATCAAAATTTCGAGCTTTTTAGTTAAACTTATATTAATTAAATTAAAAACAAATTTAATTTAAAATATTCAAGTACGCAATTTTATAGACCATTAAATTTTGCTCTAACAAAAAGCCAGTTTCCAGTGGCTCAAAGATCGCGTTGATTTTTGAAAAATTTTTTTTGTTAACGATCTTGTGCATTTACGCATTTACATCCAAATTTCGAACTTTTGAGTTAAACTTAAATTAATTAAATTTAAAAAAATTTTAATTTAAAATATTCGAGTAGGCAATTTTGTAGATCATTGAATTTTCGTGTAAAAAAGTGCCAATTTCAAGTGGCTCAAGAATCGCATTGATTTTTGATAATTTTTTTTTGTTTACAATCTTGTGCAACTTCGCATTTACATTAAAATTCCGAGCTTTTTAGTTAAACTTATATTAATTAAATTAAAAACGAATTTAATTTAAAGTATTCAAGTATGCAATTTTATAGACTATTAAATTTTCGTGAAAATAAGCGCCAGTTTCCAGTGGCTCAAAAGTCGCGTTGATTTTTGAGAATTTTTTTTTGTTAACTATCTTGTGCAATTTCGCATTTACAACAAAATTTCGAACTTTTTAGTTAAACTTAAATTTAAAAAAATTTATTTTAAAATATTCGAGTATGCAATTTTATAGATCATTAAATTTTGGTCTAACAAAGTGCCAGTTTCCAGTGGCTCAAAGATCGCGTTGATTTCTGAGAATTTTTTTTTGTTTACGATCTTGTGCAATTACGAGCATTCGTTGTATGTAGGAAAATGCATAGCAGCGTCACCAAAAAAAAAAAAAAATTATCAAAAATCAGCACACATCCTGAGCCACTTGAAATTAGCACTTTGTTATAGCAAAATTTAATGGGCTATAAAACTGCATACTCGAATTTTTTTAGTTTCTTATTTTTCTTATATTTTTAAATTAATTTAAGTTTAACTAAAAACTTTGAAATTTCCACGTAAATTGTTTGTATTTTTTTAAAATTACGTACAATAGTTTGAAACTTCAAATTAAATGGTTTTTGTTGTAATATGAATTATATTTTTAATTTAATGGGCTATAATGCTGCATATCCAGAATTTTTTTAGAAAAATTGAAAATTTGATTAAAAGTTGCTGAATTTCTATATACGAGTATTTTGTACAAAGTTTAAAGCTTTATGTTATATGGTTTATGTTATAGTATGTTATTGTGTTATAAAAAAATAAAATATCGAAATAGAAATAAATAAATAATCAAAATTTTGAAATAAAAAAAATTAATTATCGAAATAGAAATAAATAAATAATCAATATTTTGAAATAAAAAAAATTAATTATCGAAATAGAAATAAATAAATAATCAATATTTTGAAATAAGTGTCGCTGCTATTATTTTGAACAAATACAATACTTATATACTTGCATCAGCTCATATGCGGCTTAGCCTAAGGCATATGATTTGTGTCGAAAAAAATGTAGAAAAAAAAAGGAAAAATATATAAAAATACATCAAACAGTTTTGTGGTAGCAGTTCGTGCTGCTGCTGTCGCTGCAGTTTAACAAAATTAGTTGTCACCATAATTTAATTTATCAGATTTGTTTGACTACTCATTTATCAGCAGTGACCCACTTACGGCCGCCACACACACACACATACACAAGCACATATATTTGTGCATGCATGCATACAACTGAAGACTTTCTTGTTTGTTCACCTTCCCAGCAGCTGACTGCATGCACGCGCTTTCATTGTTGACAAACAAAAAAGGCCTACTTAATGCTTTTACTTATCTTATCAGCTCGCCCCCCTCCAGTAAATATGCATGTATTTGTGTCTAAATATTTCAGTGGCAACTTATCTACGCCGTGCCGCATAATGCAGTGCGACTGCCATAAAAAATATTTATTTTATATAATGCATTTGAGGGAGGCACTTTTGGTGGAACGAGGGTTGCCACAGAAGATTTGAGATGTGGTATATATGTCAAGAAAATGCAACTCTCATCAATTCGCTCACACAAATGAGGTTTTGAGCATTTGGTGGGTCATCGGCTCTGCAGCTTTGATCTGGTAACCAATGATTTCTTCTTACTACTGCAGATTAAAAATATAATGCGAGGCCGATGTTTTATGATGGCTGAAGAAGCTTTAATTCGTGTTAGATTAGCCTCAACCGGAAAGAAAATGTGCTTCGTAAAATGGCTCAAATACGGCTCTTGGGCGTTTTTCAAATAATTATAATAATATTAAAAATAATTCCTTTTTTGTTAATATTTTTTTATAATCTCCCATCTCAGAACTAAAGTAGCAACCCTCGTAAAAATAAATAACTACTTACTAGAGTGTATCTTGAAGTATAATACAACTTTTACATGCCCATCTCAAAACTTAAGTAGCAATCCTCGTAAAAATACATTAGTAACGAATTGCTGAACATGAATTAGAAACTCAATGAAGCTTGTTTTTATCATAAATACTTATTTTTACATGTGCATCTTACAACTTCAGCAGCAACCCTCGTAAAAATAAATAGCTGATTAATGGACACTAGTGTAGAAATCCATTAAAACTGTTTTATATAATAAATATTTATTTTTACTTGAAAATCTTTAAATTTAAGTAGCAACCCTCGTATAGATAAATAACTACTTGCAGGAAATACTTTAAAAGAAAAAAAAACAACAATAAAGTCAGGTTGAATCACAAATATTTATTTTTACTTATCAATCTCAAAATTTCGTAGAAATAAGTGACTACTTTATTTATTTTTATTTTCTGTATCAAAATTTAAGTGGTGTTTCCGTATAAACAAACAATTGCCTAATGGGCGATATGTGAAATAACAAAAAAGCCTTCTTACGGCATTTTTGAGCATAAATATATATATTTTTCTTGACTTTCTCCAAACTTCACTGGCTACCCTCGTATAAAAAGATCTACATAATGGGCAATTAATAAATAAAAAAATATATGGACCCTCGTATAAATATTATATATGGCCGTCTCATGGGCAATATTAAGGAAGACACAGTGAATCCATTTTTGATCATAAATACAATACAATATTTAATTTTACTTGACTGCCTCAAAACTTAAGTAGCTACCCTCGTATAAATATCTAACTACCTAATAGAAAGACAGTGAATCCATTTCTGATCCTAAATCTTTATTTTTACTTGACTTCCTTAAAACTTAAGTAGCTACCCTCGTATAGGTGTATAAGTACCAAATGGACAATATTAAAAAAAAACAGTACATCCAGTGTTGATCATAAATATTTATTTTTACTCAACTACCTTAAAACTTAAGTAGCTACCCTCGCATAAAAAAACTACTTAATAAACATTTTTTTAAGGAACAAAATTCATTTCCGTTTATGCTTATTTTTAATTGTTTATCAAAAACTTAAATAGCGACCCTCGTATAAAAAAACTAATAAGCATTTTATTTTTTAAGAAAAAAAATTTCATTTTCGTTTATCCTTATTTTTAATTGTTTATCAAGAAACTTAAGTAGCAAACCTCATATAAATAAAAAACCATCAAACAATAAAACCACTTTTGATTATAAATATTTATTTATACTTGAATACCTCAAAACTTCATCAAATGTTATAATACATATGCCTTAAATATTAAAAAAAGCAACTGGTTCAAATCGCCAATTTATTTTCAAAAAAGCAAAAGTCGGATTTTTTCCTATAGGGTATTTCATTATTATTGCCTTGAATCGTAAAAAAAGCAATTTATTCAAAAAAATAATTTTCAAAAAAGTAAGAGCTGATTTTTTTGTTCCACGGTTTTTCAAGTTCGAGTTTTATTTTTAGCGGTAATTTATTTTGACAGGTGTCATAGCTCGAAGGTGTCTTTTTTGACATGTTGAGATGCCAAGATTCTATAATAAATACTGAAAGCGGTCGATTTTGCTTGAAAAATGTCTAAAAATAATTAAAATACACTTTGAATGGTTTTGCTGAAAAAATCATCTTTGATGAAGCTCACTTCCATTTAAAGGGAATGGCAAGTAACAAAAATGTTTTATTTGGGCATTGGAAAATCGATGGCCATATGATGAAAAGCCTTTACATACCTCTCGTTGTTATTGTTGTTGTAGCAGCCAAAAACATACATGAACGGGGAGTGCTGCTGGAGTGACAGTCCTTGTACTCAGTACTCATCGACCAGCTCTAAAGCAGTTTAAAATTAAGGAAAATGTGACTAGTTGCCTTTTTATTGCGCATAAATAGAGCAGAAACTGTTTGAAAAGTTTGAAAGTTAATAGTTTAAAACCATTGAGGATTGATCGGAAGCCGTTATGAGTAGAAACTATTTATGTTCTCCGACTACAGTACGAAATGCTGCTGGAGTGAAATTTTAACGAAAAATAGTTAACTGGGAGACTCGTAAATCCGGTGGTAACAGAGAAGGTAGCCAATGAGGCACTAATTAGTTCGAAGAGTATCACTTTTCTGCCTCTATGTGGAGTCTTTTCCTTCACTTTCCAGTATTTTCCATGATCCCTTTCCCTTAATTTAAGCTTTGAGACACTGTGAATAACTTCTATTCTTGCATATTTTATTGTCATAAATATTTTTATTTCTCAAATGAATGAATTTACTTTACCTTACTTGACTTTCAATACAAAAACAAAAAATGCTTAGCTGCCATTTAAGCTTACATGTTTATTTATTAATGTCAACAAAAGACCTTTTATACTATTTTACATACGCACATAAACATTTTTTCTTTCCACCGATTCATCAACATTTACTCATTCATGTTTGTACATGCGCATATTTACTTAACATTGAAAAAATTGCAACGCCAACAGAACAGAACTTTATTTTGTATTATATTTTTTTTTTTGTTTTCGCAAAATCGGAAGTTCTTTGAATGCCAAAGCAAATATTTTCATTGGCGACAATAGCACGACAGAAGTTAAGCCACACCGGGTTCAACTGGTGCAATGCCACCAGCGTCGGTGAATAAATGACTGACTGGTTAATGACATTTCTGTCGAGGTGATGGCGGAGGTTATTTCCGTGCAATGTAAGGAAACAGCTGTGCGAGAGCAGTGACAATGTAAATATGGGATTGGAAACAAAGATTCAGTAAATAAATCAAGTGAGCACAGAACTTGGTTAAAACGTAAATAAAGACAATGGCGGCGGAATGCTGACATAAAATTTATACCACGAAAACCATAAATTTATATAGTTAAATGAAAAAGATACCGATGCATGACTTAAATTTGTAGTTACAGAAAAAAATATCCTATATGGAGGTTTTCAAGTTCAAAGTTGCAAAAAGACAAAAGAGTTCATTCGAATTGGAAATCGACAAAAAGCTTTAAGACTCCTGATTCATACAAAAGGGCTGTTGACGCATACGAAAAGTAACAGACTACCAAAGTCCCTTATTGCAGAGTATCAGCAAGGAAGGCCAAATAGTAATAATTGGGGCTTGACGTTGATGTTTTTTACCTTAAAACCATTTGCGATGAAAAATATTTATTTTTACTTGCTGTCTCATAATTTCAATGGCATTCCCCGTTTAAAGAAACAAATTCCTAATCGGCGATATTTCGAAATAACAATAAAGCCATCTATTGCCCATCTTTAAACTTAGGACCATTTTGATCAAAAATATTTATTTTCTTGATTTTCTCCCAACGTCAGTTGCTACCCTCATATAAATAAATGCATAACGAAAAATTTTTGGAAAAAATTTCATTTCCGTTTATGCTTAGTTTTAATTGCTTATCAAAAAACTTAAGTAGCAACCCTCGTAGAAATAAAAAAAGCTACCTAATGGATAAAATTAAAAACCAAAAAAATGTAAGCATTTTTGACTATAAATATTTATTTTTTATTCGACTTTCTCAAAACTTATGTAGCTACCCTCGTATAAACAAAACTATTTAATAAGCGTTTTTTTGGGAAAAATTAATGTCATTTTGGGCATGCTTATTTTGAATTATTTATCAAAAAAACTTAAGTAGCTACCCTCGTATAAAAAAAATTGCCTAGTTATTAATTTAAAAACAAGAACAGCCAAACATTTGTGATAAATGCTTATTTTGAATTGCTTATCAAAAAAACTTAAGAGCTACCCTCGTATAAATGAAAAATTACCTAATTACCAATTTAAAAGAAAGAACATCCATACAATTTGTGATTATAAATACATATTTATTTTTACTTGACACTCTCAAAACTTAAGAAGCTACCCTCGTATAAGTATTCAACTACCTAATGGACAATATTAAAAAAAAGCGCAGTGAACGCATTTTTGATCATAAATATTTATTTTTAAAACGTGAGTAGCTACCCTCGTATAAGTATATAACTACCTAATGGACAATATTAAAGAAAGACAGTTAATCCATTTTTGATCAGAAATATTTGTTTTTACTTGACTCTCTCAAAACTTAAGTAGCTACCCTCGTATAAAAAAACGACAAAATACCTAAGCATTTTTTTGGAAAACTTAGTTTTCGTTTACGCTTATTTTTAATAGTTTATGAAAAAACTTAAATAGCATCCCTCGTATCATTAAAAAAACTAAATAATGGGCGATATTAAAAAAAAAAACATTCCATTTTGTCCATTTTTTTCCTCACCAACTCAGTGCAGCTCAACAAAACTTTCCTTGTTCGTTACAACTTTTTCTGCCCTACTTTTGTTGATTATTTTCTGTTTTCAGTTGCTGAGAAAAGTTGGGCTAATTTGCTTACTGCCTAGGTAATTAAAATAATGTAGGTAATTGAGATCAAATTTGCTTGAAGACATTTCATTAACAAGTTGAAGGTATGCACAGAGAAAGAGTATTTTAAAGCAGCGGATTTGAGACTCAATTTAAAGGAATCCAGCAAAATATTCAATAACATTAAGTTGGTTTTGAGTCCTTAATTTTTCCTCTTCTTCCTCTATAACTTGTGCTCTAACTGCATAAATGATTTTATGATTATTATTTATAGAGGATACATACAATATAACACTAACTTAATTAGCATACTGGCTACTAGGATAAACGATTTTAATCGCGTTCAGTAAAGCTGCTTAGGCATTTTTTCCTTATCTTGCTAACTGCCACCCATAAGAAACACCAAATGCAGCCAAGTCCTTCTGTTCTTAGTTCTTTCAACTTAAATCAGGCCCTCCATTCTCTCTTCCATCACCCTCAGCCACCGCCCCCTGAGCACTTTTAGAAGTGTTACTCTTATATTCTTCAGCTTTCAATAACGCTACAAGATCTAATAGTGGAAATACCTGGGACCTGCAGGGCCGGTTTGCTGACCACGACTACGCTGACTATATTTGCTACTTGACAACGCTTGGCGAAAAGAAGAGGCCTAATATCACATTTACATAAGTGAAATGGTAACTCTTTATAATTACCAGATATTTCAGGACTCGAAAACTTACTACATACAACTCCGCAAAAGCAAAACTGTGCAAATGAAAGAAGAGTTTGAATAAAATTTAAACATATTTTTTTTTAATTTTCAATGTACTTTTTTAATAATTTGAAAAAACAAAATTTAATTTATAAAATTTTTATTTTTGGTATTCTTCAAGATTATTCCAGAAAATTGTGTGCTAAAGACCATTACTTTAACTACAAGGTGCCTTCTTGCTTCTTATTTTAGTCGATATGGAGAAAATTCGCAATACCGTCGAAGAAAAAAATTATTAAAAATCCACGAAAATTTTGAGCCACTTCAGACTCGCACTTATTCGCTCAATGAGCCATAAAACTGCGTGACCATATTTTTTTTTTTAATTCTGATTACAAAATTTTGTTTTGTGACGAAAATTTTTCGAATTTTTATAAATTTTGTGTGAACTTGGAAACATTAGTTGATGTGCTATTTGTTTTAAAAGGAACTATATTTTAATGAGATTATTTATTTTTTGTTTATTGAAGTAAAAATTAATCAATAAAAACAAATTGTCTTACAGATTAATAAAGAAAATTTATGAAAAGAAAAAAAACAGAAAAGTAAAAAATGGGTAAAAAAAGAATAGTAAACAAAATTATTAAAGAGAAAAAATCAAAAAAAAAAAATTTAAAATAATAATAAAAAAAAAAAAAAAAAATAAAAACAAATAAAAGTAGAACAAAAAAATTAAAAAAAAAGAAAAGTAAAAGAAAAAGATAATTAAAAAACCAGAAAAGAAAAAAATAAATAAAAGTAAAATAAAGATAAGTAAAAAAAAGAAAAGTAAAAGAAAAAGATATTTAAAGAACAGAAAAGAAAAAAAGTAAAATAAAGAAAAGTAAAAAAAGGAAAGTAAAAAAAAGAAAATTGGTCGAAATTGGTCAAAATGTCTCGTTCCTAATTAGCTGGTTGCGGTTGTACATAAACAAATTATTTATATAAACTTCTTTCTAATCCAAATTTATAATTTTTATATTTTTCATGCCACTTTTGATTTTATGAAATATTTCAAAGATAGTAAAGAATCAGAACTGAATCGGAATTTGAAAGAAAATATTTTTTACTATTTAAAATCGATAAATCCAAGCAAATTTCATAACTTCCTTCATATTATTCTCTCACATGATAACCATGCCTGCATATCATAAACATTTATAATATTTATATGATATTAACTTTTCATATTCCACACACTAATTGAAGATTCGAAGTTCTTTAAAAAACCCTGATAAGCTTTTGAAAAGTTAGATACGCATATTTACTACAATTAAGCTCCAATGCTCGTTTTTTTGTGTGCCAGAAAAAAAATGGAATTTTGTTGCATAGTGTAAACAAATTAATTTTTGATAAATTTATTACTACAGCCGCCTTAACTCTAAAACAAGTGCCATTGACTTCCGAGAACTTTCCTTTCTTGCCTGTAATCTACTTCCATACTTTTTTACTTGCTGTTTTTCTACGCTCTTATCTTCACGCTTCATTTCATTTTCATTACGACAGCCATTATCAAGTGTTATGCAACATTTATCCTCCATAAACACGTATATATATTTAATATAATGTAATAATCTGTTTATGAAAAAAAAAAAATATACATACATATATGAACACATAATCGCTAGCCCCTTGCTGACACTGTGACCGTAGAGCTTGCAACATAGCGTGACAAGTGGTGTGAATGCCCTTTCAGAGGCGCACCGAGCATAACTACTTGTATGCATAAATACATGCAAACACACACATTTGCACATATGTATGATGTGTGTATGAAAGTTCCCCCTACAAGGCACTCTATTGCATGCGCTGCCTGCAAAGTGTCTTCCGACAGTCGGCGCAAATGGAGTTATCTGCGATGTTGTCGTAGGGCAGCAGTAGCTACTGCATAAATACATATCAGCGATGTAGTGACCCCACACTTTTGCTCGTTTGATTGCTCTTCACGTTGGGGGCATAGCGCCGCTCCCCTTTATTGCTTACAAGTCATAGCAGCGCAATCTGTTCAACTAAGCGCAACTCAACTCAGCTCAGCGCAGATCAGCACAGCACCAAACATTGACAAGCAACTAATTATCTATGCTTGAATGAGAAACAATGCTGTAGCGAAAAGAGAAAATGACAAAAAAAAAGGGACTGTTGCAGCGAAAGAAAAAATTGTCACTGCATTGGCGGGTGTTGTAGTTGCTGTTGGCGCGTATACGAAGTTCTTCTGACATGGAGTTATGGAGGTATACGAATTGATGGGTGATTAAGTGCAATCATGTAAATTATGTGCAAGCCAAGCATTGTTGTTTTTGTGTTGCTGTAACTTATTTTAATTTTTAAAATTTATTGCGCCCTTTTACTATTACTTTTTTTGCAATATTCCTGCTTCTTCTCGTGCTTTCAATTGCAAGCAGGGCAACTAAATGCGCGTCATGCGCACTAAATGTTACTCATACGCCCCGCTTCCGTTGGTTATCAAACAGCAAAAGCAAAGGCGAAATAGAAACAAAAAACAACGGAAGGAAACAAGTCATGTAGCGTGTAAAATATAAGTTGCGCAGTGACATGGAAAAATTACTATGTACGGAAAAAAATTTACAAAAAATGCAAATATGTAAAAATATGTTGCCTGTCTCCGACAGCACAAAATCATGGTGCAGCAGGCAAAAATGTAAATAAAAAAATATTTACATGCTTTGCGTTTTTTTCTTCCTGTTATGCTTTTCCTCCTACGTATGCATAAAAGCGTACAATTCAGCAACACATTTTTCATCTTTGCCACCTCGGCTCCTCGCTGTTTGCTGGTCACTGACTTGCACAGTGCCACACTGCCACGGTGAACAAAAAACGGTAGCAGTGGCAAAGCGCATGCGCACGTCAAGCAACCACTGACTGAAATTCTCTTTTGATTGTGTTTTGTCGGTGTGTTTTTTTTTTTTTTTGTTTCGTTGTAAAAATTTTATGTTTTCCGCTTATTTGCGGCTGATAAACATGGTTTATCACACATGCGGCACGTCAAATACCAGAGTCAGCTATGATAGACACATTCTATGCATATGATGAGAAGTATGTATGCTTGAATTTATGTATACATATATGAACCTTGCAGTGAAAAATCGAACTAGAATTTGATGGTAGAAATCATACTGGTCCAAGAGGGCCTTGTGCCATACTAGTTGTAAAAAGGGCAATTAGGGGTGTATGCAAAATAAGTATTCCTCTACTATGCTAAACTAGACCGAGGGGAACTAGTATTGTACTAGTTGTAAAATGACCAATTGCAGTTGCATGCGAAATAAGTATTCCTCTACTATACTAAACTAGTTCCAGGGGGACAAGTATTGTACTAGTGGTAAAATAACCAAATACAGATGTATGAGAAATGAGTATTGCTCAGCTATACTAAACTAGTCCGAAATGAACTAGTATTGTACTAGTTGTAAAATGACCAATTGCAGATGTATGCAAAATAAGTATTCTTATTCTATATAAACTAGTTCCAGGGGGACTAGTATTCTACTAGTTGTAATATAATCAAATGGATATGTATGCAAAATAAGTATTTCTCTACTATACTAAACTAGTCCGAGTGGAACTAGTATGATACTAGTTGTAAAATAGCCAGTTGCAGATGCACGCGAAATAAGTATTCTTATACTATATTTGTTATTTTTGTGGTATCTGTATTTTTAAATAACTTATGTTTTTGCAACTCGGTCCAAAACTGGTGCTTTTCGCCACAGATTGGACTAGACGTTTTTGTTTCTTTATGAACTAATTGATTAAAGAGTATAAGACTGGTGTAAAGGATGACAGACAATTGGCTGCTCGCAGGACATCGCCATGTTAAAACTAATAGATGTTAGTGTTGAAAAAGATCTAAGAGGGACTTCTTCAATTGCAAAAGCGAACTGGTAGTAAAGTAGTTCAGAATCAGTAGATTTGACTTTGGGATATGTACATATGTATAGGTATATGTGTGTGTATGTATGTATGCTCGCATAGCATGTAAGCTATTGCCCCATCTGTCATATGTGGCTTGTGCTTTGTGGCATGTTATGTTGCACATGGTCGGTTGCCTCATGTAGCCCTTTCTTCCTTTGTCAGCGGCTCAACGCCACTTTTCATGTGTGTAGATTTTTCTCTTTTTTTTCTTGTTTGCTTGTTGTCATTATACGCTTTATGCGCTTTGTAGTTGTTATTACTTTGTGTTGGAGCATTTATGCTCGCCCCTCTTAAAAAATGCTACATATGTGTGCGTGTATGTGTGTGTGTGGTTTGCGCTTTCGTATTTGAGCAGGCTCTAAAATGCGTTAATTTTTGACGATTTATTGCAGCGCTAATTGCAATGGAAATTTGAGTTTGAATACTTTGGTTAATTTACAATGGAAGTGAGGTATGTGTGTGGGTTATAGTAAATAAATAATGAAATTACAACGTTAAAAATAACATAAGCATTGTTTTTATTGAACATGAAATTGCCATTAAATACTTGGAAATTTTTAGAGTTAACAAATTTATGAGCAAATACTTCGAAGAAAGTGGAATGAATGCAGCGTTAAGAAACAAAATTATAAGAAAACTGATGAGCAAAAAATTTAAAAATATTTTCGAAACATATTTTCGACATGCCTGACAGTTGTAGTTGTGCAACACTCAGGCGCTACTGATTATCAGAGGTAAATTTATTAAATTTGCAGTACATAATTTCATTTTCGAGTGTTTGCTTTAATTGCCGGTATTAAATACCTAAGAAAATCATTCGACGGAGTGCTTGATTTTTCACTTTATTTCGAAAAGAAGTGCTGAGTTATTCCATGCGAGGCGCTCTAAGTATTATGGACATTGTCGCACATTTTTCTGAGCATTCATTTATTTATAGGTCAGCGCTTCACTAGAAAAGTATTTTGCGCAGGGTTTGGTACTGGTTTGCTGCACGTATACGGTTATAACTCAAAAAGTGATGGGATTCCCTTCATCTCCATGTCATTATCATCATATTCATCTCCCATGAAACTTTCAGCCATTACTAAGTATAGTTTGAGCTATTAAAGAAAAAAATAGCAAACAAATATGAGGCGCTGTTTTTTTCCAAAATAACCAAAAAAAGTCATTTCCCAAAAATTTCTAATATAAAATTAAAAATTGTTTCCAAAAAATATTAGTAAGTCATCGTACATCGTTTAACGCCAGAACAATGCTTTCGAATTGTGAAAATTTACTCAAAAAAAGTGCGTGTAGCGTAGTACACATAACAGAAGTGAAACTTTGAAGGCAGACAAAGAAAGAGGGAGAGACTCGAGAGAGAATGAGAGAGAGAGAGAGAGGCAGAAAAAATATGTATCTAACTAAATTCACAACATTTGCAGAGAATGCAAATAGACAAAATTTACAAAAAACGGAGTAGGGTCGTCCAGTGTAGGTAAACGTCGGACACAAACCGCGGACGCAAAACGCGAAAAAATTGGGACCAAAAAACACCCCAAACAGTAGGCACCAAGAAAATATAACGCCAAAAAGTAGGCACCAAAATATATTTACTACAAGTTTGCACCAACAAACAAGCGCCAAAAAGTAGGCAGTGTTATTGCTCACTAGAAATTAGCAACCACAAGAAAAAACTCAGAAAAAATAGCCTAAAGTGTATCTAAGATATATATAAGGTATAGCTCTCTCTCTCTCCTTTTCGTCTACGTTATATCTTTTTTCTCTCTCGCGGAACGAAAATGCTCAAAACGTTGCATGGCCTTGAAATTTTACTCTCCATTCTCGCTCATCCATCGATGCCTAAGCAGTTTCACTTCAATCCATTAGCGAAGTTCATAGAGCAAAGCGGTGGAGTAGACGCCGAAATGTCGATTCGTCGTGCTTGTCCACTTGTTGGCCTTTGCCCTTCGACTACTTGCATAAGAATCTTGGCTTATTGAGATCATGGAATAAAAAAAGATACCCAATTTGCTCCGAAATCTATTGCTATAATCTATTATAACTGTTATTATTAATATATTTATATAAAACAAATTTTATTTGGTCTCATATTTATTGCAATTTTCTTTTCTCTCTTTCTAGGTAAGTCAGAAAACATTCTGCGGAAGCGAAGTATTTTATAAAAGGGCACTTTGGGGTAAATATAAAACGGATTTATTAAGATTTCCCAAAAATAGTAATAGATCTGCATCAGTCGGTCCAGATCGGCTTTTCTTATTCTTAATTGGCACGATATCCACTTACGCGATTTTGGCGAGTTTAACAAAGCGTGCCAGGACTTCCTTCTGATGCTAACTGGCGCCAGTTGGACACACCAAGTGAAGCCAAGTCCTTCTCCACCTGATCTCTTCAACGCAAAGGAGGTCTTCCTCTGTTAGCACCAGCTGCTAACGCATCGAATACTTTCAGAGCCGGAGCATTTGTATCCATTCGGACGACATGACCCAGCCAACGTAGCCGCTGGATCTTTATTTGGTGCGCTATGCCTATGCCAACGAAAAGCAATGGACTCCATTGATCTGCTTCAGTCTCATAAAATGTGGATAGTAGAGCTTCAGTCGGTCGAGGTCGACTTCAATCTCATCAAATATAGATTGTAGAGATTACAGTCAATTAAATGGTCAGGTTGTAATAGCTCATAAAATACCCCTATCTCTGTTCTATCTCATCAACCTGTCTAGTTCCCCCACTTAAGCGCTGCTCTTCCTCCTTTTTCAAAAATTACGCTGACTTTTCCACTGGCTGAATGCCTAGAATCTTTCTCGAAAAACGAAGCTTTCAGAAGACAAATGGAAATAGTTACAAAAAAAATACATCCTACCTTCCCTTTTTATAGCAAACTAGTAAAATGTGATGAAATGTTGAAAACTTTCACTTGTACCCACACTGGTGTCATTGTTTTTGTTGTTGCAGCGCCCATCTGATTGCCAGGTACTAATGGCCCACAGTGACAGAAGCTGCAAGCCTGTCACAATGCTGCTACCAAGATAGCATCGGTACGCCTCCCGATGTTCTCTCTGCAATATCTTCATGGCAGAACTACTGTGCTCTCAGTTCAGGAGCATAGAAGTATGCTCAGTAAGCAACTGCAGCTGGGATTCTGGCGCAAGAACCAAACCCTCTGGTACTTATTGGAGACTGAGTCACCTGCTAGGCGCGACAGGCAACATCTCTTCGACTTAACTGATAAGATTCAAGACTTAACACAACGCCCACTGGACCTACGAGTTTATAGACAGAATGCCTTCATTGGAGTCTAACGACCACTCATTGCAGACCACAGACGAAGAGCTTCAGCTGCCTCGTGAGGCTCGCGTAATCTTGTCGCAGGTTAAACTTCTACCTATTCAGAATTGAACCCGGTATACTCAACATATGCCCAGCATGTGAAGGTGCACCGTACAACACTAACCATGTATTCAAGGGCTCGCTTAAACCCAATAAACTGACACCACTCTACCTTTGTGCACAACCCATTGAAAGATAATATTTTTGTAGACAGATGATAGAGGATCGGTCGAGATAGGCGATGCCAATCGGTGACTACACCATGCCTGTCAAGCCTTAATGAACTTTTACACTGTAGGCAATCGTATCAGGCGGTGCTTGGAAGTCCGCTTCCCTAAACTTGGCAATTGCTGATTTAAATTTTATTATTGAAAGCTGAAGCTTTCTTCTGGCAATTTCCCCAAAAGTATCACACAAACATTTCTTTGACAAAATATATTTTTTCTTAAAATAATACTGTCTATCTTTAAACTAAAAAGGAAAGCGTTGCATATCACACGACATTATTATTATTATTAGAAGGCCATTACGCATTGCGACCAGAGCTGATCTATTGTGAAAGGCCTATTTTTGTAACCCTAGAGTTTTAGGCTTTTTAAAAATTTTAGCACAATTTTGGGTTTGTTGTTTCAAAGATTGCATGGAGATACTACGATACCACCAAGGTGATGAAGTCTCTGTCTGCCCAATGCAGGACATGCACAAGGCACATGTTCTGAGCTTTCTATGTGCATTTCGCAAAAGCGGCAGACATTGGTCTCAGATAGACCAATATTATTTAGACGATACCTCAGGCTGCAGTGACCTGTAAGATATCCTGTTAAAAAACGCAGATCTACTCTGCTTAGTGAGAGAAGTTTGTCAGATATTCCTTTTTGGGGACTTAGGAATAGTTTGGCTTGACGCTGACCGGCACAGTAGAGCCAGTGTGCATCAAGTTTTCTTTCTTCCCATATCCTAAGGAATTCATTAATGTAGCCTTTTGTGAGTCCACAGAAAGGCTCAGGACCAGTAAGTTGCGTATTTGCTCCTCGTTTTGCAAGGTCATCAGCCATTTCATTTCCCTCATGTCCTTCATGTTCCGGAATCCAGCCTAGTGTTGCTATGTTGAGGTTTCCTAACGTGTTGAGAAGGTTTAGGCAATCATTTACCTATTTAGAGGTGATAGTTGCTGATAGATGGGCTTTTAGAGCCACTTGGCTGTCTGAGAGTATATAGATGTGAGTACCTCTCATTTTCCTGGTAAGGCATTCTCTCACACATAGTTCACGGGCATGTATTTCTGCCTGGATTATTGTTGGGTAGAGTCCCATCGGAATCGAGTTTTTGAATTTAGGCCCATTTACAGCCCATTCCTGCCCCTGTTCTACCATTTTCCAGTTTGGACCCATCAGTAAACCATAGCTGAGAGCCAGGTTTGAAAGTGATAGAATTAGTTCTCCAGTCTGTGTGTTCATTAATTATAACTTGGAAGTTTCCGAAGAGTATTGGTTTGCGTGATAGTATATCATCCCTATGAAGAATGGGACTATGTAGGAAGTCTTCTAAGATCTTTAAATGTCCTTTTATATCCCCACTTTTAAGTTCAGATATACCTTTTAATCTTAAGGCACTCGAGCGAGCTTACCTTTCAATCAAGATTGGAAGCGGTGGTATGTTCAGAAGGGTGGTATGTATCACACGACATAATCGATATTCAGGTTATCGATTAGCAATTTGTTACCTAATCTTCTCCGCAGCCTCCATTTGTACATGTATATTAAGGAATGCACTATGCCTTCACGTTCACTGTTCTTCCCTTATACATGCCTCATCTTTGCCCCCCCATTCGACTTGCCTTGGCTGTCTAATTTGCTTGACCCAGATCTGTTAAATGTTCCAAAAAGCACTTAAAAAATAGCTCAGTGATGCACTGTCATATGCACTTGAAGCATCCAGTGATTCTAATCGCCCACATCAACTACAGCAACAACAACTACAGCAATGTTTGCTTCTCATAAATTCATACAACAATGCTTTCAATTTATTGCTCTATTTACTGCCACAACTGACCATTTCGATTGTCAATTGCAGCAAATATTGCAATTTTGCGCTTTTGCACAGTTCGAAGAAATCAATTTCGAAATCTCGCTAATACACAAATCGCATTCGATCTTCTAAATAGCTTTCAAATTGTCAATCAATCAATGTTTCTTACCAAGCGCAGCAGTGTTGTTGTTGTTGCCACGCAAAGTGTTGTTTCGCTGCCTTCCCTTCCCTATTGCTTGACTTTTGTTGTTACTCGAATTTTTTTCCATCTCAACGAGTGTATTGATTCGCTGTAGCGTAAAGTAAAAAAGTATTTAATTGAAGGCAGCAAATCAATTGTGAATTACGCCAATTCACGTGAAGCAAAAAAGCTGAGAGCTAAAAGCTGAAAGTTGAATGCTGCAAAAGAAAGCAGAAATCACTGCTTATCTTCATTTCTTTTCGCCATTACAGCTCAGTTCAGTTCATTTCATTTCATTTCATTTGCTCGCGTATGCGTGCGTGCATGCGTGCGCATGTGTAAGTCTGCATGTGAGTGTGAAGCATTTAATGCTCGTTTGTATCGGCAGCTGCCAACTGCCAATTACCAATGACCAATTGATCACTATGAAATTGCATTGACATTTAAGCGTTGCAAAGCAATACTCCTCTACACGTTTTGTATGTATGTGTGTATGTGTATATGTGCACACAAACTGAATTTCAATTTATTTACATCCCGATATTTTGATGCCAAAGCAGCTGCTTTAGTTTCATTTCTAAGCAATTTTGCGCGAAAAGCGATTTCTTAGCGTTGATTTTTTTGTAAAGTTAGTGAATATTTCTTTATGTGGCATTGACTAACTTCTCGGAATCGAGCAGGCACATAAATTTATGCATGCTTGACTTAACAAGGGCGAAATTGCGCTAATGAAATCTAAATAACAAGTGAATAAAAGCCAAAAATATTTATATATCCCAATCATTTATCCGTATCTGAGCAGCTTCCTTGACAGCCTAGCAGTTGGGATTGCGTAGTCTTTCATTGTTCAAAAATGCCGTTTAGTGGCTATAGAAATCACCTTCTACTAGCCCATGTCGATTTAAGATCAAGGATTTCTACATACGTAGGGTTCACCTAGAGAAGAGGCGAGAGAGAAGTAGGCGAATATTGGTTAGTTTGACGCTAAAATCTGCACTGGCGAGCTCAAGATGTACTGCGGCATGGGTGTAGGATTATACTCTGAATCCATAAAACTGTACAAAGCTAGTGTATTCCTGGCAAAATGCAATTCCTGCTAGCAAGCTGGTAAGCCTGAAATGCCAGCTTCAACATTATGAAAGCTCAAGCCAAAGTAGCTATTATCAAAGACAGTCAGGCTGCCATAAAGGCGGTAGGCTCGACCAACATAAATTCCAAACTTCCAAAAGAAGGAACTCATCTCTCTCAGTCAGTGCCTGAATATTACTCTACTATGGGGTTTTTTTTTTGATGGGTGTTCGGGAGAAAGATTCTGCCCAAGATTTTTGGACCTTTGCACGTTGGCAACGGCGAATATCACAGGCGATGGAACGATGAGCTGTATGAGCTTTACGACGACATAGACATAGCGCAGCGAATAAAGATCCAGCTGCTACGTTGGCTGCGCCATGTCGTCCGAATGGATACAAACGTTCCGGCTTTGAAAGTATTCGATGCGGTACCAGCTGGTGGTAGTAGAGGAAGAGGAAGGCCTTCTCTGCGTTGGGAAGAGCAGGTGGAGAAGGACTTGGCTTCACTTGGTGTGCCCGATTGGCGCTGGTTAGCACGAGAAAGAAACGAGTGGCGCGCTTTGTTAAACTCGGCCAATATCGCGTAAGTGGTTATAGCGCCAATTAAGAAGAAGAAGAAGAAGAGGTAGACCTCCTATTACCTTTGCACTTACAGCGACTGTCGTCTACTGTGTCGAGTGGTGTGTCCACTAAAACAATCACTTCTCTCCTTCTGAGGAGACGCTCTTCCCGGATCTACTTTCTACATTACTTCGGTAGGGCCCAGCATAACATCCATAAAAAAGCAATCCTATTCACCCCCGTCGGGGTCCACCGTATTTGTAGTCAGCTTTCATGCTATAGGCTCGTCTTCTTGTGTCTCTATCTATGCGGCTTCGCTTTGTAGCACTGTGTCGAGGACAATCTTTTTTTTTCGCAGTACGTTCTCTATGTATTTCTCTTTACCGCGTTTCTGCTGTCCTCGTTCGAGCATTGTTCTGATTATGTTGCTCGGCAGGATGCCACCAATCTGCTCCCTCAGAGCATTTCTTTGCGCGAGCCATCTGCTACAACTAAAAAACGTGTGTTCAGCGTCATCGCTCAGCGCTTCGCAGAATATACACTTGGAATCGGTTACCTTGCCCTTCGGAAGTATCCGTGGCCCGAGAGGAACTGAGTTAAGAAGTAGTTTATTCCCCGAAGTTCCTTTGGACCCATTTGTCAATTGATGGAATAAGTTTTGCCGTCCATCTCGTCCACTCGATTCAGTGTTCCATTGGCTTTGCCACTGCAGCATGGTTTTGGCATCTCCGTTCTGAGATGCTAGTGATGACGAGTTTCTTCTTGGAGTCTCACGCATCCATTCGGTGCCGGACCATGATGGGCACCTGAGAGAGTGCGATAGGCTGAGGCAACTCTGAGTACCGGTGTTCGTTGCACAGCCTTCAGTGCTTTGCGCTTGGCTTTCTAGTTTAGCACAATTCTACATACTTCGCTGCCGTATAGGAGAATTGAGTTTATGGCCGCCATAATTAGCTTTTTTTTTGCTCTGTATTGACCCACCGATTTTTGCCATTAATCTACTTAGTATCCGCATGCCGTATCTGGGCCCAGAAAGTAAGCCTGCAGTCAAGTTGAATACCTAAGTATTTCATTACTTTTTGGGTCACTAAGGACGTGTCGCCTATTTGCATGCTGATCTCGAGTAGCATGTGGCCTCGTGTCATAAGGATGACTTCGGTTTTGTGTTTTTCGAGTTCCCGGTCGTGGACCTCCGGCCATATCTGCGTCCTTATCATGACTTGGTAACACCATCTGGTAAAAGTAGTAAATCCTGCGATAGCGTGTTTAATTTTGCGCCACCTTGTATAACTTATCAAATACAAAAAAACTACTTGGGTGCGCTCGATCCAAGATCATAAGACTAATCGCGGGTTTCACAGAGCACTGGAAGGAAGGGAACAACGCGGGCGAGGTTAAACACATCACACAACCATTTCTTATGAGGTTTGGACTTCGTCCTCAAACCAAGCTAAAAACATAAATCAGATTTTCCAAAATTTTCAGGACCGACGGGTTATGTTGGGTTAGGTAGTAATGGCTGCCCGGAGAGTGGGCCTACTTGGGCGAAAGAAGTTTGGTTCATGCTTTGTGATACCATTGCAAGAGGGGGAAAAGAGATGAAGGAAAAAACGAAAGGACAAAAAGGAGAGGGGTGATGAGGGTTGAGTATTTGTGGACTATGAACGGTGACTAACTTGCGCTTGTGTAAGTCTCTTTATGCTGCTGATGAAGTTCATCAGATTTTTGACATCAAAACCTGCTGTAACAGCAGGAGCAGAAAAGAAGTGAGAACCAAGATGCGTGAATCTTAATCCCGCGAGAGCTGGGTTAAGGCTAAGGAGCAGGTGCTGAGATGATTCTACCTCATCCTCTATGCAGCTGACGCAAACAGAACTCGAAGTAATTCCGAGTCTCACGGCATGTATACCCAGCGGATAGTGCCCCATGAGGCTGCCCACGAAATTTGAGAGATGAGTTTTTGTCATCCTCAGAATATCCCTCGAACGCTAACCTTACACGTTCGTCTACTTGCCCAGCGCTCGCTGAGTTGGTGCAAAGCCCATCCTTCCAGGAGTAGAGCGCAGATTGTCAAGGGGATCCCGATACTCTCCTTTCGCGCGCACACTACCTCACAGGTCCCTTGTCTGGCCAGCTCGACGGCTTCGCAATTTCCAGCAATGTTACTATGACCAGGTACCCAAGTTATCCTTATGTCGAAGAATTCTGATGCAACCGAGAGAGAGACCAGGCATTCCCTGACCAATTTCGAATGCACCATAATAGAGCCTAGGGCCCTAATGGCCGCTTGACTATTGAAGTAAATAGGACCAACGGGACTTTTCGGGATTTCATTAAGCGTAAGTGGTTTTCGACATAGTTTGAGTTGATGGCGCACTGTTGTAGTTCTCAAAACGTATGACTGTATTTTCGAACAAAACTATGTGTGTACGCAGTTATCTCTCACTTCTAAGGCGAAGTTATTACGGAAGAGAAAGCATTTTCTTATCATTTTAGCATCGCATGGGTGCAACTAAATAACAAAAATCGGACATCTTCAACCCACCCAATGCCCAACCCAACCGACCTATCCAAGCAAAGTTAAGGGGGGCCTTGATTTTTTTTTTGCATAAATGCCTTCCCAAACTATCCAAAAATGTGTCCTCAAAATTTCAGAAGCAAATTCAAAATATATTCGGAGTTACAGAAGAAATTGTGAGCAAGCGGCGAGCAGGTATACGAGCGGACGGATCGCTCGAAGTGCGATTTCTCGGTTTTTTATTTTTACGATTTTTCCTAACTGGCGGGAAAGATAGGGGAAAAGTTAAACGTCTTATCGAAACGAGATAAAATTGATTGTATTTGGAATTAAATTATCTTCTAGTTGAACCTAAAAAGCCTTAAGAAAGTTATGATTAACCCACTTTTTAAACAATCTAAAGTGAATTTGTTTTTCCAAAAAAATGATTAACGAAAAATTTTTGAATTTCTCACTTTTTGTTTAATTTTCTTGGTTTAACTAGAAACTATACTATACTAAAATAAAAACTTTTCGGGGTTTTGGTTTCAGAAAAAAAATTGCGACCTGCATCTTTCCTGGCGCACGACACATGCACTCTCGAGACGCCTCGGCAAAATGCTTGTACCAGACATAATATATATAAAAATATAACCTGAAAGTTTCGTTTCAATCGAATATTTCTTTCCTTCCCAAAAAAATCCACGAAAAAATCGATGCTCGGTTCGGAGCCCTATACAAATATTTCCACGACAGCTAAAAATCGCAAGATCTTGATAGGCTTATACATCTATTTTCAAGAAAATGCGCCCTACATTTCTTGCCGTCCAATACTTTCCATACAAATTTGCCCTACAATACTAACCACCGACTGACGGTGAACGAATTTTCAACAATACTTTCGAAACAGTGGATACCAAGCAGTGTAATATATTCCACTTTTAATTGCTAATAAGTCATGAAAAGCAAGAAAGGAAAATTTTCATCACACTCAATTCTATCAGCATTGCCTTTTTGCACTTGTTTTGAATGTTCTCGTAATTATAAATATCCATTCAACACATTGTCTGCCACTTGCCACCCAACATGAAGACTGACCACAAAACCTACTTTTTGCCCAACACGCCTGTTGCATTCTGTTGCGAAAATAAATACGACCTTAGCTGCCCTAAGTGTGTGCATGCGTAGATGTGTGTGTGTTAGTGTTTAAATAAACTGATTGAGTATGCAACAACATGGACCGCCCAGTAGTGAAAAGTAGGAAGTTTTCTTCGCCTGTGGTTGAGAAATGTCACAGTTGTTTTATGTATGACAATACTTCGAATTTTATTGAATTTATTTAAAATTGGTTTCTGGTAAGCCATTTGTATGCGTTTTGAAAGATGTATTGTGTCTTCTTCATGGGCTCAGAACCCAACCATTACTAAATTTTATGTTTTATTTCCTTCTTTGCTAAAATATGTTTCCCTTGGGTTTTGTGACGCTTCTGTATCAGTGCTGGTCCCGAGGCTAGCACATGTTTCATGGTATAATCCTCCTCTCTACATATCCAGCAAGCTTCAGATTAGAAAGATGATGATTAACTTTACAATTTGTGTGATCATTCCAAAACTATTATTATGTAATTCCATACAATCAATAAATCGGTTTAGGTTAAAGCTGCCTATCATCGATTTTGTTTTTAATTGTAATAAACTTGGCAGATTGTCCCAAAATGATCTTCTTTGCCTTTGCTGTATTTCCCCGATATGTTACAGCGCGACAAACTTTCAAAGAGATACGAAAATATTCTTCTGCCTTCATTCGACATTTTCTATCCTCAACGATTGCGATCTTGTCGTAACTTTAACCCTGAAATGTGGACAATCGAATTTGCTTCTGAAAGTTGGTTATAAGAAAAAAAGCAAAAACAAATAAGATTCAAATACCCCAAAACTTTCCTTTCAAAAACGCCATCTGCTGTGCAAGTAATAGAAAATTAAAAAATTTTTATGGAGTAGTCAACTTTTTGCTATAAATTCCAGAGAACACCTGGCACCATAAATGGTCTTCATTCATTTCTTTTGTATAAAACGAATTTTTTTTCTCCTTCTTAAGTTAAAAATATTTACAAAAATCTTTAAGAATATGACTATCTTCAGAGTCCTAAAATATCTTGTTGAAATATCGAAAATCCCGCGTGTGTAGAAGTTTTACTTTTTTCAAAAACTATTTTAAGTTCCATGGAAATTTTATTGAATCCCGTCATCCCGAAAACTGCCCGGATTTTGTTTTTGGGAATATCATTAGTGATTAAACAGAAAATTGTAAAATTCAGTCAAATCGACAAAAGCTAAAAGTTTAAATCCCGAAATATCTTGTCAATCCCGAAAATTGCCGGAAATAAAATATTTGTTTTTAGCGAAAATCGCTGATGATTGGGTAAAAAATAGTAAAATTTTATATCGGCAAGGGTAAATATTGTCAATCCCGAAAACAGCCCGAATTTTTTTTTTGAGAATATCATTAGTGATTGAACAGAAAATTGTAAAATTCAGTCAAATTGACAAAAGCTAAAAGTTTAAATCCCGAAATACCCCGTAAATCCCGAAAATTGCCGGAAATAAAATATTTGTTTTTAGCGAAAATCGCTGATGATTGGGTAGAAAATAGTAAAATTTTGTATCGGCAAGGGTTAATATTTTCAATCCCGAAATATCCGCTCAAACCCGAAAACTTCCGAATATAAAATATTTGTTTTTTCCGAAAATTGCTAGTGATTGAGCAGACAATTGTAAAATTTTAAACCAGTAAACGCTAATAGGCTAATAAAACCCGAAATATCTCGTCAATCCCGAAAACTGCCGGAAATAATGTATTTGTTTTTGAAAATATCCGTCAGTGATTGAGTAAACAATTTAAAAATATGTTTACCTTGGGTTTTGTTTTTAAATCGTCAAAGGTTGATAATTCGCCAAAGGTGGCAAATATGACTTCGAAGCAGCAGCCGTTAATCAATAAAATTTGGCGCTTGAAAAGCTGCGTCACCAACAAAAAGAAGTTTTAAAGTTAGTTGTTTTTGTTACAGCAGCTTACGGTGGGTCCAGGAGCGGAGCCCAGCTGCTAGAGGATCCAGAACGTAATTGTGCCAAAGGTACGCGGGTCTCTCAGGGTAGATGAAGCTCTTCATCTGCTTTGGGTTGGGAGGTTGGACTCTGATTTAAATTTGGCATATAATCTCTCTTAAGCTGTTTAACTTTCCGATTGAGATTTTTTCTGATATATTTATATTTGTTTGAGATATTAAAATATATTTTGACGTTTGTCGTATTTACTTTTCTCAAAATCTTCCTGTAGTGAAAATGAGTCTGCTTCAGAACCTTCTCTCTGTTTTAAAATAAATCATAAAATAAATTCAATAAATTTGACCTACAGCCGAAGGCCCTGTAACTGTATTTTTCCCCCTCGTTTTATTGTATAAACAAATAAAAAAGTCAATAGTTTGCCACAGTGGGCACTTACACTTCATAAATCTGACCTAACCTAAACTATTTCGTTTTCTTTCGAATGCAAAGTGCTTAAGGGGGGACCCTCATTTATCGGGTCAAAAAAATCGATTTTTTGGAAATAATTTTAATCTATTCTACAACTATTTAAGAATATACTTTCAAAATTTCAAGTCGATATCTGTATTTTTGAAGGAGTGACAAAATTTTTAACAGGACGCGACGGGTGGCCTGATCGCCTGTATCCAAAACTTTAAACGCGTTTTTCTCGAAACATCATTTTTCGATTTTGTGTACACAATTGAGAACGCTGTATTGAACCAATCAGGCTTTACAATAGCTCATTTTAAAGATAATTAAATTGTTTTCAATGTGACATTAAGTGTTTTTTTTAAAAAAAAGATTTTCATATTTTTTGTAATTTTAAAGTCAATTTTTATGCATGAAAAATCACTTTTAACATAAAACTGGGTAAAAAATATCAATTTCGACATTTTTTTTTAAATCAAAATGTCACATCGAAGGTATTATCCTAAAGTTTTAAAAAAAATTTGGTTTTTTTATTTCAGAAAAAAATTCAGAGCGCTAGAATGTACACAGATAGAATGAGGTGCCATGGACGAGGTGTATATTTCCATACTTAAAATGTTTTTTTTCTTCTCCGAAAATTTTTGTAGACAGTCAAGACATTTATTAAAATACTTTATGAATTACAAAACGTTTGAAGTTATTTTACCTGAGAAAAAAATTCCCAAAAATGATGCATTTTTCGACCGTCTAAATGAGGGTCCCCCCTTAAGCTGCAAACAAATTCCCACTGGGTTTCCATGTGCGCAATATTAATAAACTCAGTCCCGCAACTTTTTCTTTCACATCAAAAAATGAAAGTGCCTATGATGCGCAACCGACGCCCTTCGAAAGGAAAGTTGAATAAAATCAGAGAGAACAACAATAAATCTGTGTAAATTTCGCAAAAATCAAAAGAAAAGGCAATATTTTGGCATTATTTATTTCATTTGTGGCCATTAATTGCATTATGTATTTATTACTGTTTGAAAAAAAAACAAAAAAATAAAAAAATAAAAAATTGAATTTTGCAACTTATTTGTGTGTCTTCGGCAATAATTTACTAAGAAAGGCAAAAAAAAAAAACGAATTTAAATTAAAATTTTGCGCAAGAAAACACAATTCGTTGCATTTATGCAGTCATTGCGTGCGTGTGTGTGCGTTTTAGTTTTTGCACTTTTAAATAACTTTGTTTTTTTTGTTTTTTTTTTGGTTTTTAATGTTAATTTTTTCGTTTCTTCGTTTTAAAATCTTTTTTGAATTCTTTTGTTCATCTATTTATTTGATTTGTTTTTTTTTGTTAGTTCGACCGATTGCGTGAAACACAAAAATATTTGCGGAATTGGAGCACGAAAATGTAAAACGCATTCGTTTGCTTGCACTTATTTTTGCAATTAATTGCTTGCAAAGCCCACACACAAACTGTGAACAGACAAAGACAGCGCAAAAACAAGCAAATGCCCAGGCTCGGTTTTTCTTTACTGCCTGGCAATTGAAAATTGGCAATTAGTCGTCACGTTGTAAAAGAAATATTTTTTCATAATCTAAAAAGGAAAGGTGTAAAAACCGCAAATACATCCATATTTATGTAGTTGAAAAATTTAACGCTTAGTAGCTCGCTTTCTGCTTGTTAACGCGTGGAAAATTAATATTTCCACTCATTGTGCAATGCAAGAAACGGTGAAGAGGCAATAATGTTGCTTTTTTTTAAAGCTTTTTGAATTTTTTCTTTTCTCCTTTTATTTATTTTCGCTTTTTCTTCTTATTACTTACTTAAATTTGTTTTTTTTTGTGCATGACTATTCCTACATTTGCCACAATCGATTTGCACAACCACCTTACACAAATTTTTTTCGCACATTTGCTAATTTTCACTTCGGTCTCCTGCGTTTCTCTTCGTATGCTGACGAAATGTTTGCCTGTATGTGGCTTATCACCCTAACCTCTTTCATAGTTTTACATTATTATGGTTGGCTTTCTTTTGGAATACAATAAAAACACAGTTTTTCCGAGTTCGTAACACAAGCGACTATTCTAAGGCTAAGGCGGTTATGACTGCCGTTAGTCTACAGGCGTCCCGTCGTTTCATGTTTATCAATGTTGACGATTGATTAAGGTTGTAGGTGGGCCATAAAGTCCTGCTGATTTTGCGTTTCGTCTGGTCGCTCCATCTACAATCTGCGGTTCGAAGGTAAATATTTTAGAGAAATTGCATTCTTGACCGCACCTAGTGGTGTGCATACCGGTACTGCAAGAACGCGATTCATGGCAGATCCCCCTCTTGACAGTTCATCGGCTTTTTCGTTACCTTCTATGTTCCGGTGTCCCGGGACCTAAATTAAGGTTACTCTATGGCTTTCACTCAAGGTGGTGAGGCTATTCCTACTTTGCTCCACCACTTTAGAGGTTGTTATAGCCGCGTCTAGTGCCTGGATTGCAGCTTAGCTATCCGAAAGAATTGCGATATTGCGCCTAAAAGAGAAGTCCGTGATTAGTAGCCTACAAGCTTCTCCAATTGCCAGTACTTCCGCCTGGAAGACACTGCTGGTATTAGGGAGACGCACAGATTTTTCAATTCCAAGTGTATGAGAATATATACCTGCCCCAACACCACAATCCATTTTATTGCCATCTGCATAGACTGTAGTGTCGAAGTTGTTTAGAGGGAATCCCTTATTCCATTCTTCCTTAGATGGAAAGAGTGTGGCAAAATTCCTATTGAACGTTACCATCGGGACGATGTAATCAGTCCTCTCCAAGGTTAACTGAGTTTGTCGGAATAATTTGCGTAATTTCATGATTCTTGTTTTGAGAGTACATACGTTTTTTTTTTATAAAACTTTTGTGGCATTTTTATGTCTGTATTTTAAAAAGTTAACAAAAAATTTTTCGAGTAAAAATAATACAAAATGGCAGCTCCAGCCCTCACTGACGACGGTCGTGCGCGGCGATGGACTGTGTGCGTGGGGCACTCTACAGCCTTGCCAAGTGATCTGAAACGAAAGAACAAAAAAAAAATCTTTTAAAAAAAAATGGGAACCCTTTGAAAAAGAAAAAATCACCTTTTAAGCCTCTTTTCATTTGTTTTAACGTTAAAAAAAAACCAATACTAAAAAGTTTTTTTTTTGACAAAAAGGCCCCTAATCTGAATAAGGTTTAATTTGAGCCACGAAACGTCGAAATCGTTGAAGCGGAATCGCGCCCCGTGCAGAAGAAAAAGGTGTGCGCTTCTACCGGTTTTTCGGCCGACGCGCTCTCTCGTCGCTATACGCTATAACTCGTAAAATCAATTAGATAGGGAAATATCCTTTTGCCTACACATTTTTAAGATCATAAGGATGAAAATAAAGCAATACAAGAAAGTACTTTTTTTTGGTCGATTTTGACTAGAACCTCTCCTTAATATATTCGCCTGGATTTGACACCACATAAAGAAATTTATATGATAGAATCAAAAGCGAAAAAGTAATTTAAAAGTCCGAAAAATAAATACAAAATAAAAACTGAAATATTCATTAGGCTTCACATACAACCAAATACATTTTTTCCCATACATATGTCAAATCGACACAAGTACTGATTGAATTAGTTTAAAAAAAAATTGAGTTTATGTGGTTTGCTTGACATATACGAAGCAAATCTGTATCTGGCCTTCGTTGGAAACAGCTGCTCATCCACGGCAATACGATCTCCCGGTTCGAAGCAGTTTTGACTGTTTTCAATAACTTTGTTCCAAACTGCTGAAACTAGAGCATCCGTCTGTTTGTAAACGTTGACTTCTCTGATTTCTTTTGTCGAAACGAATGTATCGCAGAAACTGAAATCACGTTTACACATAGAGCTGGAGAAAAATGATCGTCCCCACATGTTGTTCTACAAATATTGATGCCTCAAAGTATGTATTTCCTCCGGACGTCCCACGTGCAAACAATATTGCAATAAATATATTACCTCGCGTAATTGTCCAGTTTTTCCCCAAAACTCGATAGGCTTCCAACTCAGTAAAAATACTTATAAGTTCCAAAATATGGTTGTAATAGGAACACAATAGCAACGGCTCAATGCCGATAACGAAACGAACGAAGCCACTTAGCGATATGTTCCTCATTATTCCTCCGAAATCACACGTTTCTGCATAGAAACATGCACCAGTCATTTTGACTGGTACTGGTATAAATGTCAATAGCAGAAATTATCTTTGTTATTAATATATGTATATAAAGTAACATTAAGTTCATAAAATGCATTATCCACTTATAGCTACAAAAGTCATAGCGTCATTTCGGAAAGCAAATGTTATATGTAGTAGAAATTGTGAAATGAAATCGCACAGCCAGTCAAAATGACTGCTCTGGTAAATCTAGTGTTAATTGATTTGATTGATTGATTTTTGAAAAAAATGTCTGCTTAATTTATATGTCGGGGAGCCAAGAAAACCGAGATCACATGCTTGAATGATACATGAAAACAAGTTTGCGCACATTTAAGTGGAAAAAATAGTGTAGTTTTGTCGTTAGGTTAGGGCAAGGAATATAATAGAAAATTGTATAGAAAAAAAATAAATGGTTTTCAAAGAAACAAAGTGTAGGATAATCTTTATGAATATAAAAAATCGTCGAAAGGTTTGTGCCACTTCCAACATGCACTTAATCATACTAAAATTGAATGGGCTATAAAACTGCTTACTGAAATTTTTTTTTTAAATATGATGAAAAAGCTTGTAATTTTGAAAATTTTTATAAATTTTCTAAACAAGTTTGTAGCTTTGAATTATGTCATATTTGTTGAAAAATGAACTATATTTGTATTGAAAACTAATAAAAGTTAAGAAATAGAAGAAAAGTAGGGAAAACTGTACAAAATATTGCTTTTTTGCGGTCTGTATTAAAGGAACAACATAGAGACGCACGCCCAACCACTTAATAAAAGTGCACGCCCCAATTATTAATTTATTTTTCTATTAAAGGTAAAAGAATTTGTTGCTAAACATGAAAATTATTTATCGAAAAACATAAATGTTTATCTTTATTTAATTTGTATTTGCCACAACCCTAAGAATTGAAGATTAGGCAGAAACAAATGTGGATAATTCCTACTCTCTGTGATTTTTGTCGCTTTACAACAGTTTTTTTCTCCCAAGCAACGAATGGTCAGCATTTTTTTTGTATAGAGTAAAAAATCGTCGAAAATTTTGAGCCACTTCCAACTTGCACTTTATTTCTATAAAATTGAATGGGCTATAAGACTGGATACTCAATTTTATTTTTAATTTTGATGAAAAAGTTTATAATCTTAATGAAAATTTTTAAAATTTGTTTATATTTTACATACAATTTGAATCTCTGATTTGTATGATATTTGATGTAAAATAAACTATTTTTGTATACAAAATTTGGTATAAAAAAATTTTATAAAAAAGCAGCAGAAAAGTAGACAAAACAGGAAAAAATATTGCTTTTTCGCGGTCCGCATTTAAGATCAAAAAAATTTACAGCTCAACATAAAAGTTATTTAGCGAAACGTATAAATGTTTATCTTTACCTCTTTATTTTTTTTTATTATTTTTTTATTTGCCACAACTTTTACAAGTTCACATTCAAGCGCATGCTTGTCCATCATTTGAATGAAAGATCTGTCAAAACATGAAAAAACTTAAGACATTTTAGTACCAATTCGCTGATGCTTCAACATAATATTTAGTGGCAAAACATTGCCAAGCAACAACCATTTGACGATTTAATAAAAATATTTTACAGCCATAACAGATGTAATTCTAACTAGTTGGGGAGACGTGCCACAAGCGCTGCTTGGCTGACGAAAAATGCCATCATTTTCGTTTGCACTAAAACTTGTGCAAACAACAGCAATAAAAATGCAAAAACAGATATTAATTAACTGTGGCATTACAACTGAGTTTTCATTACCCAAAAACGACCTAGAATATTGACCTAATAATTTGTTGCATCGCGCTATAGTGGCAAGAAGGCATGCGAGCAAGCAAATATGCCCAAGTGCAACTGCAAATGCTGTGATGCCACAGCCGAGACAAGTGAACGTGCCACGAGCATGTGTTGCAAGCGCACAAACAAAAAAAAAACACCTAAAACAGAAGCAAAGCTAATACATCAGCAAAATTAAAAGGCAAAATGGCAATAAATACATATTTAAGAATGCTTGAGGCATGCAACAAATAGTAGCTGAGCAGCATTGCATTAGAGCATATTTGATGAAGTAAAGAAGCGGAAAGAGCAGAACAGCAAATGCATGTATGTTTACGAATGAAATACACATACATATATACATATGTGTGTGTGTGTATGGCAACTGGCAGCGCAATGGAGTTGTTGCACATATTTTAAACAATTTCCAATATGCTCACAAAAAGCTAGAGGTAGAACAAATTTTTAGTCTAGCATACGGGCATGAGCTTCTATGTGCCCTGCAGGAAAATCTGGCAATGCCGAACTGATGCGCTTCTGATGGCTAGTTTGTGTTCCTATGCTCTTCCATTTGAGCAACTTTTATTAATTTTAAATACCTTACTAGGGAATGTCAAACGCCTCCCGTTCTATCCCCTTTTCGATAGCTTAGAACTAGCAATAAATTGCACAGATGAAAGCCAGAACTTTCTGCAAACGTTTTTCGTTGGCTCAAAACCATCTTTTTAAATCTGATGAATTATGTCTACTACCTCACGGTTCCATCGCTGCTCAAAGTGCAATCAAGTTAAAGGTGGTGGGCCTCTAGAGGCGATCTTCAAAAAACCGTACTTCGTACAGACTTCTTCATCTGCAAACTAGAGTTTGAGGGTCTTGCCTGTGAAATTTTCCAAGTAGGCAAAATTGGAACGATGGGAAAATGTGTACCGTGGCTGTTACCTCTCTCTTCACAGATAGCGCCAAAATGGAATCGGGAGTCGGAGCAGGGTTTTCTCTACATCAGCCAATGTATCTATTTCCTTAAAACTGGCGAATACTGCTACTATTTTTCAGGCAGAAGTCTTTGCGATCCTGCAGGCATGCAGAAGGCTTAAGGAGTGTGGGCGCGAGAGAGATATCAATATTTTTTTCCAATATTCAAGCTGCGATCAAGGCTCTGACGACGACATGGTGCAGATCCAAACTAGTCAACTCCTGTAAGGAGGAGGCCAAATCTTGCGGGTGTGCAGGTAACATTTATCTGATCTGTGCTCCTGGACTGAGGAGCATTGAGGGAAATGAAATTTGCGATGAACTTGTCACGAAAAGGCGCGACTGAATTGGTGGCAGAGGTCACCTCCCCCACTGTCACAGGCGTATTCCTGACTATTGTTAAGGGGAATTGCTCAACTTATTTCTCAGGAAAGCGCAGATCAGATAGAGCCCAATTTTTTCGTGTGTTATTACTTTGGCCCCAGTACAATAGACAAAGGACGCAGATAGTCCTAGGGGCTCCACGCTTTTTAATTTCCAAACTTGTAACTGTGCTTACCGGTCATTGGACGATCGGTACTCAAGCACAAAAGCTGGGCTTACTATTTAATTCCCATTTCAGAAGCTGTGTGGACCTTTCAAAGAAGAAGACTATTGAGCACTTTCTCTGTAAGTCTCCGAGCTTGGCAGCCAAGCCGATTAAGAATCAATGAGTGCCCCTTTCTTCAACAGCCTGGGGCTCCAGTGCTCCACCTAAATTCCGTCAACCTTCCCCGTTACATCAACAACTCTGCTTGGCTGTAGATATCTGCCTGTTGGAGGTTTTTCGGAAGAGAAGACAGAGCAGGGCAGCCCGTTTGAATATTAACAAAAGATTCAGCGAGCTGAGAATTCTTCCGCAAGCCGATTTATGAGCAGACCACTTCATATCTACATATTTCAAGCGATGTAAGACTGCCTCGTTCTCTTCTCATCGGACGCAGAAGATTCGTGAGAAAAATTTACATATAAACTCCTTCTCCGTTTGTGCTTAAACCGCATGTAAAGCGAACTGCGTTGGAACTTAAAAGTACAACTCAGCCATATCCTCTTTCACGCTAACAATTATAACTACCACAGGCGTTTTTCGACCTCTACCGAATGAATTGGGCCATTATTGGCTCTAAATATCTTTGAATAAGATATAAATTTTGTTAACGAGGTGATGTTTATTTATATTAGAGATACCTTTCATTATATATTTGAATATCGAAGTAATTCGCAATTGTCAAAATCGGACTAGTTCCGGACCAGCCATTTTTTAACCAGTTCAAATTTTCCCTGCAGGCTGCACAGCGGTCAGTGTGTCTAACAGGCACACATCCATCGATAATATATAACATACATAAATATTTATGCAAATGCAATGCGGTATTCACCGTGCAAAAACAAAAAAACCTGGCAAAAGTATATAAATAGCAAATGAATTGCAAATAGCTGCTGCAGCATCAGCACGTCGCACACTCGTACATAGGTCTGTGTGCATACATCAGCCATTGTTGTTACCTACAACAACGCACATATTAGCCAACTGACCCAGTGACCAAGTTATGGCAGCTGCCAACAAATTCTCGCCGCAGTTGAATAAACGGAAAAAGTTTATAAAATATTTTTACTTATTCTGCTTCTTATTCCTTTATTTGTAACTCTATTTTTTGTTTGTTTCCTTTTGCCTGCTGCTGTTAGACAATGTCTGGGATGGTGGTGTTGCACGCTCCATTGGCGCTTGCTGCATAAATGAAATATTTTCTGGTTTCTTCTTTTATTTGTCTGCATCTGTATGCATTTCTTAGTTTCTTTAGATGTTGTTTGTTGTTTTTGTGTTAAAGTTTTCTAACGCCAATATGCTGCTATTCCTGCTGTGGCACTGAAACGGGTCAATAAACACATAGAGGACGTGGCAACGTTGGCGAGCAGTTTTTTGTATACGCGCACTTGCATCTAAATGTTGTGCGGGAGTAAAGGAGAGTAAGAAAAGTGGTAAGAAATGTAGATGTTAAAATATATGTATATGTATGTATTAACAGTTGATGGCACTCATCCTGAATCTGTGTCTACTAAAAGGAGTCTTTTTTTGCTAGGCCAGAGTAAGCCAGTAAATTAAAATTTCTCTTCAGTTTGGCTATACAAACTTTCCACTCCATCGGTACGAAAATCTAGAGCTGGAGTCTTCTTTAAAAGTCTCACAGTTCAATAAACAAATATGCAGCTAACCCAAACTTGACTTTTTGTCGTCCATTTACACTTATGTATATACATATGTATGTATGTGTTGAAATCGATACCATCGTTTAATGAATATAACCACATCGAGTCAAGGTTAATCAAAACTAAAACGCTTACTCATTACATAAATCAATGAAATTCCCACTTAATGATCCGCTTAAAGAATATAAAAAAAACCAAAAACAAGCAAATAAAAAATAGTTAATAAAAAAAGTATAAACATATTGATGGATTAATTAAATTTGTATTGAAAAGCGAATCGGACGAGGCCCCAAGCAAGCGTCTAGCGCAACATCAACTTTTAATTCCATCAATACTTCAACTGCTTATTTAAACGCCATTAAATCAATGCAACAACAATTACTGTAATCATCATTTAATGCTGTGCAACAAAGAAATCACACACGCACGCAGCCACACAAATACACAAACACACATACACAGAGAAAAGACAATGGTACCGAGTACGTTTTGTGCTTTAATGAACCAATCAGATAAGTAATCGGCTGAGGAGGAATGAAAAAATATTGAAAATAAATTGAGAAGAAAACGAAAAATAGTCATCATTCAATCAATAATGAACAATAGATAGCTGGCTAGTCTGTAATCAGTGTTTGCTAGACAATTAAGTCACTTTTTACAACCGAAGAAAAACGAAAAAAATATTTTCTTCAGGAAAATGGCGAAAAGATTAGCTGTGTTGCATTGCAGCAAGCATAATTATATTGCATCATGCATCATGTGGCAGCTTGCTATTGTTAGTTTTGCTGCTTGTATGAAGAAATTTATTGGGCCATCGACATTTAAGTAAGATGGGAGTCTAATTTCATTCATTAGAATTAATTTTTAAGTTAGTACAAAAAATTTTTAAATTAATACAAAAATTAATTTTCAAATATCAGATCAGCCCATAAGTTCGTGCGTTTTTTAAAGGTGGTTTTAAGATTAACAAAAAATTTGTTTAAAGTATTTATTAATCAATAATACATTTTCCTTCATTATTTACAATGTCTTCCCAACGTTTAGGCAAATTTTTAATTCCCTGCTCAAAAAATTGTTTGTCCTTGAAGCCAAAGTACGCTTCGATATCCCTTTTTATGGCTCCTTTGCAGGAGTAGTTCTTGTTACTTATAAGGGATTGAAGTCCACGGAAAATGCGATAATCACAAAGTGCAATATCCGGAGAGTATAGTGGATGCCGCATTAGCTCCCATCCGAGCTCGTTCAGCTTGCCTAATGTTTGCCTTGCGGTATGAGGTCTTGCGCTGTCGTGGTGAAACAAAACTTTGCGTCTATTCACTAAAGACGGTCGATTTTTGTTAAGTGCCTCATTCAGGTTTGATAGCTGATGGGAATAATAGTCAGCAGTTATCGTCTGGTTTGGTTCCAGAATTGCATAATAAACAATACCGGCCATATCACAACAAATAGACAGGAGAATCTTCTTGAGGTGAAGGCCATTTCTAGGGGTCGGTTCTGGTGTTTCATCTTTATCTAACCATTAGCGTTTGCGAACAGGATTATTGTTAAGGACCCATTTTTCATCACCAGGAACGATACGCTACAAAAAACTTTTATTTTCAAGGGAACACACATTCACTCTCTGCTGAAGGTTGGCGACGGAAAGTCTATGCGGAACCCATTTTCCCAGCTTTGAAACCTTCCCAACTGCACCAAGTGCCTGTGAACTGTTCCATGCAATGAATTTAACCTCTGAGCTATCATATCGACTGTTAAATTTGCCTCAGCTTCCACGAGTTCGAGCAAGGTGTCGGAGTTAAAGACTTCAGGACGTGCAGCGCGCGGGGCATCCTTCACGTCGTAGTTACCAGTTCGGACTGTAGAAACCCACTTTTGCGCAGTCTTTACACTCACGGTATGCTCTCCGTGAACAGTGTTTATTTCTGCAGCAGCAGTTGTTGCATTTTTACCACTTTTATTTAAAAAATACAAAATATGCCTCTTATACGATCGAAGATTCCATTTTAGGTTTTTTTAACAACACGTGCTTCTATCCGCGATTAAAATCACTTGTTGAAGGTACAATATATCAAAGTAAATTTAAATAATAAAAAAAATTAAAAAAAATAATTGGCGCGTACACTTCTGTTAGCTGTTTGGCCGAGCTCCTCCTCCTATCTGTGGTGTGCGTGTTGATGTTGTTCCACAAATGGAGGGACCTACAGTTTCAAGCCGACTCCGAACGGCGGATATTTTTATGAGAAGCTTTTTCATGGCAGAAATACACTCGGAGGTTTGCCATTGCCTGCCGAGGGGCGACCGCTATTAGAAAAATGTTTTTATTAATTTTGCTTTCACCGAGATTCGAACCAACGACCTCTCTGTGAATTCCGAATGGTAATCACGCACTTACCCATTCGGCTACGGCGGCCGCCGTTCCGTTCTATTCCGCGAATAATTTTTTGTATGCAAAAATCGTACAAAATTGAAATTATGGGTAAAATACGCACGAACTTATGGACTCACCTGATATCAAATTTACGTAAGATTTTGAGTTTTCACGATTCTTGGATCTAATTTTGATCTCTTGAAACACAAAAAAATGTTTAAACGTAAAAAATATCAAAATTATAAGAAAATTTAAAAAATCAGAAGAAATGAGAAAAAATGTAAATATTCTGAATTAAAGCAAAAATAAAATATAAAAACTTTTAAAACTTGCGATAACTATTAATACCAAGTGTGAAATTTTTGTTTTTTTTAATTAAAAATTAATAAAAATTAATTAATAAAAAAAGAGACCAAAAATTTGCGAGAAAAATAAAAAGTTTAGAAAAGAGCAAAGAGCGAGGTGAAAGTGTGGATTTAGTAGGGAATGAAGGCGAAGTGTCTCGCAGCAACTGTTTAGGGAATTTTGTTGGACTGGCAGTCGTTAGCCGGACGCTAGCCTTTTTATGCGTAGATGTTTTACGCTCTTCTAGAATTTTTTTTTTATTAAAAAAACGTAAGGTTGTTTGCATCAATTAGGTTTAGCTACAGAGAAGGTTATCGAAACATTTGTATGTCCAGTAAAATTAGAAAATTGAGCACTGAACGGAATATACCAATAACGAAAAGTGAGTGTAAGATAGGGCCCGATAAGAGGCATGCTAAAAAAATATTTTTTTTTTCTAATCAATTTATAATAGCAAAACATTCCCACTGGGCTAGAAAGATGCCACAAAAACTCATTCACTATGTACACACACACACACACACATTCACACCTAAATATTCAAAGCGAAGTTGCAAAACACTAAAAACCTGCATTTAAATTTCACCCAATTTCCTTTCGACTTAATTGATTGAGTGCCCCCTTGCACACAAAACAACAATTGTGCAATTGTACAATAACAACAACCATTTCTCGTTGTTAGTGCCAATTCCCGCTACTCCTGTTGCAGCGCAGCAGTGGTCCAGAGTGTGAGAAAAACTCGAATGATTTAATAAAACAACAAAAACAGAGCACAACAAAAATGAATAAACTAATAAAAGATTGAAAATAAAAATAAAAATAGCGCTCTAATGAGAAGTGAAAAAAGCAAAGAAAAAAATTAAACCTGCGAAACAAACTCTAATAAGTGGTAGCCACATAGGCGTGCAGCAAGTGGTCGTGCTGTAGCAGTCAGTAGCAAGCACGCAGGCAGGCACAAAAAAACAGCAACAACACGAATAGCAGCAAAAACAACAGTGGCTTGCAGCAACAATTGTTGTTACAAAAGTGCAATCAACTCGACGATCGCCTCTACTAAACTTTGACTGCAGCTGCTCAACACCCCAGCTCAGCTGCTCGACTGCTTCTACTCCTGATTGCCGACGCCGCCGCCTGCGTCAATTTTGCAAGTTGACCATTGACCACTTCACTATCAGCGCACAGCTTTTCACACACACACACACACACAGCAGCGCACTTGCATTTGAATAAGTGCAGTGAGGTGTGTTGGCTTCCATTCTCGTAAATACATACATATATACACACACACACACACACTCACATACATGCGGCAGCATGTTTATCAGTGGCATCGGCCAAAGCAACCCCATGGCCAACACAGCCCGCTCTACAACAGCTTGCGCTATCGGCTCACTTGCAATCAATTGTGGCGTTGCATAAATAAAAAGTATTTTAATAAAAATAGTAGAAGAAACAAAAAAAAACACACACACTTTCAAGCAGCCAATTTGAAATTATTAATAGTTATCGGCTGGATAATCGCAGCCACTATCGCGGCAGTGGCTGCAGCAGCAACTTTCCAATGCAAATTACAGCTTTTGATTTTTGCTTTTTTGCTCTCAATTTTTTAAATTTTTTTTCTCTCTGTTTGCACTTTATTATTGATTTTAATTTTTCTGCCAATATAAAACACTTATTTGTATAGATAATTTAATTTTCACTCATGTGCGTGTGTGTGTATGTGTGTGCGTTGCTTTAGTTTTCGATTAATTGGCGCATTGGTTGTTGCAGTCAGTGGCCTCCTCTAACCTCAGCTGCGGTTGACTGACTTTTGCAATAATTAATATTCGATTGAATATGGAAACTCGTGGTATGAAACAATTTAATGTAAATATGCAAAGTGTATATGGTGCATTTTGCCTATAACAAAAGGAGATGGAAACCACCGCCAGGTATTTACATACTTTTCCACGATAGTCAGTTCTACGTTACCGAAACGACCCGGATTTATATCCGCCGAGGACTGCCACTCCAGCAGCATTCTCCGTGTGTAAATATTGGGAATGTTTATGCTGCTACAACAACAACAACCAGCTCCGACAGAATCAGAATTTCATAGACCTCCGAGCCGTTTGATACCAAAGGCAGTTTCGGACAGTGAATTTTAACTCATCTCATTTCTTTAATTTATTTTTAAAAATACTTTTCTGCAGCACTAAATCGCTTATAAAATCAGGTTTTTAGCAAAGCTGAAGATTATCGGTCATTCCATCAATCGGAGGTGCCCACGACATTCGGTACTTCATAACCGGAACGACCGGGATTTATATCCGGCCAATAACTATCACTCCAGCAGCATTCCCCGTACATCTATTGGCAATGTTTATGCTGCTACAACAACAACCGATTATCGGACTCAACAACGCCGCTGTTAGCCAACATATCTATATGCCCAACATATTCATATAACCACCACTTCATAAGCCCGCATAAATCAATTCATTGTGTAGCCACTTATTTCCTTTGGTCTCACATAGTCAAAACCGCTCTTTTTCTCGTTGATGCCGGCTGATGGTCTTAACGTTCTGGATAAGGTTTAGTAACTACAACTTCTAAGAAACCGAATGGGCATGGCGGTTAAGGATAGCACAACTTGAAATTGAAAAATATAAAGGGCGAAGAACTGCGACTTAGCACAAAGGTTCGATTAACCCGATCGGCCTGTAGTGGGATATGTTTAGGCTCCATCTTTGCTAAAACCAATGTGAACTAAGCATCAATTTTTCTTCTAAATGATCGAATAATTTTCTATCTAGAGTAGAAAAAGTGTCTCTAGTTAGAGCCGGCCACTTCTACAAAGGATAAAAATTGTTGTTGTAACAACAAAAACATTCACTAAGAAGATGTGTCGAATGCTGCTGGAGAGACAGTCCTGGTAGATATGTAGTTAGGGGGTATACCTTGCAGTAATAGATATTTAGAAACTAATTTTGTGCTTATATAGACTGTGATTAGTACCGAATACAAATATCTGATAGTTTGATTTTAATTTTTGTGTAAAATGTCAGATCGTTACCGAAAAATGTTACTTAAGGGGGTCTTCTACCGTCACGGTTTGAAAAAATCGATTTTTTTTTTTTTAGATTTTTTAAAAGCTACTAATGTTAAGAGTATGCTATAAAGAGGGTTTTATGAAAAACATGTTCCTTCATGAGCATTTCGGGGAGAATACATGCATGCGCGTGGCATTTTCGAGCGTTTCTGTGGCGTGACTTTATCTTTAAACGCCTTTTCCCGAAAGTTGACTTTTTTCAACTTTCTGGTCACACATCTACTATAAATATTTGTCGAATTCATTCCATCTTTTTTCCAGTTATTCAGTGAACATCTCGCTATGTTTTCCCAGACCACTTTTTTCAATTTTTGATTAGTTTAATTTTGCGGGCCTCTAAAGTGTAAAAAAAAGAGGAAATTTTCAAACTTTTTTTTTAAAATCACGCATTTTTTACAAATTTCAAAATATTTAAAATCGCCACTGGGAAAACATAGCCAACGCTACACTTTATGATAAAAAAAAAAAATTTTTTGATTTCAGATAAGTAAAATGGTCGATCGCGTGCCACAAAGTCGCCTAGGACATTTTTACAAGGGCAACCTCGAGGACGGTTCAAGGACACAGGGCCAAAGAATTCGATTTGAAAAATATATTTTTAAATAGTGCAAACTTGTGCAAATTAAATAAAAAAAATCTGATTTCATTATCTCAAGTGGTTGCTTTGTAATTAATTCCCAAAAATAGGCCCGAGATTAAGGCGCGACGGTAGAAGACCCCCTAAACTCGCTATGAGGAAGTTATTTTTGTAGTTGAATTCAAGCGCTCTGCTCTTAAGTTCAAGCCATGCATTTGATTTCAAGCTCTGCCTTTGAGTTCAAGCCTTGCCTTTGCGTTCAAGCCCTACCTTTGAATTCAAGCCTTGCCTTTGAGTTCAAGCTCTCTGCCTTTGAGTTCGAACCCTACATTTGATTTCAAGCTCTGCCTTTGAGTTCAAGCTCTGTCTTTGAGTTCAAGCCCTGCATTTGATTTCAAGCCCTGCCTTTGCGTTCAAGACCTACCTTTGAGTTCAAGCTTTGCCTTTAAGTTCAAGCTCTCTGTCTTTGAGTTCAAGCCCTACCTTTGATTTCAAGCTCTGCCTTTGAGTTCAAGTCCTGCATTTGATTTCAAGATCTGCCTTTGAGTTCAAGCCCTGCCTTTGCGTTCAAGCCCTACATTTGAGTTCAAGCTCTGCCTTTGAGTTCAAGCCCTGCATTTGATTTCAAGACCAGCCTTTGATTTCAAGCCCTGCCTTTGCGTTCAAGACCTACATTTGATTTCAAGCTCTGCCTTTGAGTTCAAGCTCTGCCTTTGAGTTCAAGCCCTACATTTGATTTCAAGATCTGCCTTTGAGTACAAGCTCTGCCTTTGATTTCAACCTCTTGAAGCTCTTGAGTTCAAGCCCTGCATTTGAGTTCAAGCTCAAAAATATTTATGCATTTCATTATTAATTCATTTCATAATTTATTCATTGCTTTAAAATCCGCCTTTTCCGCAAATTTCTTTCTCATTTTAATTTCTGCTGAAGCAGCCTATTAATAAAAGCCAATAAATTTTCATTTGTGTGAACTTACTTGAAAAGTTGATTCGATGCACCAAGCAAGTAAAATGGATTGGACCCGTGAGGAGTTGCCTGATCTCCTATTGGGCGCGTCCCAAGTGGTGGATAGGTAAGTCCTGTCATCACACGAGTGGCCTTCCCTGATGGGGGTAGATTCAACATTCGTGTGATGACTCTAAGTTGGCACAGAAGCAGGGTGCCATCCGCGAACCGAACTGGCTAGGAAGGAGTCCCGAATTAAAACTTTTATCGGTAATGGGTGGAGCCCACACAAGTGGCAACCCACCCGCTTCGGCGCCAGCGGCATGGATTGGATTCTGGAGGCCCCAACCATTACCCAAGGCTCTCAGCTGTATGAGCGAGAGCGCATCCTGGAGGAGACGGAGGTTGCAATCGCAATCTTCTTTTCTTCAGAGACTGTAAAACGTTTCCAAGTTTCGGAGGGTCTGAGTAGTGAGGTCACTGCCAGCGCCCACTGAAGCGACCACCTTGGCTCCTTGGCACCACAAGATCTACTCAGATTTCTTCGGAGGTCGAGTAGATTTAAAGAAAATTTAAAAGGGAACCCGAGCGCAGTACAATGGACGTAATTGTGTCTGAGTGCTGTACTTGCTAGTGGGTCCCGACAAACAAAAATAAAAACAAAACAAAAAATATGGGCGAAGATAAGTGGCGGTATAAATAGTGCTCAATTTGGGCTTCAAGGCCGACTTTGAGTCCCCGTGGTGAATGTTAGTTTATAGTCTTTTTACAGTAAACTTAAAACTTTATAGTCAAAATTGGACTTTTGAATTGGTAAAATTTTTTATACATTTTTTTTCATTTTCAGTAACTTTATTTGAACTCGTATTTATTTCAATTTTCCTTCTCTCTTTCCAGGTAAGCAACATAAATACTCAGAGTAACTCACATTTTTTGACAGAAAAATGTATTAGAGGTAATTAAAAGTAATTATAATTTTTAACAGCCATCCGGTTGAGACTAAAAAAAAACATGTGCACTCATGAACCAGCATAACAGCTTGGCATACATCTGTGTGTGTATGTGTGTATGAATGCACGAATAGCTAAATAAGTAATTTAACAATTTGAGCAAACAAAAAATGACAAATGCACTGCTTTGATGCTATTATCAAATAGTATAAACTTATAAGTGCATAATCGCTTAGGTGAACCAGCAACCGGCAGCAGGGCACTGACCGCGAAAAGTGACTGAAGTTAGTAGCAGTAAAGTTTAACATACAACAAAAAAAAAGCACGAATTTCCGTCGATTACCGTGTCGAGCGCAAGAAAACACACAAAAAACCGAAACCAGATATACGAAAAAGCAACAACTAACCAAGTGCAGCGCGACTTAAAATTGCACTTGCAATGAAATTCCAGTACCAGCAACATTTATGGTAGCAGGTACTAAATTATGCTCGTTCGCTAGAAAAGTTGCTTGGAGTCGCAGCAGCAACTTGCCACCACAACCAACTCTTAACTGCAATTGCAATGGCACGTCCAAGTTGCAAAACACACAGGCATGGAAATATGTAGATGTATGCAGCAGATGCACATATATGCTTGCTGTGCACGTGTGTATGTGTGCGTGTAGTTATGTCTGCATACTGGCCTCGCTCCACCACGCATTGATGCAACGAAACCAGTCAACCAACTGCCGCGTCGGCGCACAACATTACCTTTTCGGCCAGTTGTTGTTGTATGTGATATCGCAGTTGCTGTCAAATGTGGTTGTTGTTGTTACAGTTTTTGAAGTGTTTGGTAAAAGCACGCATTTGCTGGGGCAGGAAGAATGGATGCACACAAATTGCATTGGGCCATGATCTTCAAAACTGACCATTGGCAGCGAACAGCCACCAACAGATTGTTTGTTATTGTTGTTGATTTTTTTGTATTTGTCCTTTTTTCTTCGCTTGTCTTGGCATCAAACCAGTTTATGCTTGTCTGCTATCAACATTAGCAGTTGTTGTTGCTGTTGTGCGTGCAATTATATTGGCAGTAGCTGAAGTTCGCTATGGCCACAAGTGTATGTATGTATGGCACTTGGGCTGCGCTGCGCGCCTGTGTAGCTGGTGGTGATCTCTATTTTGTTTGATGGTGGTTGTTGTTGTTCACATTGTTGTTCTGGTAGTACATTTATGGCCAAAGCCAGTCGAACTGGTCTGACCATCAAATGGCGCAACAACTTACACACAAATGTGTGTGTGTATGTGTTTGTATATTGAGGGGGAGAAGTACTTTAGTGGGCGCACACATACATTTAAATGCAGAGGAATTTTCATCGTATGAATGTACGTACGTACATATTTAAGGAACAATTTATATTTTTCTTTATTAATAATATTTTTTTTTGAAAAAAAGGGTGACTTTGCGTTAGTATTAATGATAGTGGTTCGGGGTTATTTTTATGTCTCAAAAATAAAAAATGTAAATTTAAAGTGGAAGTAAATTAAAAATTTGTAAAAAAACACAAATTTCGATTGGAAAAAGTTTTTTATTGGTATTTTGAGTAATTTTTAGATCTGAAATCAAATTACGGTATTACGGTTTTTAAAACTATTTTATAAACTTTGTTGAAACAAATTTAAAAACTTAAAAAATATGTAAAAAACTTGAACAAAAAATTAAATATTTTAATGTATTTTTATCGAATATTAAATGTATTTTAATTTAATAATATAATCGAAAAAGGTTTTTAGTATATTTTTTGAAAGGAAAAGTAATCATTAGTGACCTTATTAAAAAATAAAAATAAAAATAAGTAGAAAAAATATAAAAAAATAATAAAAATTTAATAACTTTCAAAGTAACAAGTGAAATTAAGAGATTAGATTATCTCACATAACAGAAGTGAAACTATCAAGGCAGACAACGAAAGAGGGGGAGACCCGAGAGATAATGAGAGAAAGAATTTATATCTAAATAAATTCACAACATTTGCAGAGAATACAAATAGACAAATTTTACAAAACCCAGTTCTCAATATAAGATTGAATTCAAACGAATTATAATACGACAAGTCTGTGGCACGTAACTATATACATGGTGGCCTTATAATTAGAAACGAGATAGCAACATTTGATTTTACTAATACAAGTTTAAAATTTATTTCGCCACATCATTTTTTTTTAATAGAAATAATACAAAAACAAGTAGTCTTTCAGTTTAACATAAAAAATGTTCACCATTACTACAATCCTAAAAAAAAAAATAAACTTAATACTAAACACAAATTCATCTTGGTCAAATAATTAGAAACGATAAGGAAAACTTAAAAATATCTTCAAAAAGTTCAACAAAATTAGCATGATTTTAATATTTTGTGGGATAACCCTTATTTTTTATAACGTTTTGCAGTCTTCTCGGCGAACTTTGTATTAAATTTTGCCATCTTTCAACAGATATGCTCTCCCAGCTTCGCTGCACCAATTGAAACAATTCATTACTATTTCTCGGACTTTTGTCCTTAAGATCTTGTTTCACAATTGCGCATAAGTTCTTAATTGGGTTGAGATCAGGTCTTTGCGGTGGCCAGTCCAAAACATCAATATTTTGATCCAAAAGCCAACGCTTTACTAACCGTGAAGTGTGCTTTGGATCATTGTCATGCTGGAAAATGTAGTGAACCGGCATGTTCTCAAAGGAATATGGTTCCATTACATTTTCCAGAATGCTTTTATATTGATGTTGGTCCATGCTTCCGTCAATGCGCACAATTGAGCCCACGCCACGCCAAGAAAATGCTCCACAGACCATAATAGATCCGCCACCGTGTTTCACTGTTTTCACAGTATACCTGGGGTCCAAAGCTTTGCCTGGAGGACGCCTCACATATGTTTTTCCATCAAATTGGGATAAATTAAATTTCGATTCGTCACTCCAGAGAACTCTATTCCAGAATCTTGAATCTTTTTTGAGCATTTCCTTAGCAAATCGTAACCGGTTCATAATATTTTTTTTTGACATATGCGGTTTTTTTTGTGCGATGCACCCACGTAGTCCCGCCTCTTGTAAGCGCCTTCTTATCGTCCGAGCGGATACTTTTACGTTTAATTGCTCTGCAACTTCGGCTTTTATATCATGCGAATACATAAAAAGGTTGCTCTTGTTGGTCCTACAAATATGGCTGGAGTTGTTTTTCGAACTCTAGGCTTCCCGGCTGGGGTTTCAAAGTTCCTCGTTTTTTTGTACAAATGAATTGCTCCGAATACCATTTTTTTGGAGCAGCCAAACCTTTGTGCGATAGCCGACATTGAAATGTTTTCCTTTTTGTAACACTGTACAATAAGCTCCCTCAATTTCGGGTAGCATGACTTTTTCTCACCCATTCTAACAATTGAGATGAACTAAAATTAGAAAAGCTAATCTATGGATTTTTTCAGCATACTTACTTTAACACTAACTCCAAGATAAATATAGAAAATTTAAGAAAAAACTGCGCGTTTCTAATTTTGTGGCCAGCCAAGAAGCACAATCAGAGAAACAATGTGAATTTTTTCAGGAATCAACCATCAAATATCAACGTTTTTTTCTAACTACAATGTTCATCGCCTATTCTAAGAATAACGGTGCTCATAATTCACAGTGCACGTCTTCCCAAAATATGCACAGTGATTTTATTTTTCTTAGCACATCGTTTCTAATTATAAGGCCACCACTGTATATACATATATATATTATATACATATCATATATAGTTACGTGTATATGTCGTGTATGTTTAGTCAGTGTTTGGTGATGCTTAAAAGGGCGATTTTGTAAAAATGTCAATAGTGTAATTATACTTAAATAATAATTATTCACAGATGCAGTTCAATAATCACAGAACACAAATTTTAATAAATATAATATAAATAATCACAAAACACAAAACTGAATAATAATACATGTGGTATATCAACTGCGAATATATAGCGTCTAACGCCAACGCGTACTGCCACAGCACGTACAATACGATCTGTTGCATTCTAACTATACTTACTACTATTGCTCTCTCTCGCTCCGATATATTAGCGTGGCGTTAGAGCCGTGCGCACATATAGCGTCTAACGTTATAACGTGCATAGACAAGGCAAGGGCATGCGCAATACTATCTTTCCTATTCTAACAATATGTGGCTCTCTTTCGCTCTACCATAGTAATATAGCGTTAGTGCTGTACGTTTACGCGTCACTCTCTCTCTCTGGCTGTTAGATACAACACCTTGTATATACTGTATACGTGGTTCTCTCTTGCTCCTACAATACGCGTAACGTCGTACGTCTTAGACTAGAGCCATAGCGTAGGAGTGGGAGAAAAGACGAAGGACCGCACAAAGGGAGACGTGAATAGCCTAAAGTGTATCTAAGATATATATAATATATATATCTCCTTTTCCTCTACGTTATATCTTTTTTCTCTCTCGCGGAACGAAAATGCCCAAAACGTTGCATGGCCTTGGAATGATCCTCCCCATTCTCGCTCGTCCATCGACACCTAAGAAAGTTCACTTCAAAAAATTACTTGCCCTGAGCTCGCAGAGAAATGTTTATGCTGGAATATTTAATAAAAAATCGTCAAAATGAACATCAAATAAATGTTTTAGAAGAATCTGCCAACTTTTATTTTAAAATATTTTTGGCATCTGCAAATATTTTAAGGCTAGGACATACTGGGTCAACGTTACTATTTTTCTACTAAATTGTAATATTCTCGTATAATATTTTTACTTAACATCTTCTTCTCCCTTGGCCGCCGAATCTCTGTTTTCTCATATATAAAAAATAAAAATGTCGGGTATGCGGTTAATGAGGACCGCATCAATTTTTTTTTTTTAGTTAATGTGATTTTATATATGTATATATATAGTATATATAATTGGCGCGTACACCCTCTTTTTGAGTGTTTGGCCGAGCTCCTCCTCCTATTTGTGGTGTGCGTCTTGATGCTGTTCCACAAATGGAGGGACCTACAGTTTCAAGCCGACTCCGAACGGCAGATATTTTTACGAGGAGCTTTTTCATGGCAGAAATACACTCGGAGGTTTGCCATTGCCTGCCGAGGGGCGACCGCTATTAGAAAAATGTTTTTCTTAATTTTTGTGTTTTACCGAGATTTGAACCAACGATCTCTCTGTGAATTCCGAATGGTAGTCGTGCACCAACCCATTCGGCTACGGCGGCCGCCTTGATTTTACTTATATCAAAATTCAATGAGCTATAAAAGTGTATACACGGATTTTATCTAAAGGTGCTGAGTAAAAAATTTTAAAATCTTAATGAAAATTTTCCTAATTTTTATAAATTTTGAACAAAGGTGAAAACTTTGGATTATGTGATTTTTGTTACTGGACGGACTATATTTTTATAAAAAAAAATTCAAATTAAAAAATAGATAGGCAA